>LUCM01002048.1:0-161485 GCA_008360955.1 Fasciolopsis buskii | reverse complement strand
AAAAAAAAACCAATACATGGCGCATCGATTTTTCGATACACTCCTTACGTCGTTTGGTCCGGATGTCTGCACTTTTCTTTCATTCTGCGTTCCGTTATCAGTATCACCAGTTATCTGCTGGTTTGTCCAATGTATTCTGCTGGGCATCCCTTGCACCTGTAGATGCAACTGGTTTGGTATTGCACACGGACTTAATCTTTAACCCTTGGTAAGTGGCGCTTTGAAATATTGTCCATCCGGAAGAAAGTCACTGAGGACCTTTCTTATTGTTTCCAAAGTACCCGATCTGTACGGAATTCATATCAGTAGGATTAAAGTACAAAAGCAGAAATCAGAGCCACGTCAAAACGGGGTCTCTAATCACACCAAACTCCCGGATATCGCTCAAGTTTCACCTTAACAGGTATTTGTGTTTATTTTAAATTCGTGTCTCAATTTTGCGAAATTATATTTGTATTCTAGACTCAAGATGAAGATCCCAAATATTTGGGAAGGTAGAGTGGTAGATGAATTAAAAATTATCCTTTGGATTCACTGTGTGTCTCGGCTATCGGAAAAAAGCTTTGTCTCATCATCTAGTGCGCTGACAGGAAGCTGTGTATACACGTATACCTTGTTATCGATTTTGTAGCCGTAAACTCACTTGAATCATTGTGAATGTACGTGGATGGTGAGACCGTTTTCGATTCACGATGGTGAGTCGTGGAAGGGTTTCGTCGGTCTTGCGGTCCCGGCAAAATTTGATACTTTATTCTGAATATCATAACAATTGTAACAAAATGCTTCTTCTCACTTCAGAAATATTTAAATATAGTGCCCACTAGATAGCAGCTAACTAAACTCTTGGTAGTTCAAGTGAGCACACTTTAGACGGTCGCATGAAGTGCAACAATGCTAGCTGATTGTGAGCAGATTTGTATTCGAATGAAAAAAATTGTGACGAAATACGGGAAAACCAACCAACTTCATTTCATTGAATATCATAGGAATTCCCGTGCAAAAATAATTTACTTCGAAATAGAAACATTCCCAAACTCTAAAAAACCCAAAGAACTTTAAAAAGCAAATACTTTAATTTTCGAGCATCAAGTAGGAAGTTTTGTGTACTGCATATCTGCAAACAGAAAGATACAAATACCATGGAAAGTTTTCGTAGAAAGCTTCGTGGTTGGAGTATTTGGGAGTGACCTGTTTCACGTGACCGAGTTCACTTGTGTTGCGTCCGTGTGCATACCGGTTGGTTGTTGGGCAAGCAAAAGAGAGCCGAAAGGTCAAAAAACGTATTTCTTCACAAGATAACAGTGCTGATAGGTGTGAGCGGGAACAAAAAATCAGGGAATCAATAATCCAAGTCCCGATCGCGGTAAACGCTGGGACGATCGCGTGGAAGTGTGGAGCTCTGGTACAATCCATTGGCGTATCTGTAATTGGAGAACATGGAATAAAAGTGAATAGAAGTTTGCTGAAAAAGACTGATAACCCAAGTTACCGATAAAACCGCTACTGTTGCCCTGCGTGGGTAGACGTTTTGCTATTTCGTCGTTAGATCCTCATGATCAGTTACAAGGCGGCTAAAAACGAACTTCGAATCAAATTGTTAGATGCCAATGTGGTCTATCAACTTGAGCAACGCAATTCCTCCGTTTTCAGTGCTAACTGATTAGAGGAATATTAAATAGTGAAACTTGAGAAGAAACACAAGTGTCCGAGAACGACATTAACTAATCAACACTCGTGATTGTACTCTCATTGTTAGTGGCATTATTTCTATATTACATAAGTATTTTACACATATCAAAATCTGTGGTTTCCAAAATGCCTATCAGCGATCTATTCCTGTTACTCAGACCATTCCCCGACAGGACGTTTTTCGAAATATCTCATATCCATTTTATGGCATCTATGTTCTCCTAGGTCAATGCATTTAAATTTAACCTACTGTCTGCAGCTGTCTCTGAATGCCACATTTTAAGTCTTTTGTTTCTCAAGCAATGGATCAATACTGTCTATAAGCTCTTCCTATCTCGCGCTCTGGTACTCCAATCACTGAGGTAAAAAAGCGAAGGAGGGTAAGCACACTCTGTGAAAGCCTGGTTCCCATCAGTAACTTTGTCAACTATTCTCCATGTAACAACAGAAGAACAAAAGCATCCATTATTACCTCGTATAGTAATAGAAAACTAGTGTCCTTTAGTTTCTGTTTGTAATTCGTCAAATTCTGGTGAAATTTTTACCCTAATTGACTTTTTAACCAAATTCCGCTAATACCATCTTCCTCTGGGAACACATGCAACCTTTTCAAAGTCATCGTTACGGGCCACCTTTATGTCCTTTAGTTGGTCAGTCCTCAAGCAAGTTAGCCGCCAATTCTGAAGCGTCTTTGGGATATCCAGTTACTTACTCTTACTCTTACTCGATTCACTGCCGGTATTGAAAACGTTCTTTGTCCGCATGGGGAAAGTAAATTAAGTTTGTGTGATAGCTCTCTTGAGGGTCTATTTGGATGATGTTATTTCACCCATAATGTCCCCTAAGATCGTAATCGTAAAGCAGTCTAAGAGGCTGGTGGTTCGGAGAGTTAAAACCGAGGCACGTTAGTCGAAACACCCATGAATTTTGTTTTGCGTGCAAACCAATACGGTAACCGGTACCGATCAAAAGTGAATACCCGTGGATGACGAAGATGTCAATGTCAATCTTAGCAGATGCTCCATAGAAATGTTTGTAGGTCCTAACAGGAGCAACGCATACACTGTCGGTCTAATTGCGGATGACAAGGTGCTGCGGACAATGTTCGCAATGATTGACTAAGGACTTTGTAATCAAGAAGAATAACAAAGAGTTTCATTAGAATACCATATACAAAACCATTTTGCTTCTCCACTGTGGACCTCCAAGTCTGAATAACAGCTGCTGTTGAGGGCCATTGAGCGCTGCAATGCCCAAAATAAAGGTTGAGCAGTAAGCAATTATCACGGAAACGGCCTGGACCCTTGGCCAGAACCACTGGGAACTAGGCAAACTCGATCACTCTTTGGTCAGGCAGCTTCCAATCGAGCACATGCTATGCATACGACTAGCAATGCACATAACATCGGCATCAAACTTGGATGCCTACGGTCACACAAACAATGCGCGTTTATGGCATACACCCCTGCCTGATAGCTTATGGGAGGGCGTTTAGATGTGGCTAGTTCCTGGTTAAATTCGGCGCTCTTTATTACGTAATCGATTTATGAAACATGAAAACTCAAAATCTGTGGGATCTAATGAGTTTGTGGCACGCTTCTTTCAGGTAAGGCGCAATGAAAAGCATGAAAATCGAGTTACGTAGTTTGCTTGCCATAAATGTGGGACAATTTCCGCATTTATATTTTTATCTTTAATGAACAAAGGTCATTGCAGTTTACAAAGAATTTTATACTTTCTTTTATTTGTCAAAATTTTGCTGGATGACTGCCGAAAATTTTCTTCCCAGGTAGCGGAGCAGTTGATGCAATGAAAATTTCCAGTGTTGCTTCGCACGTGGTAATGTTGATTTGTGCTTCACTGAGAAAATCCTCATCGTAAAAGTCGAATGGTGTCTCATTGGAGGTCGCATAATACTTCGTTTCGCAAGACTGAGGAAATCGATTTCATCTTGCCATCCTTCCCATGCAATTGGTAGACACGGATGGACGGGCACTAAGTTGCTGCGGAGTCGTCGATAGTTTTAGCGTATGCGGGGCTTTGAAGTAGTTTTTTATGGTCGAATTGAAGATGTTACTTGTTGCTTAACCAAATTACTCACATCCGAATAGCCATTGCAACAAGCCTGTTTTCTCCCGAGCACTAGGTGAATGTGCAATCGGTGAACTTCTGATGGAATGCTTCAAGCTAAGTTTCTTCCAGTTGTTACTAAAGCCCAGCAACACAGTTAATCGTATTCATCAAGCGTGGTCTGTGAAAATTTCCTTGGAAGATGGAAATTTTGAATTCCTTAGGAGCATTCCCCGTGAAATTTGCTTTACTAAAACCATCAATCGATCTCAACTCCTAATTCATTATTTGTAATTAAATACGCTCAGTATGTGCTAGCCGAAAAATCAATACCCATGGAAAACAGTTGGTTTGTCCAACTGAGTTTTTAGCTGGCTGTATAGCTGTGGTTTGCATCCCGTATGGCACAGCAGAACCTGCGAACCCCTCCTGTGCAATGATTTCCCAAACTACGGCCCAATTTCCCCCAAGCCGCGATTCTGTAGACCTAGCACGTGAGTCTGATTAGCTATAGCGCTGATCGAATGAAATGGTTTATCCACCCAAAGCGGTAAAACGCACCACCTGCCTATTTGGAATAAGCAACGAAATAATTGCTGATTGTTCCTAGACCAAGGGGAATGCATATGTCCGACCACTTGTCAACGGACAATATCAGGTAGACAGTAATCAAGAGACAGAAAATTGCTAAAGCTTGGCTCGGATTTAGATCAGCCGGTAACACTTTGGGCTGGAACACTTTGGTAAAACGCAAAAAAACGATCATTTCCGCACCAGATAAACGAATAACCAAACACATATACTGTAATTAGTAAACCAAGCGATTACTTTGCTTAACCGGTTAAAGGAATATGCCATCTGAATAGACGGTATTTTGATACTGTCAATTTGAACAGGGGGATAAAAAACGCCGCTTCACTACTCTCATTACATTGCGAGCAAACAGAAAATTTAAAGCGCTTTTCGGTGGTAAAGTTTAGAACACTCAAAAATAGTAACAGCCGAGGTAACTTCCAACCGCAACCTTTATCAACGAAACCGAATCAAACACGTTTTCTAAAATACCTATATCCCGTTAATATTTCGAAGAAAAAAACCAGGTCGTGATTTGCGAATAATCGTGTTGCTTTCTTTAAAAACGAGTTTTATACACTCTTGGTTTCAAGTGTGCTGAAAATAACCCCGATGAACTGTGAGTAACTGAAGATTAAATGAGAAATATGAAGGGCACGTGCTTACCCACTGTAGCCGGAAGGGCGGTAACCTACAGGCAGACTGCTGAGACGTAGTTCGGAGAGGGCGCGTTCTTTCTCAAACCTCTCCGCAGACAAGCTGCGCGACAGTCGATTGATTTCACGTTCCGACTCTGCTAGTCTCTCCCGCAAACGTTCAGATTCACGTTGCATTACATCAGATCGTTCATCCACGGTTGTGATGCGATCTCGAAGAGCTGTGACCTCGGCGGTCTTTTCCTGTTGGGGAATGGACAACGCATGTTGAGAAGGAACATAACAGACAAGGAATTTTCAAGAATAGTTTTGCAAAATGGATGGTATGTTGTTTGAAACAGCGCTACAGAGCATACCTTGTGACGAAGTTTAATCAACAAGCATGTTCTTGTGGATTCTTCATCATGCCAGTGCACGGGTAAAAATGAGGTGCAAATTAAAAAAGAGGACTAGCTTGCAACTCCAGGGCAGAACAAGTGTTAGCACAAATTACTTTGAGCAAACTTGGGGAGGTTGACCAGGCGATTCGCGACATCTTTCGTCACATTCAAGATTCCGTACCTCACTGGATCACAGTCAGTTCGGAACTCTAAAAATATCGTTTTGCCAAGGTAGTTGTGAAACGGTGCCACTGGTCATCATAACTGAACTTTTGTGCAATCACATCGGGTAGTCCGACCAATATAATTTGTCCCACACAGGATCAAGTACCCGAATAAGCGCAAAGGTGTTAGAGAAAAGTACACTGTCCATCAGTCATAAATATCAATGCTCTGGGCGCGCCCTTTTGACTGGATGCATTACAGTCCTGACATCATCAACTCATTGTATCTCTTGAGGAAATCTGGCATTATTATGGTCTTCTTTTTGGCACTGTACTGGTTCGGAATAATTGCTGTTTACAAATCTGGCAGGGTTTTAACTCCATACTGGACTCAAGCATTGTTAAACCTTGGCAATCTTTCATTCCATCCAGAAGAAGCAAATGTGCTGATTGATAGGTAGGTCTTAAATGCACTCCGTCTGTCAAAATGTCCATTCCATTGTTCAGCACTATAACACCCGTTCCCTGTTCACACAAATGTTGGATCTACTCGTCTTATTCCGCCCACCGATTCACATTCATACTTGTCTCATCCGCATACATGAATCGCGGCTGAATTTTGATTGTGCGGACTCACTTGCACAAACAATAAAAGAAAGACAGACTTTCCAGGAAGAAGACTGGATGTGCTACGGCAAATTGCCGTAGCACTCTGTCTGTTCTGGCAATTCTGAGGTTATTTATAAATACTCTCTAAACGCAATCGACTGCCTATTATCTCACTGTCATTCACGTCTGCTCGGCATTGCAAAACAGTTTTGACGAACATGTATATAGCCTCTTTTATCGTACAACAGGACATGTCAAACGCATTCATCCATTATGGCATTTTTGTTCCATCTCCTCAGGATAATTTACACATCATCAGTCAGGCGTCCACTCTACCACTGATTGGGTTTGGCGTGACAGATCACTGCGTTTCTTCCGCCACAGGGAACCATACTTTAGAAAAAGTCATCACAAACTATTTTAAACTGCCCTCCATGAATTCACTTGCGCCCATCTTAACGAGTGACCAGTATCTGCTTCTACTAAGCCCAAATCAACGCCATAATAAAAGCAGAAATTAAATGTATACATATGACTTTCTCTAACCAGCTTCTCAAAGATCACAATGGCATTCGACTGTTTTGCGAGAAGAAAGGATTTGTGGAAAGGTCTGCCTGTGCCTACAATACTATTAGCGCAATCCCCATCTTTCTAATTATACCCGAGTTACATTTGCACAGGCTGATGGCATTTCAGTTACCCTCTTTTCTAGAAAAGAATTGTTTGAGCATCTTTGCACGACCAAATTACCACAAGGGTAGGTCACTAGAGGTTCTTTTTTACCCCTAGCATGGCACGGTGCTGTGGCTTTAAGTAATGCATCCATCTGTTTACTCAACACAAAACTAAGCGTGTCTTTTAATTCTGACTGAGTCGTCACTATCGTTCCCAACGAAAAATCTGGAAATTCTGCTGATTTGCTCAAAGGCGTTCACTCCACTATCTTGGTGTTTTCTGGTCTTAAGCTAACAGGATGTGCATCGTTTAAGCAATTCTATTCAATCTGTTTATCAATCTAACAGGTTCACTGTGGCCGCTTTCGCCTGACTCATCTATCATATTTGTAAGTCCGTAAATAGAATCTGTCCGGCGCATCTTCTCAAGCCATTTGTTTGCTTTGGATTCTATTCCATGATAGTCCTCGCAGGACTAACCGGCGATATTTACCTGCCTCAGGAGGGCTGACTGATTACTTTGCCGACCAAACCAAGTTAACTCGAGTGGAAGGTAAAACATGAAAACCGTTGGTTGACAACTCAGTCCTGTTTCACGAAACTGATCTTTCTCGATAACTGTCCAGTGCCTATTTCAGTGACTTATTCCGTAGCTGTCCCTGTCGTTTATCTGAGGGTGTTGATGATATAGCACTCACTCTGTCTCTCTCTCTCTCTCTCTCTCTCTCTCTTTCTCACTCTCTCGAGCGGTTTCCAACAACGAGGACTTTTTGAAATTTTCTAGCTACTTGTTTGGCATTTAAAATTTTTCAGTGCAAACGGATTTAGATCATAACACACTTAAATATTTAGAACGTCTATTCTCTCCTACTCAGTCTGTCTATCTGAACCCCGTTCACTAATCCAAAGACACTTTCTTGGGTTGATTCTATTCTGTGCGTAGAAGTTGGTACTGGAACAACTCCAAGGTAAACTTCTTACATTCCCACCTGTGAAAAGAATCCTCGAGGGTTGTCATTCCAGAAAAGAAGGCTTTAAAATTGTGAAGTTAAATAAAGCACCAGCTGGCTTTTGGAATGCAAATGTCTTTTGAATTCCTTAAATTTCCTTTTCTTCCAGGTTTGCTTGTGAAGGACTTCAAACTTTTCCATCGGAGACTCTCCAATGGTTTTTGTGTAAATTTCATACCATTTCACAAATTTCCATTACGCAACGTGGTCAACAACTATGCACGAGCGAAAGAATGCACACGAGATAAGCTCAGATACCCTCTGTTCTCTAGCCAGTGATCTCTCAAGGTGACCACACAATTCAATGCCATCTGATCTTCACTCCATACCCTCCAGAAACAGTGGCCGTAGAAAATCTGCTGTCCCTTATTTTATCACGTCTTGATAAACCAGGACCGTGATCCAACCGGATTTCTGACACAGTCTGTCGTAAATTCTCACATAGCTTACTTGATGAGTTCTCCTTCCACCTGATGGGTGTAACTGTTATTTAATTATTGCTTCTCAGTTAAGTTGGATATTAGCCTGCTCAAAAATCTACATAATACAATAGGGAACAAACAAAAAGGCGTCACTCAGCACAATAGACCGGGTAACTGATACTATTGTAGTACTTATCTTTACTACTTCTGTCTGTTTCCCCTTTGAACGACTGAGAGAAGTAAGTTGGCTCCTTTCCTATCAGTGCCTTCTGGGGGACCACTGCTCTCTTTTTTAAAATCTGATCAACTGTATGTTGCAGAAATCGATTTCAAAAGGATTTTTTTCATTAGCTTCATTTCCCCAAATATATGCTTATCAGGTACTCATAAGACAAAAGATCAGATTCTTTCTCACAGCAGGCGACAAGAAATGGTGGAAGCAAATATGCCGTACACTTGGTGCTGGGTTTCTAAACACTGACCACCACATAACTAAGATTTTTCGATCATCTATCTCGCATCTTAGATGGACCCGTGTTTGGTTGAATCGGGTTAACTATGTCGAACAATGGTTTTCTGTCCACGACTGGAACTGCTAGACAAGAAATGTCACCCAAAAGCACATGCCATAGGATTCCGTTGCTTGACAGTTGAAGTGAAATGTTTCCTTGAAAATGGTGCCAGATAGACGCGAGCGATGAAATCACCCCGGTGACACTAGATCTTTTCAGTGAACCTAAAATGGATATTTTGTTTACTGAAAGCTAAAAAACGTCTGATATCATCCTAGGGGATATCAATTTCAGACCCTGTGTTTTGAAACATTTGCACACACAGATTTGCATTGGTACAAAAGTATAAACCACAAAAAAGACTTTGTTCAGTGACCTGTGCTCTCCGGACTTGCAAGATTACCCGATCAGTTACCGGTAACCAAAAGATACATAGAAGAATGCAAAAAAATCTAAAAGAGGCTGGCAAAACTGAGAGAAATTCAAAACAATGCCTATCGTGATACAAATCTTGCAAACGGGCTAAAACCGAGGTGTTTGAATACCGTTTAGACTCAGAAAAAGAAAGGGTATGAATCTACCAGAACTTAGTCTTTGCAAAACTTTGACTTTTGATTTGAAATGTTTTAAGAGTCATTACAGAGCAGTAGGATTATTTTATTAGTGGGACTTTACAGCTGTGGTTTTCCAAAATGCATAAGTGTTACTTTGGGCACAGACTGACGGGGTTGCACATGAGAACAAGAGAAAAATTCTTCGGAACGTTTTTTGCAATTCAAGTTTTCTAATTATCATCTAGATGTTTTATGTAAAATAAATCAATAAATAGAATTTGGGTAAGGGCATAAGGCAAAAGTTTTGTTTTAGTGTGATATCGCATATGCATGTAAATGTTTAGCGCAAATCAATGTATACATCACGTGCCATCGAAGCCACGATAAAGAACGGAAATTGAGAAAGAAACTGGAAGAAAAAGGAAAGACGCTGCAGAATTCACCACGCACGTCGGCTGTTCAAGCCTCCACCTTCCAATAACCAATCATCAATCAGGATCCATAAATCCTCTGAGAGTTGGTTAAGCAAATCCATATAGTAGATTGACTTAGGGGCTCATAATGCGAACCTCTGATCATACGATTTAGCCCACAAGGTATTAGAATGACCTGACAATCACGTTACACACTGCGTGGTGCTGATTGATTGCTCACTTTCTATGCCCTATGCATGAGGTTGACCATCCTGGGTTCTTGGGCCACTTTGCCTCGGATGCAGATGGGCGTAGTGCTGCATGCTTTGGACGCTCCTCGTAGTTGGTTTCGAGTAAGTCCAGCCATCTCCCATAAACTGACCAGCAAAGGTCAGTCAATGCAGGAAAGAAGGTTGGGCAATCCTCGAAATCTGGTGAGCATTGTGACTGGTATAACTTCCTTGAACGTTTGTTTTTAATTGAAATAAACGTATATGCCAGTTGGAAAGGCAATAAATCTTTCGAAATATTAACAAGTAAGGACGACCGTCTTTTCAAAATTGGAAGAGCAAAGAATCATCCAGAAATCGACAGTCGAAAAATTTGTTTCAATGCAAGTTTAGGAAGCAGTTCTTCAATTTCGGAAATTATTTTTGATTTTGGAAAACCAAGGATTAAATTTGACAAACCAAATGGTGTGCCGCACTACTTCGAATTTATTTGGGAAGAGAATTAATTGACGTATTAACTTTTATCTTAATTAAAAGCGTTAGCTAGCCAGCAGGTGAAAATTTGGGATAGACAGACTTCCCACGATTTTGTTCCCAAAAGAAACTAGAATAAATAAGAATCATTCTGTTGCCAGGACCCACAGCCGCTTTTACCGCGAGCATTATAGCACTCAAAGTACTACAAACGAAAAAAAGGATCGAACAAAAACTCACCTGGATTTCTAATACTGCGTTTTGTTCCTTTTGACGACTGGATTGCAGAGTTGTCTGTAAACCCCGGTTGGTGGCTCGTTCTTGTTCCAGTTCATCTTTCAACTGTTCCAATTCCAACTCTAAGTCGTCCAGCTGAGCACGAAGCTGATCACTGTCCAGTCGGTGACCACTGGCTTCTCGTTGAGCGTTTGACTTTTCAGTTTCCATACGAACCAGACTATCGCGAAGTCGAGAAATTTCAGTCGTCAGGGTTTCAATTTCCGCTCTGGCTATTTGCAACTGTTCGCTAGCTTCCGCGGCTGCCCGAGTGGCGGAACTGCCCTATTAAAACATAAGCGGTTTGAATAGGTTTCTTTGGTTAATTTCTCCGGTAATAAGGCCTCTCTTTAGAGCACAGTAGTTTTATTCATTTGCAAACAAAGTAGGTTGGACCACGATAAAAAGAGAACCGAATTCGAGTCTTGCGACAATATTTCAAATGACTGATTTTTAAAAATTACAGAATGAACAAAAACGGAATGCTTCTCAATGTAAATGGGTACAGCGAAAACAGGGGAATAAGTGTAGTGCGACTTTTAAATAGTTCGACTCCGAACAAGTATTTATATGATTTCATCCAGTGCTAACAAAATGTTTGTTACAATAGAATCCCCATTCTTCTAACTAGAATCTCATTTGAATCGTTAGGAACGTGGATGAATGATGACTTCATTTAAGAATCACACGATGATTCGCCGAAAGAGTTTTGTCACTCAGGCAAAAAACTAACCGTCACAAAGGGGACACAAGGCCCGAAAGTAGAGATTTTTGTTCTCATTAATATGTTTCACGCGTGCAGAATTTTTGTTCACCCATCAGCAAGCAAACATTACACTAAGAACGAAAACCAAAAAAATTTGGACTTTGTCTTTTTTCTGAATGTTCACTTTGCTTAGGTGACGAACAACTTTCGACGAATCACCGTGTGAGTCTTAAATGGACTTCACATTCATTCAGACAATACCGGATACGCTACCGTGACAAGCGGCAACAACAGGGAAGTCGGTCGCATGCTTCCGGAGAAATTTCGTTCATCCACCCTAGGCGAAACATAGTAGTGAGAACAGAAATTCTTGCTTAAAGGTGCCTGGTTCATTATCGCAGAATAACCGATGTACGGAAATCCACCAAATGAGTAGCGACCAAAATGTTTCTTCGTATTTTCAACCTTTTCACTTGCTGAAGAAAAAACACTACCATATCGGCTTTGCTGAATAGGATTAGGTTGCAAATCACCAATCCTTACGTTTCGGAGCAGAAACACCGGCAATTCATGTAATCCAGCCAACCATGACATGAACATTTGTCTACTGTTCGAAAAAAAAGTGTTCTCTGTTTTCTTCACCAAATGATGCGTTCATTTGGTTTCGGAAGCCAACACCAGCGTGACCGTAGGATTGCTTCTATTCCTTCCTTCAGTAACCACAATTAAAGTGACGCAAAACATACACAATTATTGATCTGTTCGTGATAATATTGCATTTTCAGCTCACCCATCTTTGATGAACGTAGCTACATGTTTAGATTCACGTTGAACCCAATTGCCAAGCAGTTTCCCCTGGAATCTGATGGGCAAACAAGATTCTGAATATGTGACTGAAATGGTTTCCGTTTTGCACCTCGTCTTTTTGATATTATCTACAGACATGAAACACTTGCAGACACCGGCTGCTGGTATAATTCAATGCTCAGGTGTGAAGTGAAAAAGTGTAAAAGTTACCTGCATTTCAGCTGAATTCAGACTGGTCCTGAGATGTGAAATTTCTCTCTCACGTGCATCGGCCCGTTCTTTTTCACACGTTAGTTCAGCTTCTCTTTCATCCAGTTCGACACGAATATTACTGAGTTTACTCTCCGTGTTCTCCCAACGGCTGTGCCATGATTCAGCTTCCTCGTTAGCTAGCCGTAACTGGTCGGTCAATTTTGTGCATTCGCTGTCCCGTTCACCTACGACACGTTCTTGTCGAGTCAATTCGTTCAGGTAGTCTTTTACCCGTTGTTTTAGCTCTTCTCGTTCTTCTGATACATCCTACAAGGACAAGCAAATTTGCACAACTCAAAATCCGTCAATCCATTTTGGAGTCTGCCGTGTAAATTATACAACTAAAACGGAAACGACGAGTTCTAGGATTCTGAAAAAAGATAGGAATCCTTGGTAGAGGAAGCACTGATAGAAATGGTAAAAAATGGAGAGGGACTTTTCAAGGCACGCATCTTCAATCGGTTTATATTGTCGGAGATCACTTGTTTTCATCTTTTCAGCAGTTGCTAACGCGCCTAATGACCAAATCGATTCATGGGTTTGAACTGCCTGGTCGCTTAGCCTGATAATTGGGACACTTAAGCAACAATTGTCTGGGACCCTTTTCTGATCTGTTGTGGATTTTTTAAGATAGTACGAGGGTAATTATTTTTCACGTTATTATTCACGTTCTGTCTACTTACCTTACTTACGTGGAAAAATGTGATTTCGTTTGTGATGCCAGTATATATGCGGCATTTGACAGGGAGTATGGGTTTCACTTACTACTAATATTGATCCGGTACATTTAGACGGGTAAGGAAGAGTAATAGAAAGCTATCACAGTTCGGTTTTGCTAGACTGAATAGATTGCACTCGAATGGCGATTCTGCGTCAACTTGTGTCAACATGTATGATATGGGAGCCGTTAACATATATACATATACATATATTTTTAGAGTTGAGAAGGCGTACACTGAGTTAATACGCTTATCAAGACGTTTCGATCTAAACTAGGACTCGTTGTCAAACGTTTGACAACCAGTCCTAGTTTGGATCGAAACGTCTTGATAAACGTATTAACTCAGTGTACGCCTTCTCAACTCTAAAAATATGCAACCTGAGCTGCAGATATTTTCACTCATCAATATACATATATATAACCATATATACATATATATACATATATGTATACATATATATAAATACATATATATACCTATATATATATATATATGTGATGAAGAGGAATGAGCTTTGTCAACGAATGCTGCACCTAGCTTTAGTAAACAAGTTTTTTTGATATTTGCGAAATGCCTCCCGTGAACTCATTTTCGCGAACTACGCAAAAAGTAGGGCCACAAAAAGTTAATTGTGAATGATCCAATGTTAATAACACAGCGTTGTTGGTAGATGTAAAGTGCCAACGTTTGATTGTAAAATTTGCCTTGAGAAAGACTACCCACGGTAGTCGAAACGTTGGCGCATTACATCTACCAACAACGCTGTGTTATTAACATTGGATCATTCACAGTTTAAACCAATACATGGCGCATCGATTCTTCGATACAATCCTTACATCATTTGGTCCTGATATTTACAAATTGGCCACAAAAAGTTACTTGTAGTTCCGTTTGTAATGCTTGCGCGTCCCGTGCCATCTGATTCAAGTCTTCTTTGAGACGACATGTTTCACGCTCCTCGACCTCCAACAAATGTTTCACCTCAGCTAGGGTAGACTGGACAGCGGATAATTCGCCACGAACAGCCGACAATTCGTTTGTTTTAGCTGACAACGTCTCCTGAGTGCGAGCGTACGCTCGGTTGCATTCCTCATTGGCCGCGCGTAAATCGTTAACCTCACGATTGCGGCTGCTCAGATCAATTTCGGCATGTGACAGACGTTGGCTTGCCTCACGGAGAGCCACCTGAAATGAAAGTGGATGCTTCAGTTTAGTAGGGTTCGGTTGTTATAGCCATTAGACTTGCTTTAAAGTGTTCTGATTTGGGTTACCGTTTTACAACACCATCTGTACAAACAGAGCGAGGAATGGTGAAGACTGACGGCAAAATAGTACGCTGAGGAACCATACCGAACAATAAAAGTTTGAAATGCTAGAATCCCACTGAGATCTAGATTAATTTGTCGCTTACCGCTTACTACGAGATCCTTAAAAGCAAAGCGGTATTCCTCGAAACATATCGGTGGGCATAATGAGAAAACACGAGTGGCAAAACATGTTCGCATTCACTGATCCGTACCAGTGACATTGTACTAAAATGCAGTGGAAAAAGTTCTAAGTGATTAAATTCGTCAGATAAGTGTACTGATAGGAAAAGCTTTGGTGGGGTTCTGGCACAACTCGCTTGTCCGTCTTCGAGTTAGACAGAGCGTACAACCGATCCCTTTCTCACTTACCTGACTAATCTAATCCCCTAAAATATTTACTGAAAATGGTGTAACGGGGTGAGTATGAATCGTTGGAATCGGCTTAGTTCGCAAATGTTCGTTTTCAAAAGGGTTGTTTGCCAATCGACTGCGATTTTGTCCGTTGCAGTTTGTCATAGTACAAACTTTTCACGATTACCAAAGCCGAATTTGCCTAGCAATTTCCGTCCACTTTGAATGATTTTGTCCAAATTGCAGTTAAATTTTCATCGTCCTCCGTAGCTGAGTGAATTTTGTGTTTCGTTGGAGCCCTTTTTCAAATCCCGTTGCGGGTTTTAACCACTGAAAGAGATATTGACCTAGTTTACGGCGACGGAATCACACCTGACGGTACAACTTGTCTGTTCCATGACCTCAAGCATTATTTTGGCACAAAAATAAAAGTTCATTCAAAATGACAAAAGCACTTATCGCTAATCAGCATCACGTATCACCGTACGGGAATAATGATGCTTATATAGCCCTGGAAACAATAAGCGCTCACCTCAGTAGCTTGTTTCTCTTCGTCACACGCTTCCAGCCGTGTTCTCAGTTGTTTATAGTCCTCGCGTTCGGCTCGAAGTTCACGTTCCAGTTGGACAACCCGAGTTTCGGCCTTGTGAAGTTGGTCCTCTGCTTCATGTGATCTTAGGCCAAGTTCTGCCAGATCCCGTTCAGCAACATCTGCTCGACGTCTTGTTATTTCTAATTGTTGCTGAAAGTCTGCGCAGGAAGCGCGTTCCATCTGGGGATAATAAGTTTCAGAATAAGATAACTCAATTCCAAATAGGAACCACTAATGCTTTTACAATGACACATACCGGTAGGACTGATCAGGGGTTCCGCTTGTAAATGAGCTTCATTTGAAGTAGCAAATGAAGTATAAGAATGGCAACTGAAAATAAATGAAAGTATCATGAACCTTTGAAAACAGTCACACGAGCATTCGAAAACCTCTCGTTCTAAATGCACAAACACTTGTTTGATTCAAATGTCATCCACTATTTTCTGATGTTTCAACATCTCGAAAATATTTGAAGTGGATGCATAATAATTTTATACGAATTTTCGCACTTATGTTAACATCGGATTGTGACCACTTCGTGAACGCAGAAGAACTCTGCGACAGACTCAAGTAGGATTCGAGTATCGGAAGGTCCGCTTTGTTTTTGATCGTTCTGTACCTAGCATTAACAGACACACTGTTTGCTTATCATAAAATGAGCTGTAAATTCGATCTATCAGAAACGACATGGGGAGGTAGAAAACTGCCACATGTCAGCGTCAACCGAGTTGAATGGGATCGACAGTGCAACAAGTTGGGGTTGACTGGTCAGACAAGAGACTAGGTTGCGCTGGTGATAATGGGGGAATTTAGAATCAGATGGGGCCCATTGGACATGCGATGTTGATGAGTTTCAACTAGCATGGTACCACCGGCCAATCCCTCTGTGGTTGTGTGTTCTGATTATGTGATTAACCACCTAGTAGTGGAAAGAGATTTAAATGGCTAGTATTTCTCGTTTTTCGTTTGCTGGTCTGTGCAGAGTAGTTCTAGGACTACAGTTAGGCCAAGACTGTTCGTCGGACTACGAAAAATTCAAATGCCATTTGGGTACATGGAACAGATCTAATTCATTGGACATTACAACTACCCGGGTAAGCCAGACACTGATTTCGAGAGCTTTATCCCTTAGACTGGCTTATAAAACCCGCCAACTACGTTTTGAAAATGATTTTTCCAAAGCACAGAAACCAATTTGCAAATTGCTGGGGAAAATACTTACCGACTTAGCATCCCTGAACTACAAAACACTCGTCTCATATGACTACGCAAAATCTGCTCTTATCTGGTTTTCGAACAAGACGCAGGTGTTGGAAGATCATTACCAATAGGGTCGAAAAGTCGAAATGTCAGACGCGCCTGCTGGGCGAAACTCAAGGATGCTTCACTAAATGATTGATCATAAGGATTAATCGGATTGTATTGCATTGTATTGTATTGTATTGTACGGACTTTTGCGTACAACCGGTAATATCGAATTTCAGTCAAAAAATGTGAAGGCAAAAGTAAAGTAAGGAGAAGTATTAAGCGAAACAAAAATAAACTCATCGCCTCGTGAAAAAATATAAAAGAACTCATCCAGAAATACTCATAACACATTATGACAGGTTGCTCGGGATAAAAAGCATTGCCGAACTTGCCAGCGGGTCATGTGCTAACCAGACGTGGGTAGTCTAACCTTGCTGACCACATATTTGGCAATTTCTCCGAAATGGTATGAAAGACGATATTTTTTACCACTGCACTGCGCTAATTGATCTAGTCATCAAGACATAACAACTTTCCAGTATTATGTAGTTTCTGTGGTCTAAAGTAGACGAGATGGTGAAATAGAGGGACAGAATTGGCAAGTTCGGCGAGTAAGCCATTGAAGTGATTCATTTTTATTTTGACTTGTTCTCTACTAAAAAAGACATTTTCTAAAGGGATCCCGGGTAAAAGGAAAAACATTATTCACCTTTTTCTTGTGCCGTTTCTGTACTTTTTAAATATTTCTTATAGATTTTGCTGAAATCTAATGATCTGTTCGACCTCCGTCTGGTAGGTCGCTGATCGTTTCTGATGACTGAAGGACCAAATGCGCACCTGAACCTAGAAGGCAATGCATGCCTACTGATTATTCCCTAAACACAGCAGTAGCTGGGAATATGCTGTTTTTAGTTTAACCTAAACTTAACTACCTTTATGCACGACAAGTGAGGCAACCAGAATCAGCACCCTGAATTTCATCGATTACCATAGTCTGGCTGTATGAAATCGAGGAATACACTGCTTAATAACCGCCGGTTGGGCTGATTGAATTTGGCGACTACTCCTAGGACTCATCCAAGCGGATTTTTTTTATTCATGATAAAACCTTAAGTTACGAATCGGCGATAATGAATGAGATTAAAGCCTTCTGAAAATGTGAGACAGAAATATTGGAAAGGAGTGTCTAGTAGCGTTCGTTTGCCGCATGAAAATTGCTGTAACCGAGTCATGACACGGATGGGTTTTCCGACACCCCTCGGGTCAGCAACTAACTGTGAACTGCAGGTCAAAGAAAAGGGGAGTACGTCTTTGAACAAGTGGCACAGCACTGGACCAAGGAGATCTAAACTTTCCGGAATAATAATCGTCGTGTGTTTGCCCTCGCAGACTTGTCAAATGCCGCATACAAGTCACTGACTAAGTTCTTTGTACTGCTATCCAGTTAGACGAGAAAACATTCAACCTGACAGCCATAGCTACTCATAACTGATATATTCAGTCAGTTTGAGTTGGAAACATTCTATTGGGCAATTGCTCTAACAATTAGCCGACTGTGAACCTGCCTTGAGAAAGACTACCCACGGTCGTCAAAACGTTGGCGCACTACATCTACCAACAACGCTATGTTATTAAAAGTATATCATTCACAATTAAACCCGATACATGGCGCATCGATTTTTCGATACACTGCTTGCATCATTTGGTCCTGAAAATTAATTGACTGTTTTCTGTGGCGCTGTACCAACGTGAGTTTAGTAGAGTTGCTGTGCTCCGCAGTCATTAGGGATCAATAAGCGGGGAAGAGAACTTCCAACTGTGACTCAGAGGGCTGGAGTAGCACAGAACCACATGGAGTATTAATAGGTCGGGTGTGGTAGGCACCCGTGCGACAGCCAGTTGTACTCCACAGTGTTGCCAATGAGGGCGTTTTCTTCTCGAAGAACTTTCATAAAACTCCCTGGATATTAAAGTTGAAAGGAAGGATTTTTAGCATCAAGACTGCCCAGTGACGTCAATGTTATCTAATGTTGTATTGTGTGGAACTTGTGCAATGATATGACAAACGTTGGTATAACTATTTCTGTACTGTTCTCTGAGCTTTCACAGTGTTGCTGCATCACTCGCAGTTGTTTTCGAGTTGGTGTTTTCATGAAATAGTTCACCATGTGATATCATCACTCAGCTTACCCGTGAGAAACCAGAGAAGTAGTGTACAGCAGTTTCATGCTTGTTAGGAATCGTCGGCAGTGTTTACACTTGTTTTATCTTTATTTTTTAGTGACTGGTAGAGCTAGGGTGCTGGGATTTCGAATAAGGTTTCTGAAGGGAGTGATTGTGGCCTGTGCGTTTATCGCCTAAACCACCCAGTCTTTAGAAATCCCTATTAGGGGGGGGACATTTATCCTATTAGTTCAAGGCTAACACAACTGGTCTCCAGTAATAACGTGATAAATATGAGGCACTGTTTCACAACTGTCACCCAATGGACGATATCAAATATCGTGCCGTCGCAGAGCATAATATCCACTGGCGCGGACAGCATGTCTTCGTTCGCTACCAATAAAAGAGCCAGTGCGAGTAGCTTATTGTTTATTTCGCGTGATGGTACTGGTCCTCTCAACGGTGACATTTTTGTCCATTAGTGTAGACAGCCATAGTTGCTTCACGTGCTGGAAAGTTTGTTACTCTAGGAATCCTAAAAACTGACTAGATTTTGACAGAGTATCGGAATTACTTCCTGTACGACTGGATTTACATATATATGGATACATAAACATAACGTTTGCCTATTTTCGTCTTCGTCATTTCGGCCACCGAAGCCTATTTGGTTTTTGAAGTGGCAACTGGGCACTGATGTCCACAGAAATGTTTGTTATTTTGGTATTCAGAATGTTCCGCAATTCTCATAAGGCCTATTCTTGTTTCGCCTACGTCTGGTAGTTGTCTCACAACTGTTTCCAGGATAATGTTGTCTAAACTGTTGGATATTTGCTGAAATCCATAATGATAGATGCCAAAACGTTTGAATTGAGAAGTCTGATAACTTCTTATCAAGTGCCCAAATGTGTTTTTCAGATCACTCCTGATTTCATTCATAAATAATTAATCGCATAGTTCTAATGTGTGATGGCAAGCAAAAGTGTCCGATTGAAAAGACAAACTTGTTCGGTTAAAATAAATCCAGACGATCTTGCGGATTTTAAAAAGTTTTGGTCAAAATTTACGTCCTCAATCTTGATTGATGATGCAACTTTTGTGACCTAAAATTCAATCTAAGTGAATAAAACCTCATGGCATGGAAATATCTCGGGCCGAATTCATCTAACAAGAATTAGACATACGCGAAGTGCTTCGGCATTTCTTTTCAATTCTTGTTCTGCTTGCTTCAGGCAATCTTCCAATTCGACCACACGTTCCCGGGCAGTAACAAAACGTTGACTGATTTCATCCCGATCACGTGCAGCCTGTCGATTTGAAGCTGTGAGATCCTCGATGCAACTTTCCAGGTGTACTTTATCCTTATTGGCCAGCTCAACCGTAGCCTGAAAGGAACCAGAAATTGAGGCAGGCCAACTGAATTCATACCGGTCAAATACAATCATATTGACTTTCCTTACAAACTATAACTTCTGAAAGCAACTTCTCCCATCCAGCTGGCTCATTCGCAATTGGATCGATTGTACCGTTATAGTAAAAACAGCTTTGTTGGACTCGAGGATTTTGTCGAGATTTGAAAGTAACATGCCGAGTTTCAGAAGTCGCGCGTGTCATGCGTTCAACATGATCATTCCAGCAAATAAATGTCTAGGTAATTGCTCATGAATTCAGATTTTTGAATATGGCCTTTTTATAGATAGATGTGAACAAAGGAGGTCTCTGTTCCTCAGCTCGGTTGTGCCCCTATGTGTGACACTTACTTCAAAGTCATGCAATTTTCCTTTTCTATTTGTGCTTTTATTTCTGCTGAATATCCAACCAAAACATTATGCAGTTTTCTGAATTATATCCTATCAATAAGTCCAAATACCTACTCCTACGACTTTAGATAGTTTCCTGTAATTGTTAATTTATAGCCTGCTAGAGTACATTTGCTACCAGTTCCGAACAACGAGAGTGCGATCAGAAAACCGAAGCCAACATGGCAAGCTGACACACTATTCCGATTCCGTCGGAGTAGGTGTGGAGTACCATACGCTTATTTGTGTAATCACGATTGAGGAACAATTGCAGCAATTTGAAATCCGTTAACCAGAAAACAAGATAGAAATCTCGATTAGAAGATCACAAAAGTTTCGTAATCATATGACACTGGTAAAGGTTCCACATCTATTTTCAATCAAGGCAATGAACTACAGACATTGTTTTGAACCTTGGTCCTATGATTGCACGGTGGTCCAAAATTGTTGACCCGTCAGATGGTTTTTTGTTTGTCTTAACTTCGTAAGTTTTGCTGCCTCTCAGTCTGGTAATTTGCGATATTAGTTACTGTCAATGAAATGCACTAACAAATAGTTGCGTCGATTGACAAATTGCGGCCGGCCAATTAAGGAGTAGCAGATCTATCTGAGACAAATTGCTAATAATATGTGAACATTTCTCGTAAAAAATGGGACAGTTATTAAAGACGCCGCTTGTACGATCCTCACATGAATCAGGGAGTTGCTGTATGAAAGGAAACAGTCACCACTGGACGAACACAAAGACAATACCGAAATAGTTGACAATAAGGGTATGGTCAGATAAAACAAATCAAGGTAAGAAGCCAAAGGCTCTTGCGTTTGATTCTTATGAACGGGCTAATCTGTTCTTACAGTTCAGCAACTATTTCAGATTTTTTAGAGAACTGCAAAATCTAGTTAGTGATGCATTAGTAAATTTTATTGAATGATAATCAACTCGTAGTTTTCACTATCGACAAGTCATACAGATTATAAACAAATGGACATGTGACGTGTTATAAAAATGCACATGTATGCGGCTCACAAATTTACACAAACAAAGAGAACGTGATTCATGCTGGTTTTTGCTCCGAAATGCAAATAGACTTCCCATATTTGCAATCGTAATTAGGCAACTTCTGTTCACGATATGAACCAAGCTTGGCAATTCTCGTTTTCTGCTGAATAACGGAAAGTGTAAATAATCCGCCTCTAGTTGCCTATTGCGTGTATCAACCGGTACATCAGTAGTATCTCGCTTAAGAACTAATACTTTGCCCAAATGGGAGAATCTATTGTTGAAGGAAACTATGGTGTTGCTTTTAGACCAAGCCTTTTAGATCCGTCCGTTTTCGTCAAGCCGGTAATTCGGTGTAATGAATTCACAGCACTCCGATAAAAAAATAGCTAATTAGTGCGTAAAGATTAATGGATCGATGAGAGTGCATTGGTCGGTGATTGGGTGCGTACGCATGCTTGAAGTGCAATCGGTGGGACAATTAAAGCATCGAGGATGGGATCCTAAGGAGATGAAAGAGTGCCACATGACACGGGCGCAAGCATTCCAAGTGTGCGAAAATACGAACCCGTACAATGAATATTTCTAAACATGTCAAAACCGGACAAATGCTTAGACAGAAGTGAAATATTGTAACAAGTTGTAAAGTTGCAAAACCCCTGCGTCATTTATGTAAATCCACCACAAGTTACAACCATACTCTAGCACCGTGTAGAGGTGAATACGTGTGCAACCCACACACCCTTAACGTCCGACTATCTTCAGTGAGTTTCTCGTTCGCTTCGGTCAGCCACTTGTTTCGATCCCGTTCGGCGGACAGCTGAGCTTCCAACTGGGAGGCCGCATTTTGTGATTCAGCCAACTGTTGTTCACTCCAAGCCAGACGACGTTCGGCTGTGTTTTTACTAAAAACCACGGCATCCAGTCGTTCTTGAATCTTTTCACTGTTAGCTTTTTCAACCTGGAATTTCACGGGGAAAGTATGAAAACAAAGTCATAACCTAAATTATAAAAATAATATTTATGTAAGATGATGCTTCATGAAGATGTGGTTTAAACGGACAATGGGAACTAGGACCAGACAAGCAAAATTTTGATTTTGAATGCTGAAAGCGTGATATTCATACGACCAAATGATTTGTTCAAATGTTTTTCGCGACTTTTTCCTCTTAAGGCAGAAGAAGGAGAAGCGTTTGCTGAGATTGTTATACGCGATGGACGCGTAAACTGTTCATCGGATGAAAAGTTCCACATTATTCTACGTAGGGAACGAAGTGCACAAAAGTTCATTATTTGATGGCTTCATGTGTGAAACAGCAACTGAGTCAAGTAGACGGTCAAAGGCGCATCGGTCAATTCAGTCACCCGTAACACAAAACGGTGCAAGATGTACATGACCAACCAGTTATTCACCCAAGACAATTAATGCAACGTTGAGCTGCTTGCCGGAAGCTGTTTCTCAACGGGCTTAGAACATCCACGACCCGTCTTCTACCGCCAAAGGTTCTTTCAATCACTAGCGCCTTCATATTGACCAAAGCAGGTCCGGAGGCGCTTCGTGAACTCATGAAAGTGTACACGAATGTCCACTATAGAGCAGCTCAACGGACTGGCCACTTTGTGAAACGCAAATTCACAAACCGGGTTCTCCGGTAGGCATGAAACCGATTGGCATCACTCAGAAAAATGGTTTTTGTCTTCTGCCCGTGTACGTAGGTCAACTAGAATTATTTATGCGCGTTTGGATCAAATGAACTTTAGTACGGTAAGGATGTTGTGCAAAACCGCTGCAAAATGATCCTGTGATTGTGAATTAAAACACAGGATACCTTTGAGCAGTCTGACGTCGGAAAGAAATAGCTAGTTCAGCATATGTAGATTCGGGAGCTCGAAAATATCAGCTATAGGCTTCGCGCACTCGCAGTTTGCGGAGGAACAATTGTGGGTGCGACAGACACCTTGACATCCAAATTCACCAAGTGATATGCAGAAATGCTTGATCATGGGCGCAAACAACAGTGCAAAGACAGAACAAATTATTTTTAACAGACTACTGAAATGGTGACAGGATTTTGCGCAAAGTATATAAAAAACCACCTTTTTCTTTTATCTTTTACTCCTTTCATTGACGAAATAACAATGTACATCATTTCTCAGGATTGGGGCCACGGCCAACAGCAGGCTGCCAAGTGGGGAAGTCGACCGGCGGTGGGAGGATTCGAACGCGTGACCTTCACGTCCAAACGCCGCGACCTTATCCAATTAGCCACCCGGGATAAGGGTGGTCACCCGCAGTTCTTCGTATATCAACGATGTTGGCGAATGTGGCATCCCGCTGCATTGATCATTTTGTGGTCAAGGCAGACCTGCGTTCTTGCTTGTTTAATTGTCCGATCCAAATACTGCGTTATTCGTTATCCAATGTGTGTATCGTACTAATATGTGTCGCACTCTCTTGCTTCGATAGATCAATCATGGATTACTTGTTAATGATCTAAATGCTCTTATAACTGCGAAAGGAATGCAACTTATTCTCCTAGGAACCTGGAGTTCGAATGGCCTCTGGGGTTCTATAAAACAAAGCTGTGGCAGAATAAGTTGCTATATTCCACTGCTAACGTCTGTCAGGAAGAATATACAAACAAAATTGCAGGAAATCAATATTATGTGTTACTATATTATACATTATTTTATATTACACTACTTATTTTGCTGCACATTACAACAAAACGAGTGCACCTGTTTTGTGAGAAACGAATAACACTGAAATTCGCCTAATCACCACCGGATGCCTTTAGTCTAACGATTGACAAAGCTGACGGGAGACTTCTTTGTGCTCGGAGCGACTAAGGAAAATGAATGCACCCCCAATGACAAAATCGTGCATGACCATAGTGTAAGCTCCAAGTATCAGTATCTTCGAACAAACTGTTCAGCAGAAAGGTGAACGGGAAATGATATGTCATTTGTTAGTAGGGGTCAAAATAAAAAATGTGCCGAGCTGAACGGAAAAGGTGTAATAAAATTAGTCCACGTATGTCCAAAAACCAGCTCCATTGGATGATTATTCTACACTCGTCAGCTGTTGTCTTGTGGGCAGCTAATTTTTTATGCGGTAACCAAAATCACACATACTGACTTTTTAATGGCTAGAATAGATCTGATCTGAGCGGTGTTGGGTTACAGAATTTAACATAATACGCGGTCACTAAAATGTTCACTTCAGTAACTGGAAACGGTAGTTCGTGGCAGGGACAATATACTGTGTCCTGGCATTCGACAGTGCTGCTTGTAGGACCTATTTGATGACACTGATTTTTCTAACAATTCGACTATTGGATAAAAAAGGTCATTGTTGTCAAACTTGGAAACTCATGGAATTTTGCAGTACTGTCGATTAGGAATTACTTCCGAAATGTCCCTACTCAATCCGAGCACAACTCAATACTAATGACTGGGTACTTTGTTATGTTAGTTCATCAACTTTCTACCAGCTGGTCTCACTGGAGTGCTTTCCAAATATTGTCTTTTGCAGGCAACGCATACGAATTCAGCTGATTATTTAATCTACTAGGATACTGGGCTGACTTTCTCGACCGCAACACTTGTGATGTGGATTTGTGGCAAATAAACATATCAGTCGTGCCCACGTTGATTGTGTTCCCAACATTCTCCGAAATATTTATGACCAATACTGAAATACAGTTTGGTCAAGTTCCTAGTCATCATTATCAAACGATCTTGTACTTCGTAGACTTTTGCGAACAGAAAATAATGTCGCATTTCAGTCAAAGGGCGCTGCCAGACATCATAATCCTAAACAGTGAATTTTTATCCCAAGAAAAGTCAGTGTTTATGAGAAATCGCGGCGCAGCAGTGACATTGTACAATATCCTCCGTGTTGTAAGACCGATTGTCTTAACGCGGATCTCGTATTACGTTTGCTTGCCCACTTGTGCGTCCCCTTTACTTGGCTCTGTGCGATTGCAGCACTGACAACCCTGACACTCGACCGGTACAACGAGAAGACAGTCGGAAGTGGTGGAAGGTTGTTGAGTATATTTTTAACAGGAGCGTGCCAGCGGGGCGTACGTGAGCGGCACGCAAATGGCGACCGCACTGGGTGGTCGACGTTCGGCTAAACAAGCGATCCGGAGGAACAAATCCATGTTCTGCTACTGTGCAAACCTTCTAACACGATTTGTCCTACCGCGTGATAAAACAATGAAATTAAGATCCCGACAAACAAAGCAGTTTCGGGTAACTCACACAAGCGTTATTTCTTCTACATCTGATGAACAATCAGAAGAAAAGGAACACCGCTTTACGAATGGGTTTGCCTTTGCTTGCGTTTAACGTTTCTTGCTTTTTTTAAGGAAACGAAAGTGTACAGGATTTGTTTCAGAAGGGGCCGCGGCCAACATAAGACAACCACGTGTGAAAACTGACCGGCGGTGGGAGGATTCGAAACCGTGACTTCCGTGTGTGAACACCACAACCTTATGCGCTGGACCACTGCCGACTCCCTTGGCCTACCTTCAATTAACGACTCCGATATAGAGGAAGGGGTAGAAAGGAGAAAATCCCAAGACACTTGACCACTTGATACAAGTTTCTTTACCGGTACAGAATTAGCTTGAACATTCCACCCTACCATGATAGCGACAAGGTTCAAATGTCGGATACATGATATTCTATATTCTTATGCTAACAGTTTTATTTACTAAGTCCTTAATGAAAAGCGTTTCGTGCCGAACAACTTCTTTCTGCAAAAAGTAGTTGTGTCCGACACTAAACGTTGTATTAGGCTGATCTAAAAGCGCCTCAATTTTCGACCTTGTGGATTATGGCAATCCGGCAATGGATTAAAGCACTTAAAGTGTGGTCTTATTTATTCCAGCACTCACGTGATACTTTCCCAATTGTTCAACTCCATCCTTCTCTAGTTGTTTGATTTTCTCCTCTAGCTGTGCGTTGCGCGTGTTCGCCTCGTCCAGCTGTCTGGTTAGTCGATCACAGTCCACGTTCATTGCTTGTATACGTTTGTCGATGTGTCGTTGTTGTTTGAGCAGTTCTGCACGTTCAACATTACCTTTTTCCGTTTCGTACTGGATGTGAAAAGAAAGTAGAAATCAAATGAAATCTTCATCTGTTGGAACGGCGCTACCGCTCATTGCAGATACAAACTGGTATGATCTAATGCAAGAGGAAAGATACTGAACGGAAAAGCATTGTAACAGAAAGTATATTTGGCACAATTAAACTGCTATGACAAAAATTGCTATCTTTGATTTCAGTGACGGTGGTAGATTTGACCAGAACGGGAATGCGTTTTCCATACGCAGTGAAAATGTAGAAAAACACTCGGGTTGTATTCTCGTGAATCTTACTAACCCCGAAGTTTCGCAATTCAATACGCACATGTGTGCCTTATTAGTAGACAAACACATGAGCACAGCAGGATCCTTATACTATGGCTCTTTTACCTCTTATCCGAAAGAAAAGTCAAACCGGAAAGTAAGGTTTGTAAATTTTTTCAAACTAGCAATGGGAAATTTTAAAAATCAGTCTCAATTTTTCGAAGTTGGCTTGCCCTTCAGATTGTGAATTTTTCGTCATTCGCCAAGGAGGCACTGCAAGTCAGGTAATCATATACATACATATATATATATATACACCGGACTAAGTGCTAGATTGAACCGGATCCTAACACGTTTACAAAACTCCATGACTGCAATCGCACTTTTTACTTTGATTCATACGTGACAAATGCGCACTATTACTAGGACGGTGACTGCGGCAATTGAAAGACATTCAAATGGGAAAACGGCCTACTGAAAGCGGTATCGAATCCACGACCGTCACATCAAGCAGTCAGTTCACTGATTCCACTACCATCGTCGATCAGTTTTGCGTTCTGAATCACGGAAATCCCACAATCAGTAGTTAGGAAAATTTTCCGGTTACCTGATAGACAATCGTGCAAAGCGTTTTTTGTGAGAACAAATTGAGTGATTTTTAATCTGACGACGCGTCGACCATCCTTCGTAAGATGAGTATCTTCCACAAACTTATTCATTCCTCATGAAGGCTGTTTCACGAATGGAAATTTCACTCTGTCGGTTTGATATATCCATCTATTCCAGCTTTGTATATCTTATTCAGTCAGTGAACTCTTTTAAATTCGATCCGATTCAATAACTAAGAATTTTCTCATGTTCCGCTGGCGCATTTGTGGTCACTTCGTCTTGAGAATTCGGTTAGTTTATTAGTGAGGCCTCTATTCAGTCTTGATCAGGTGTAGAGAATTCCTTGCTCCCACTTTTTTGACGTCTTAAACTGATTGGTAATGCTACCTATGCTCGACTCACAGCGCGCCAGACTCCATCATTCACACACGAATCTCAGGTTATCCGATCAGCCTTACACTCGAAAAGCACCAGACTCGAGTTTCGTTCCTACTAGACTTCATCATTGGTGCTTGTCCTCTATCGCACCCAGGGTTAAAAACCCAGCTTTCCAGATGGAAATCGTGTATGTTACCAGCTTGTCACCAGCCCCGTTTAGGCTAATCAGAATTACCGAGTTAAGTTTGTTCAAGTGTCTTCTGAAATGGCAAAATGTTTTTTTCTTTCTTTCTCCCATTTTAGTCGCTCTTTTGGTTTTAATACAAGTCTTCCCAAAGTTTGGGACAGTCTATCGCTAATTGTGCTTCCTCGGGATTGAAATAGTCATGCAGTTAATTCAGATACATTTCTGACGTATGGGAAAGTGATCCTTCTGTTCGACTGTTCACTTCTATACGTTTCCTTGTTCATTGTATGCACGGTTCTTCTTAAAAAGTTCCTAGTGTTTTCTTTGTTACTGGTTGAGTGAAGAACCAAGAAGGTATTGAATGGATACTTCAGAAGTGTCATCAGTGGGCGAAGAAGAGAGTGAATCTTATAGGTTAGCTCCGTTTCAAGAGCCACCAGACAGCAGTTTACGGATGTCTCGGCCAGTGGAACTTGCAGGTTACTAGAGATTCACGTCATTATTCTGAATTAATATGATAGTTATCTTTCTTGTCATTCAGATCACTCGCCATGGCGATTTGATCCCATAAGTCTCCTCGCCGATCAAGATTAAATGCACATAGGCAATGTCGTCTTGACTGATGATGAAATACGTGCGGTGTGTATATTAAGCATAGAGGTCAGAAAGCTGAAGTCGTGACCAATAGCCAAAAGTAATATCGGAAACCCTGAATACTGGTTTTACGATTGCAACTTGCCAAATTCAGTCTCGCACGGTCGTGCAATTCACAAAATAGATCCAAAATCAATCAGTAGAGAGATGATTCGCAGTAGGCAGCTTACTTGCAAATTTTTATTCTCCTCGTGCAGTTGGTCCAATTGATTGTGCAGTCGAACTGTTTCATCTCGTTCCAGGCGTAAGCGTTTCTCGCTTTCCTCCCCACGCTCGCGAACACGACGAACCTCCAGTTCCATGACACGCAATCGTTCGCCCAACTGGATAGCTTCCTCAGTTTTCTCCTCTATGATACGCTGTTGTACATCCACCTCGTTTCGAAGCTGATTGACTTCATCATTGGCCTTCTAAATTCGTAATAAATCGTCGGATTGCAAGTAATGATGATTTTATTTGCGCGAAAACTAAACGAGGTATTCAAGCTGGACAAGCCGTTGCGATGGGGAAGTTCAGCCAGGAATGTCTTCTTGTACTACGAGCGAACGTTAGACTTTCAGTGACAATGCAGGTAACATTTGATTCTAAATTCTAACGTACTGAACGAAAGTGCTTAAATCTGACGGGAATTCGTGTCTGCATATCTTTGAATTTCGCCAATTTCTCGCGTATGTTATATGCAAAGATTGGAGGTACTTACGTGTTGGTTGAAGATATGTACAAATTATTACAGACACGGTTGCACTAGAAAGATCCAATCGCAAGGAGTCCAAGAAATTGCCAAATTTTCGAACTCAAACATCGTGAATAACCATCAATAACAAACTATGGCAAAACAACTGTGAGTTAAGTTACTCATGTCGTTCTACCAGTTAACCTGGGCAGTTGTCGGCCAAAGATACCAAGTTGCTTTAGTTAAATGCCTTTGTGAACAGAACTGAGTTTTTGAGACGAGAATTGTGTTATTCTGCGCAGCTGACTGTATCCGAAGCCCAGTTTCTCGTGGTCTCTGTTATTAGTCTATTCACTTGAAAAATAATTGGGACTGTCTACGTAGTTTCTACAGATTGACTTATTCCTGGCGCCTTTGCATTAAAGAACCGTGCAATCACCCGCTCTTATCCAAGCTTAGGCCAGCTGGAATCTTTCAGCGCACGTACGTATGACTACAGGTGGATATCAACAAGCAATTAATTACGGGATTGCTTGTGTCAGATGGCAAGATTTTTGGGACACCGCTGATACGTGAGGTTTTCAGCGGTGACTTTGCTTTGGCACTCAAACTTCTCTTCACGCTGCCCAGTCAGAGGATTAATTTGGAAAAGAACCCGGTTGCGCATAGTCTGTGCTGTCGTAGTTTGTTTAATCCGTTTAGCCCAGTTTCTCGTGAGATATCTATCAGGAAATCTATTATTTATCAGCATTTCCGATTGTGTATTAGTCCTATCTATCCACCGAATGTTTCCGTGCCAACTGTTTCAACAAAATGCATTCATTTATAAAAAAAGAAACGTTCCGGATACCGAATTTGGCAGGCTTGCCTACATATTGGCAGTTTCAACCCCGCACTATCGAATTAAGTTGATGTCCAGCCAAACTATCCGATTGTTTATGGATCCAACGAGAAAATCGTTCAACTTTCACTCAAATGAAATAGTAGCAGTTTTAGCGTCAATTGTACATTCACTAGAAATTGGTTGGTAAACTTGAGTCAAAATCCAATTGAGTAACGAAAAGAATCATCGGTTGAACATGCTTTCTTCTATCCCCACTGAAATGTGTGCTTTCAACTAGACTGACGAGAAACAAGCTTTTTAAAGTGCTCTACAGAAAGCAATAGAAAATAATGCAACAGACCGGTCTCATGTGTGATTCCAGTTTGAGTTTTAGCAGTCAGTGACTCGATCTAGAATTCTTTGTTCCAACGGTGGAGGCTAGTCGAAACCTGAAGGTTCCATAAACCAAACTCACTTTGAACAACTCTTGCCGCTCGTTCATGGTCTCCTCCAGTTGACTGTGACGTGAATGCAGTTCATCCACCCGCTGGCGGGATTCACAGCTTCGTCTGACTGCATCGTCGCGTTCCATAGAAACCTGTTTAAGGTTTCGTTCCAGTTGGTCCAATTGCTTGGTCAGACGTAACTTGTCGGTCATGGCCGTCTCTGTCGCATTCTAAAGATATGATATTAGTTTGACAGAAATCGACAGGCGAAGCCTACTCAAACGTTTGTTTATATCCAAGGTAATAGCGAGTACCAAGCGGAGTAAAACATGCTATAAATTGTAGGCAAGCAAAAGTTAATATTCGATAAAACCAATAAGCTCCTTTGAACGGCTTTCGTAATGTATCTTTAAGATGTACTTGGAATGAAAGGTCACGAACTGGTGACCGTGGACAGCAATGGGTTTCTGTGCGAATGAGAAACAACACCGAGAATGTGCAGACATCATAATGTTTGAGTCAACACAAGTGCTGTCGGTTTATGTTGTGAGGAAATTTCAGGTGCATGCAGCGGGGAACATTGCTTCGTTAAGTGGAAAGCAAGACGTACAACAAACAACAGACAAAGCTTCTTTTTCTGGACTTCATTGGGATTTGCCAGCGCAAGACCACAAATCAAAGAACACTTACTTTGTATTTTGTAATCAAGCTGTCACGTTCGGCCGTGACACGAGATAAGTCAACCAGGGCGCGATCACGTTCCGATTCAGCACGTCGTAACACGGTCTGACTGGTGTAGCTCACACGATCACCATTTTCATGAAGTGCGTATAAATCTTGATGCAGACGTTGAATTTCGCATCGAGCCTATAAGTGCAAGAATCTTGTTGGTCACCACCTTTGAACCGTACATTACGAATCTTTTAGACACTTCCAAGGGTCATCACTAAGGGATCACCAATAAAACAACATTGTGAGCAGGTCATTCGCCCTTCTGCCGTTCAAACCAAGTAGTATTCTGAGACAACCATAAAAATACGTTCCTTACCATCTACCTTCACTCAGTTTATTGACTACCCTCATACTTTAAAATCGCTTTAGCTTTCACTAAACATAAACGAGTTGCAAGCGTTAAGACGTATGTGACGATCGAGCGATTTCCCCCATTTGCTGTCATCCTCGCTGCTTTCCAATTGCCGTTTGCTTAGGCACAGATTAGACCTTGGCCAACGAACGTTTTCCGTTGCGCCTAACAAGTGACGGCTTCTTTAATGTGACGTATATCGCGATGTCCAGTGCCTGAGAAGATTCGTAGATGTCAGCGGCGCGACAAGGTGACAAATGGCGCCACCAAGACCAAGCAATTTTCTACCAGAAGAGAAAGACCAGTGATGTATAGTTTTTTGTCTTGACCCACATGAACCACTTGAACAAATCAGAGATAACATCTAAGTTTGTATAAAAGGTTGCATGAATAATTGATCAGTCCTTTGAATCCAACCTAGTTTAGAGATCGAGCGAGAATTATGTTGAAACTCAACAGCGAACATAATGGGACCCATAGTGAAGAGCAAAAGTAGGTGATAAAGGGGAGGCAGCTTTCTTTGGTTTGCTTATTTTACCACAGATATCCAATGCGATTTTCACGCTACTTACCGAAGCTTAAAATACTGATAACCCTGATGAGCCACAATTCACAGAATTTATCAACTAATTATGAAAACTCGAATGTTATTACACATTAGGAGATTGGCTTGATCAAGGGACACAAAAATCCTCAGAGTAAAAAAACGAAAATGACTTTCCCTGTAAATTCTGATGCTAGCCGGCAATTATTTGAGTCAACCTATTTTAAGGTAATTTAAACCTGTTGTTCAGAGTGCTGCAGCGAAAACTGCATTGATCTATCGACTGGTCGATCAATTCCAAATCGCATGCGCTGAAATACCAAGCCAAGTGACTCTCTGCAGCACCCACTGATTTTGTGCGGACCAATTAATGTCCACATTTAATTTGACGTCATTTATTATGTATTTTTGGTACTTGACAATTTCGCTTGCTTGTGTGAGACACTTTGTTCTACATGGCACGAGTGTCACACCTCACAAACAAGAGTGGTCGATGCACGCTTACTTCCGAGTCATCCGTGTTACTTAGTACCGTTACACTAGCGTGATGGCTTGGATCACATTCTTGTTCGTTGAAGAAACTTCCAGCATAACTAGACAAGGTGTTCACGATCCTAATTCGTTGTGCACATACCGGGCGTCAAGACTTTCTGAGCGTGAGCCCAGTGCATGGGAGATAAGGTCGTAGTGAATTTTGGGGGATTATGCATGCAAACGAAAACCAGTTTTGAGAAAAGTTATCAATGATTGCGGAAACGTCCACAAACTGCAAGTTATTTGGACTGCGCTTCATTAGTGAACAATAAAATTGAAAGGGTGTACTCATGTTTCTGTGTGTTTGCGTGTCTACCTTCACATCACTGTGTGTGAGTGCGGCTCTAAACACTTTAGTCATTTGGCACCAAGTCCTTATAATCTCACACCATTTTCACCCAACCACTAGTTCTCTTGTAATCTCTAATGATTGATGAATAAATCGTTCTAACCAATTGGTCACCCACAAAAAGATACATCCTAGTATATTTCGCTTGTTATAGTAACCGTTTCCCGCCAAAACATTAAAACCCGAATGACCAGTAGTATCTTAATAAGCAATCCAGCTGAGGTGCATTTGGACACATAAGTTACCGCACGAGAAAATGAATATTCGGAATTCATTATTAGCCAGAAGGCAAGGAATACACCGAGAACTGCCGAATATCTTGCCTCCTCCTGAAAGACGAATGGAGTGCACACTCGTAGTCAGGCCAGATGCACTTTGAAGCTAGATAAATAGAGATGTTTCAATTAGTTCATCGAGTTAACGTTCATGTTACACAGTGTTTTTGATGAAACAAATAAAGTCGTCACAATTAGTGAGCATGGTTTTTTGCGAACATTTTCTTTGCCAGGGTTTTCGATCACATTTCACTGCCACAGCCTCGCTAACCTTTGATGGAAGGTCTGCTGTGGTTTGACGAATAACGTATGCGAGTGTGGCATCAAAGAAGGCCTGCTCTTGGACTCGTTTACAGCGAGGTGGACCATGCCAACCGATCAATCGACCAACCACATAAGTTGGAGTTCTTGAACTCCTTTATGCGGATTCTTTCACCGATGCGCTCACATTCACCGGAAAAGGTGCAGGAGGAAAGCGAACAACTGATCGGGCAGCTGCTAAAAGTAATTAAAAACTATTCATTCAATTTGGTGTGACGAATGCAGGTCGGTGCATCTGTTTTCCTTCGGTCTTAATTCGTTTTAATTTCACTAACATCAGTGAAGAACACGGTTGAAAGCATTGCAAAGCTTGCGCTAACGTGATCGGAAGTGCCGTGAAAGCAATTTTTGTTTGCTACTTCCTGGGAAAACAACAAACATGAAGTCAGTTGTTAAAAGGTCATCTTATCTCTTAGAAAGAAACTAGGATGCAATGCGCGAAAACCTGGGGCGACGGAAGGCCAATTAGTAGTTCAAGCTGAGCTGTGAGAAAGACGATCTTATTCCATTCAGTGCAGTTGTGGATATCGAGGTCTCCTACATTCCTTTTGTCGAAGTACTTACCCGAATCTCCTATCCAATGAATCCATTTCGTATAAAAAGCTTTATTAATCATTATTTAGCATTGAGCGTGGATGTGGGGAAAGAGGTACAGCCCGTGGCCCTTAGGATTCTCTGTATTTGGGGAGCGACAAGCAATGATGATCGTGAGATTTGGAGTGGTACCAAGCAAAAGTTCTCACAGGCCGGTTGGTAGCAAGTTGCCGTCAACCAAGTGGATCCATCATAAACTAAGCTCTACTTCGTGTGTGCCAAAGAGGTAGATGTAACGCGATGCATTTATGGATTTTGGATGCACGGGCGAACTAGTGACGAAAATTCATTAGTGAAGCTCGACATAGCTGGTTTAGTGCAGGGCAGTCCAGTTCGAACCAGTAGTGCAGGTGCCAAACCTTGGACAAAAGAAGATATATTCACAATCGGTTTTTGAAACTTTAATAGAACTTACGTCATTGTAGAGCTTGTTCACTTGATCTCGTTCCATGGTCAACGTGTGGACATTCTTCTGAATCTGTTTTACACGAAAACAAAAAGAAACTGTGTGGGCTTCATGTGGACCCTAAAATCTGATCGAGGCCACTTTTCAACCGAAAGAAGAATATGCATATATGCAGTAGATAAATCATGATGGTCAAGTAAAATGACCTTTGCATTTTATCCTTCTCCTATGACTGAACTTACGAATATGTCAGGTAAAATTTTTATCAAAATTATGCATGATTATTAGCTCACCAGTCTAACATCCTTTAGCCTTCCGTAACCACTTTCGACCAGGGAGATGAAACCTTTTGCCGGCAATTGCCTGGTAACGATTCATGAAAATGTTACGCAATGCAGCTGAGCAGATAGTAAACCCGTAACATTTCATCTCCTTTTATGTCATTCCATGCGAATCGGGCAGAGTCAACTGAACAGTTGCTTATGCACTCAGAAGAGCGCCATTATTTAATTTTGCACGGTACTGGTCGAGGTTAAATGATTAAATGGGATAAAATGTGGTTTTTAAATTGACCCCGATCAGTTTTAACTTTGATAACCAGTTTGTTTCTTTCAATTCAGCCGAACAAAATGCCGGCGCACAGAGGTGTGAACAGCTACGGAGGGTTGAAATTTGGACGATGATGACAGAGCAGATGGAATTGTCCCATCTTTTTTGTTGCATATTCTGGATAACTTATAAACAGATGAACTGGCGAAGTAACTTGGCGACGAGCAATAAGTTGTCTGTTTTATGCGGTTCCAACAGCTGCTTCTGTGACTACGTGACCGTATTTAGGAACTTTGCGTAGAAACAAAAGCTCTTCTTATTAATTTTTCGAGTGACGTTCATTTGGACCCGAAGCCCCATTTGGTTTAAATTTTCTTTTTTTGTAATTGGAAGACATGTACAAATTCAGTAGTTCGTGGGGATCACAGGTACCGAAAACGTGAATGAAATAAGATTCAACTTTTTATCAACCTTGAAGTTAGCCATTTTATAATTTGATTGGGCATAAAAGCATTTGATTCGCTTCCCCGAAATCACTGTTTTCCCTTCCGGTGTCGTATGATTTACTTCTTATGTGGGTATCATATAGCCGATTGACGTGCTTCTCGTTGACTGTCGACTTCCATACGATCGGTCAGTTTGTTTGAGATTAGATGCGCAAACACACGTTGCTTCTCTGTCACTTGTCTAGCTCCTATTTGCTATGTCCTCTATTGTCTTCCTCTCTATCGTTTAACTGATCATGTCTGTTCGATCTTGTTATTTGTACGATCAACTCATGGACACAACGCCAGAACGCTATTTGCGCACCTGATCTCACTCACTCTTATTTGTTGATCCATGTCACTTTCTACCGGTTTACTGACCGCCCTAATACACATAGACCATACTGTACCCATTCAGACTCTTTTATCCCTAACCGTCTTTTAGTTAGGGCTCCTTCGAGCGTTCGCATCATGTATATACACACACACACACGCAACTACCGGTTCTAGATCGTTGTACACCTAAATCTCTGGTTTGGGTGGCTTCGAATCCATCTTCAACCAGGTCGTTCATGCGCTCACTTGACGTAGAACTGAACTGTCCTATTTGAAACATCAAGATTTGATGATGTATTCTGATATGCCTAAGCGTTGACTTCCTCTGGATCAGCTTGCATTTAGAGGTGCTTTCACAGTTCTCTTGACCCAGAGGTTTCATGAACCAAAGTGTGCAGAATTTCTAACTTTAATTAGCTGATGCGTGTCATTAATACCGCACCTCCGGATAGTCTTGGTTTTCGTTATGTAGAAACCGAGGCTCTACGCATCAGTGCTACTCATCAGGTTGTACCACTGGAAGGCAGCCCATCTCACTAGACAGAAAACGAATTAGCAAGAATTTTACAACTCTTAGAATGTCATGCTTTTACTTATTTTGCACTTTGTAGACATTTTTTAAGGGACGGTCCCTTCTGATTAGGCAAGGGAGGCAAATGGTCCGGTCTTGTGTATGCCGTTAAATTCTTGAGGTCAACCAAAAAGCATTCCGATCGACAGACAATTTTGCAGACGAAAACTGTGTAAACCAGGGGGCGAAACAATCAACTAAGAGGTACAATCCATCACTCAAGTGGATATAGACAGACTCCTTTTCTCAGGCTGAACCCTTAGTAAGTATAGATGTCCGAGAACGCAATACACACCGTAATAGCGGTTAACTGAATAGTAGCCAACTATTTGCCAGTGAACAGCACAATCACAAGCTTAGTTCAAGATTCCGGCAGAATGCCACCTGACCAAACTTTGCAATCAACTTTCTTCTCGGGAAAATAAAAACGCATAGAATTCTTAAGTTGATGTCCAGGATCTAGGGGTAAAAGAGTAATGGCAAAAGTACATTTTGTTACAAAACGAACGACGACGTACTGTTGCCTTTGTCAGCACGTAACAGGTATAGGTAACCACAGCGGATTAAGTTAGTTACGGAAGTGCACAAAGCCGGAATGGGAATTTTCGAACAATCAAGTGCCAGGTTTTGTGAAGTGTTTTTTTAGCAAGAAACTTGGACTTACTTCTTGAACTTGCACCTCTAGTTTATTTAACAGACGCCTCAGATCATCTCGCTCTTGACGAAGCCGAGTGAGTTCAAGTAGGTCCTCACGATTCTATCAAAATAAAATGCCAGGTTGCCCAAGTAAGCAAAAAGCAAGTAAATAGTTTTTATTGTTCGTGAAGAAGAACATAGTACTTTCTAAGAATTTTTTTATTCCCTGACATATTCTTTATCCGCTGGTCAAATTACCGTTGTCCGTTGTTCGTTAGACTTGGGTTGCCTTAAAACGGTGTGAACATTCTTCGGCACAACAGACGTCTTTTCATGTTTAACCTCCCAGTCTATAAAAGTATACTGTACACGGTGTAAGCTGACCTCTTCGCAGAGATGCTGCGACTTACTTCCTTCAAAACTTTGGGGACACTTCTCACCAACTCTGAGTCTCCTTCGGAGGCCCCCGACTGCGGTCGTTTTCTTGCAAAAGTTGAAACATGTTCATTACCTGTTGCCTCGCACTCAGAATACTTCAGAGATTCATTTTGTTTGCACAAAAACAGGCAATAACGATGTCTTCGGCTTGAGACACGTGAAATCCGATCATTTTCGCTCTCGCCAAATGGCCCCGGAAATTAGGATAAGCCTGATTGTGAACTTCACGAGTTCGCAGATTTTAAGACTAAGTCAGGTTCCCGAGCGACTTAATTCTACTGCAATACGAGCAACGAATCTCTTAATGCAGATTTTCTACTCAATGCGTCTGTCCGCTGATAAACTGCAGGCAAGATTTTCATTATTACACGTTAGTAGTAGGAGACTGAAGGTTTTCACGAAATAATTCACCATGCGATATCATCACTTAACTTACCATAAAGAAACCATGGAAGCACTGTACAGCTGTTTCATCTTTGTTAGAAATCATTAACAACGCATATCCACCGCGCCCGAACTGGGACGCGAACCCGAGACGAACGATACAGAGTCGAACGCGTTAGCCATTACGCTACCCGGCAGGCCGTGAACGGTTTGTTGAACTTCAGCACATGATGTGGCACCTATCCGTCACTGATTTGCACGGCTACTGGCCGGTAGTGCAAGCAATCGACCCCTACTGATAGATGACGTCTCTGTATGAAGCTTAAGTACGACGGAGGCTTTGTCATCGCTATTGCATCTAAGATTGGTAATTCATTCTCTTCTGCAATAGTAAGTGAGCTTTTCATTGAGTGAGTGTGGAGTTTTCCCGCACATATCTGGCACTGCAATAGAATTTTTTGGCATTCATTCATGCAGCTGAACAGTATTGGCCACTGGCGTGATCCAACTCTGATCACACGAGACCCCCAAAGCGTCTGCCTTAACGCAAGGTACCAATGTGGAACAAAATATGGGTACTTCTGGATCCGCCTGTAAAAGTTTTGGTAAGGTGAACGTCGTCTATTATACCCGCTTCATTGTAAATAATAAGTGGTTATATTTGTTGGAAGTTTAAATCTTATTAGTAAAACTGAGGAGCGATAATCGTGTTGTTTCAGGCACGCGATCCAATGTATGCTGGGAGCACGACAACTAGGATATCGCCTGCACGTGTTTCACTTACGTCAAAGTTCTCCTGCCGTCACTTCCAATCATAAGGAATTTTCTGTGCAAAACTCGATAAAAAAAGCAAACAATGAAGAAAAGTGGACCTTTTGATAAGAGACATTTTATGTATCGAGGGATATTTAAGGATTTGAAATGAAGCAAATTATTCTGCTTAAGAATGGCACCAACAATTTGTCAGTAATAATCACCAATAACCCAACGACAAAGAATTCAGTGAAATGGTTCAGTAGAAGAGAATTGCCTTGGTGACTTAGAAAACGATGCCCTATGTCATCTCGTGGACGAGTAAAGAACTACTACTGTCATTCCTAACCAGAATGAAAGGTCCAGCATTATGGATCGATCAAGAACATTAACGAACATTAAGCAAAACATCGTAACTAAAAATGCGCACTATACCCGGGCAAATCGTTCTGTTCTTGAAAGTAGTCCACATGGCGCTTTGTCATTCTATTCACGAGCGCACCAAAATGAAGCAACAGCCAGTTAATACTGATGCGTCTGAAACCTTACTCGATTTCCGCCGGCCGGTATAATGCCCAACGCAGAATTCACCCACCAACTGTATTGCGTTTTTTGTCGGAACTACGAATTGCACTAAAACGCGAGAATTCAAAAGGGTTTTGCAGTTACGGCAATCTGAAAGTGCAATAGCCCAAAATGTTCTCTCCGATCTGAGTACGTGACGTACGGTGATCATGAGTTCCGCAATTTCCGCATCACTTGGAACAGAGTGGGTAAAAACAGCCAGGGATGTCTCATCTATGCATGCTCACGCGTTCACACAAGTTGAGCAGGCAACCAAGTCATCTTGATCGGTCACACACGACAACTACGCCACAGAGAAATTGCATGCACATCTTCCGATGAGGCTGCTTATTTTGCAATTTACGGAAGCTAACTATAGCCGTCTGTCGCTGCAAACTACCCCTCGGGAGCGGTTTTCCCTAATAGCAAGCAGACAAATAGAGAACTAATGAAGAAGCAGTGAAATGATTACACATCTAGACGTCTCGATATCCGTGACTGGGTGTGGTTCCCTAAGTCGATTTATGTAATAAGTTCATAAAAACGAGGAAGAGAATTTACCGGTCGTTTTATACGCTCATTTCCACCAGTCATTGCGGATGATACTCGCCCTAGTAATAAACCTAGATTTTGGCATAGCAGCGCCCGCCGTTTCCAGAGATGACGAAACGGATTATTTTCTTGATTTCAGAAGCATTGTGAAAATGAATTACTTAAGTAATCCTGGTGTGGACATGTGAAATGGAGTAGGATGGAATTTTAGTAAGACGGGGTCTATTCATCCTTTGGAAATACGGGCACTTAGTCATCCTGCTTTCGAGAAACGGGCAACGCCCATAACATGAGCAATTTGCGATGCATTGAATATTTTAAGCTGAATCGTTCAGAACGTGGAAAAAAACAAAAGCATTAAACAGTCCTCGTTGTCAGTACAACCAAAGTAATTTCTATTCTGCTCGTGATTTTCAAAATCTGCGAAACACGAATAATTTACTGGTTTTTTTCAAAGTTGGTCTCTATCCATTGGTTTCAGGGGCAGACCGAAATGAACTTGTGAAAGTTTTGTTCTAAGCAAAATTCATTTGCATTCTAGAAACTTTTTTCCGCTTCAGTTATTCGATATTAGATCGAAAGATCGACCAGAACGGATAGTGAAAAAAGAAATCAGAAACACAGTAACGCAAGACAATCGCTCTCTTAGCCTCCACTCAGCGCGCAGTAAGGATAGCGGTTAATTTTGCGGTTTACTCCACAAGTAAAAGTTTGTAACTAAATTATGAATGTGTATGACTAACTAAGCTAGATCAAATGCTCCATAAACGGTTCTTTTTGTTACCGCAGCGGTAATCTCTACCGTTTCGTTCCAATTGCAGACTGTGGTTATCTCACTTGTCTCACGTGTCTTTCTTTGATTCCGTTGTAGCTGGCAAGACGGCAAAACGAACTGCTGCTTGATCCAGTAAGTGTCGTAACACATAGTACAAATGACTATAAAATCGGCAACGTAAACCTCCGCGGTCATATCGGGTGATGAGAAGCGTTAGGCTCATTCTATCTTCAGACACCGAGCAACACGTCAAAAGAGCGGACCGCCATAAGCTTTCGGAATAATCTTGTACAAAGAGTAGCAAAAATATCGATGCTGAAGGAAATAATGCTTACAATGATAGGAGACTTTTGTGCCTTGCTTAGAATTTTGTCTTGAATTAAAGCCGCAAGGATTTTGCGAAATTTTATTGTTCAATTGCATAGCGTAATCGAAACAGTTGGTGATGTATCGACGTTTCCATGAGCACAAATAAACAATCTTATAGCTAGTTTTTTTCCTATTGTAGTCGAACTTAAGGCTTGTTAGAATCTAACGCCTCTAGTGTTACCGGTTAAGAATGAATCATGTGCACATAGTGACTACCGTGAAAACGAAGATAAATGTCACTATTTAGCCTGGAGCACGGTATTCAAAGGAAGAACTGATGATGGAAAAGTTATTAGTTACGATCACGACAACAATAATTTCGCCAAAAATAGACGCGTTCGAATGAGATTCAATGAATTTGGACATTGAATATTTACACCATTACCAATTGGAATACTTTGTCGATTAAGCACGAGAACATACTGCTAAACGCATCTGCATTCTCAGTTTAAATAATTCCCCCAAACTGTATCCGTTTTTAATCTTCTATCTTTTAATTCCTTTATCAATGAATTAACAATGTACATCAATTTTCAGGAAGGGGGCCACAACGAGCAGAGGGCTGCCAAGTGAGGAAGTTGACCGGCGGTGTGTGGATTCGTACCCGCGACCTTCAAGTTCGAACACCACGACCCTACCCGCTTGACCACCGCCGATTAACCTGAAATTGCTTCCATTGGAGCTTTCTAAAACAAACCACTAACGACCTTACTAAGTCAGCTAAATTAGGAAATGATTTGTGCATTGTCTGGTGCAACTAAGAAATCAACTAGTCAAGATTTTCAAACTGTAATTCCAAAAAGTATGGTGGCTGGCGTTTCTCGGAAGACATGCATGGCCTGCTCGAATTCGATTCAGGGCTTTGCACTAACTACGATTTAGATTCTAATCATCCTAGTAAAACCGAGGTTTAAACGCTCACAAGAATAAACATGCTTTTGTTCAACGGGAAAATCTTGTGATTTCCTAAAATCCAATCAAAGTATTCCCAACTACCGGAAAGTTCACCTACCTCCCTGCCCACGTTTCGATCACTGATTTTGAGGCGATCATTGCAAGGTTCACCAATAGCAAATTCGGAAAAAATTTACTGGCCTTCACATTAGGACTTTCAAAATTTCGTAGTTCTGCATAGTTGTATGTCAACACGACACAGAGCGACATTTAGCCATGAACTCAGACGTGTTTGTATATTACTGCTTCCTCGTTGTTATTAATCATTTCCATTATCTCGATTGAATCAAATGATATCCCTCATAGGGACCATGACAATCTCTTCTCCAGTAGATCAGTAAGAAAGTTTGCTACAGGTGTGTGATATTTTTTTCTCTAATCACTGCAAGCAAAATGCCCAAAAGTCAATGACCTACTTGTAATCGATTTAGGGAACGTGACCGTGTCAACGGTTGAGGACTGTGCACACGCGAACGTGAAGATCTATCCAACTCCATTCGAAGACGATCGCGATCTGCCCGCAATTCACTTATCTGTTGTTCCAGCTTGAAATGACAAAACGACACAAACAAAGCGTAAAAACCCCCGCGTCATTTGACGGAAGCGAAAGTGAACAGCAATACATTTTTGCACGAAATAAGTTTATACAAATTAAAATTATTCACAAGTTTTGATGGATGATTCTCGTTTAATGCCTTACAGTAAACATCTCATCATATCTTTCTGAAAATATACCTGTTTCTTATACTTGCAACTTATATCTATTCTGGTAGCACTATGCTACCTTTGTCAAGGTTCCATCAGATCAAATGACAAAGAATTATCAACGAATCACAGCTACGATTCTTCTGTAGACTTTCCACCAAAGGGTTTACTTGCGCAGTCGTGACAAACTGGAATCGGTCTAGACGTGTTTCTTCCCAAACCAAGCAATCGACTTCCTAGGTTTGCATATGGATTCAAATGAAGTCTTTGATAGGTTAATGCATGCATGACTCAAGACAAATCGCGGATATAAATCATTCTCAAGGGTTGAACAGGGGAGTACTGTCAAACGAGCATCTACAGAAATTGTTATTTCTCAAGGAACCTGTTTGCAGATGAGGCAAACATTTTTCCCGGTTTTCGTATTTTATAACAAAAATCCGGTGGATTTGTTTAGTGCTATAACGTTGACAAAATTTAGGGAACATGCATCACATTTACTTGGTCCACTAGGTTAAAAGTGCTCTTTGTTTTGATCAACCGACTCCTTTCTCAAGTTTTTCACTGACTACTCAATCAATCGACAAGTAGGCTGAATGATATCACTGGGGATAACAAAGGCATGAATATTGACTAACAATTCTGTGCCATGGACAACGTGCTGCAAATTTAGGCATCCACTGAATGGATTTTACAATGTAGTTCTTATCACTTTTATTGTGTTCTAAATACGTTTGTAAACGTACTTTATGTTGTAACGGAGTTTCTTTTGCTTTGCTTGTTGTTTTGGTCTGACCGCTAGGAGGTTTGGACTTGAGCCTCGAACTAACGCGGCTGGTTGAGTTGCTTCTGGGAGCCAAACTTGGATGAGCCAGCATTTGTTGCAACAGCTCAACTTGATTCCGCCAATAGTCACGGTCTGCTTCTATACCAGCTAGATGTTCCTCGAGGCGACTGATCGATTTAGTTTTACTGGACGAGAAGCCACCGTGACGTTTGACTCTTTCCAATTCAAGCACCAGAGCACGTTCTATCAGAAAATGAGCAACAAGTGATTTTGACAATAAAGGAAGGTTTATTGTATACAATGCTTATTTCAGTGGATCGTTGCAACTCCAGGAATGGAAAATGACCAGAAGGAGTCCGAATTTCGTTCATCAATTCTGTTCGTGAACTAATCGTGTGAAAATAAAAAAGCAAATCTTCCTACAGACGGATGTAGGGCTACAGAATGAATAACCAATATGGCATGCGAGCACCCGTTTAGTGGGAATTTAGTCATTCAGGTCACCAACTAATGCATCTTACATTGAGTGAACGACAAAAACTATGGTAAACAATTAAAGGCCACCACCCACCATGGCCTAACCGAGGCGGAACAGAAGTTTTAAGAAGTGAAATTCTGAAAAACATGGTAGAAATAGGTTATTGGTCAGTTTGGGATCAATTTCCTGAATTACGCATCCAGTCCATCCCTCCCACGCGCACATCCTAAAACAGCATCCTCACAAGCTCCCAACTACAAAAGTTGCTAGTATTCGCCCACCATGAGGACACGGGGAACGTTTGTCTAGGCCCCGAACTTTCTTGGCCAAAATAGGACACTTGATATCCGAATGATTCATACCCTAACCGTGACTGGGATGACAGTTGCAACGATCTAAAACCACCCAATTCCGGTAGACTCTTGTCCAATCTAAATGACTCTCGATCTACCACCATACCACCGTTTCCAACGTAACTTGTCAATGCGAAAAGATGCGTCATCGACAGTAGTTGCTTGCTTCCACACTCGTGCTTCTCGTTAGCCTGATTTTTCTTACCAAATTAAGTCAATGGTTCTTCTGCATATGATCTGCGCTATTCCATTACTACTACTAATAATAATGAATGTAAAGAAATATTTATCAGGCTATATCCTAAACCGCACAAAATTTATCGAATTTCGACACTTGACACCATATAATATTCAATTTAGGAATGACATGAAACTGGCTACTAAACCACGTCTCAACAAAGGAATTCAGTTAGTGTTCTTTAAGAAAATGTTTGACCATTTGAGCAATTTTCCACGCAAACATTTTTTTTGCCGCTCACCCTGGCAAAGAACTGAACCTTTGCACTTATCGCGAACACCTAAGTAGAGTAAGCAGTGGCAATGACCAGGTTGGTGCAGTCAACGCTTCGCACCTGTCATTCAGCGTTCCGCGCTTTCTAGCGTGGTGTTATTCAAAGGAAACCAGGGTTCGTATGACCTCATATGCCTACATTTTCAACGAACGATCAAGGAAAGAAAAAATTACCATTTGCTGTTAGTTTTTCAATTCGTTGTGCCAATCGTTTTTTGTCTTCTTCCAACCGGAGAACCAGATTACGCATTGCACGAGCGTCGTTTTCTCGATTCGGTTTTCCGCGATCCGTCTCGGATAATGAACGCTCCAAAGTAGCCTTTTCCTAGAAATCGATTGAAAGATAGTACTTTTGCTTTAGTTGACAATCAAACCTTCAACAAATACCGCTGAAATTCTGTTCCAGTTCTCTCCTAATTTCGATATTTTTCGCATGGAAGAAAAATAATGTTTCAACCACATGGTTTGCCACCTCTGTTCAGTTTCCAGCCACGTCATTTGAAATATCACTGATCAGGCAAATCCAAAGAGATCAACTCTAATCCTCCTACTAATCCTGCTTCATTAAAATTCCAGTGGTTGTAGAATATTCAGAAAAATCGGTGACTGTTCATTTCCGCCGATTGCGCCGTTTCTACACGGCTTTAGAACCGTATGTGTAGTGTTAAACTCAAAGCAGTCATCAATTATACACGAAACATGAAACTTTTACTCACATTTTCACTTCGTGCTCAACTGGAGATTGTGCAAGTGCATCTCACATTCCAACCTCTGAAGTGATCGGGCAGTGAATTTTCCCACCCCATTCCAACATTTGGGCTCTCACTTCAGATTTGTGGTTTTACTCAGACATGAAACCTATGTGGTCCCTATGTGCAGAATAGAAAGGTAGCTAATTGTTAACAGCACTCATCGTGCGCGAGGAGCTACGCGACTCCTTCCACGACCGACATAGTGGTTAGCCGTGTGTGACGGGACGGTATAACAAATAAACAGTAGACACCAAGCAACTAGGTTATCATGGACTTTGTGGACCATCACTTTACAAGCATTCTCCGTGTAAAACACCGAGAAAATCCGTTAGTGATGGTATGATTTGTCTAGTGTGATACTACGGCCAAAATCCTTGTTCTCGTTTCGAGACACTTTATGTGAGTAGAGTGTTGCAAACCGAATTTCTCGGTCACCAAGTCTTTTCGAACCTTCGAAGTGCCCTGGGCATTTGGTTTTGATTTGATCAAAGGGAAATGAACTGATCTACCAGCTACAGGTTCCCAACGAGCTTTGGACATCGTGTCACGTTGTTTGGTCTTGAAGATTAGGTCTCTTTTCCTATTTTCTGTAAAGAAATGCATCCGACAAGCTCCTGCCTTGACGAAAAGGACTAGGAACCCGACGGCAACAATAGTGTTTAGGTTGACAGCAATTGGCGATTTTCATACGCCATATGAACACCCCTTGTCCACAGCTCTGAAGAGTGTCGGAAGATGTCAAGTTCCACATCTATTTTGTCCCACTGGGGTTTGAATTCCAGCAAGTTTCTTCTTCCTTAATTGGGGTTAACGAGACAGAAGCGTATCATCTTCTCATGCTGCGAGCACCACTACTGCATGTTACTGAGAAAAATGTCCATACCGCACACAGTTGAACACGCACATACAAAAAACCTGTATTACTCGTATTTGATTATCACCAAAATAAACTGTATTCTTTGGGATACTGACCCAGTTGGGAAACAATTGCTGGGTTGAGGAAACGTATAGCCCGAGATGTGACTGACTGTCATACTCCATTAAACTGTTTCTTCTCTTTACTCCAACAAACGCACACTTCGATACGTGGTGAGCATGTTGCAATCCATGAGGATGAAGTTCAACCCTTTTTTCTTGCACAAATGGACTTAACTGACCGAAAATGTGGCCCTTTTGTGTGGATACTCTTCATGGACTTACGTTCACACAACCATCGGTTTGAATAACTGTTGATGCATGCGGAATTTTTGTTCATTGTTAATCTGACCCGTGTGTCACACAACTGGACTCATCACATTCTGCCCTAGTACAGGCAGGTAAGGTTCTCCACTTTCTCTAACAAAGACATTCTCATTGTTTCGTGGTTTATAGATTGTGATAAAAAAACAAACTTTAATTATTAAACTGTAAAAACACGATTTTCTGCAACTACTTGCCATGAACCAAGTACTATCGAAGTGGATATTGGTCAACTGAAAGAGTGGCGGGTCGGATTTTAAATTTCTGACATATTTCAACATGTAAAGGAGAGTTTAGTATCGAAAACCATGATGTTACACTGTAATATTGCGTAACATGTGTTAACAACCGGTCAACAGACTGTCCCAAAATGCCATCGTGTATCATTTGGCGAAGAAGCTGATCAATAATGCAACAATCACAGCTCACTTCAAAAGAGTTGAGTAGCCCCCGCTAAGAACATGGGTTAACAAATCTTATTTAAAAATCACGTGATCATCTCTAATCAGCGGAAGGTTAAGTACAAGTAGGAAATGCCGGTATACGGGACTGTGAAACCCATACCAGTATAAAGGGCCGATGTTCTGCTATGAAAATATGATTCTTTTTTCTCGAGTTGCTGCGATGTGACACAGACTTCGATGAGGTAAACATCTTTGAGTTTGAGATCACTGGTTGCAGTCTTTCGTTTAGTTAATCCATTCCCATTAGGAGATTCGAGTCTTACGTTGCGTGATAGATCAGCCATTGAACTTCAGAACTTCCCCAGTTTGATACGGCTTTTCCCGAAAGACCGCAACTTAGTGCTTTTCTACGTGCATCGGTAGACTTTACAGCGCCGTGACAAACCCCAGCGGAGAACAGTAGCACAGAGTAGACAACGTTAGCAACAGTACTAAAGGATGGACATCATTTTTTTCAAATGCATGACGGTAGGTTTCATTTTAGTTTCGGTAGTTTCAACCATGCATTGTCGAAATTTGTACTCCCATATAGTTCTTGTGAATGTTAAATGAAGTGAATTAGATCAATTTATGGAAACAAAAATCAATCGATTCGATGTAATTACTTGTTCATCACGTTGTCATAGTTGCATGCTCATATTTCACTTGCTAACCAATCACACTCGTAAAGTGGCCACTGTTCGAACGAGGCTCCAAAATCATACTTACCGACACTAATCACTATCGTAATTCGTCCTCGTAAGTCTTTTTACCGAGTCATTTTCCCTAGTAGTTAAAAAACATGATAAACTGTTTATTTTTTTCTAGATTAGCATGGTCAGCAAAAAGTTGCATGCAAAGTTATTGAGCTGTTCGTGGTTAGTCTCCGATCGAGAATTGAATTCCTCGGACCCAATTCATATTCGTGCAGTAGTAAGTTAACCGCCACTGGAAATGGTCAGCATGAGGTGGCGCAAATGAACTATGAAAAATGATGCAATGACTATTTCCATGAAATCCGCTTGAACGAATGCAACCCTCACACCGATCCTTGTGTTCCAATATGGCCTCGGGTTATCTGAGAAAAACATCCGGGGTTCGTTGCTAAATCACGCCAACTTATTTCGTGGCTAGCGAGAAAGGTTCCACTTTCCAAATCAAACGGCTATTTATTTTTCACTTCTCCATACTCAATGGGATTGATGAAATACGATTTTTAGTACTCCTAATGTTTTAGTTTCACTAATTCAAATTCGCATTCTATGTGAACCACTGTTCCTTATTCGTCCATTGTAGATGGTAACTATGACAAGAAACAGTAAACATTTATTAGAAACATTCTTCCACATAGCAGCTTATCAGGTGATGAAATACACCAGGCGAAGCTGGTAACCGGTAGGAATCACCAGATCATAGTTAGGGTTTGGACTAGCGATACATGAAGGCAGGAATAACTGAACGACAAACCAATCAAAAGTATCGGTTAAATTTATCAACAACAGTAGGATTTGTGTCACTTTTCCCAGTGTGATCACATTTTGACAACAGTCAACTAACCGAAGGTTTTCTATCTTAGACATTTGTCACCTTATCACACTGATACAAAATCGAATTACAGACTGGTTACGCTGCCCCTCACTACTGGTTCACCGATGAATAAGTCCAATTTAATTGTGACGTTTCTTATACCTGACATTTCTGTTCCTACGGTTTAACTCTATTGGCAGATGCATGTGCCCATCACAGGGCAACATTTTGCAGGTCGTACTGATGATCAGAGCAGTCGAAAACAAATCCCGCTAACTGTCACGGATGCGACTTGCAAAATCCAAGCCATTGCTTTTGTCTTCTGGGTCATCAGCTGATATCTGCATCTACAATCTCTCCCAGAAATTACATCCTACCAGTTTGACAATGGACTCATTTACAACACCCCAATAATGAAAAGCCCTTTCTGCATTGATTCGTCGTTAAAGCCCATTCTTTCCACCACAGTCTAGCTATTTAATAATCGCAAATAAAGTATAGGAAAGATAAATTGCATAAAGTAATCACGAACAATTTGGGACAAGCAAAAGCCAAAAACATGGAAATCAATAGAAGTGCATTGTAAATGGGCAATTCATCCTAGAGTAGATACGAACTTAGTGATTTTACACAGATCAGTTACTTCCTTATGGATTGATGTTTCCCTAACTATCAGAAACTTGGAAACGTTTTTTTAAATTCATATGGATACATATATTTATGTGTACGCGGTTATGGTCGAATTTGCTTCAGGCTGCAACACTTAACAGAAACTCAAAGTAAAATAAATGCACCTGGCCGGAATTGCTACATTCGACAAATTATACAAACCTTAGTTAAGCGAATATTTACTACTGAGAAAAGAAACAACTTATTGATAGTAAACTATCACTAATTTTAGGTACGAATTTTGTTCATGTGTTACTGTAGAGGATGCAAATGTAGTCCAAAAATGCGTTATGAATCCGTTTTCAGTCAGTCAACTTGACTTTTGTTGAGGTAAAACAAGAATAAGTACTTGACATTTCATACATGTTCTACGTCTTAACTAAGAATCTGCAATAGTCTTTGACATACAAATTCATTCTAGTCATTTCCCTCCAAAAAACCAATCACCAACTGCACATCCAACTAGGATAAAACTGGAGACAAAATTGAAGAACCGGGATGACACAAAAAGAGACAGGCGAGCAAAAGGCAGCGCTAATTATTTCGTTGTTTAGATCTTCTAACATATACTTATTGAAATTCCAGTCTGCTTGCTTACCCGAACGGGCTCTGATAGGCAATCTGTGGAATCAGGTCGCCTATTTCCGGCAGAATTTAACCAGAGCATCCAAGGATTTGTCTACGATCTGTGTATATCGAATACTCTTCCAATTGGGAATTAGAACCATTTGGTTAGAACGTTATTAGGGAAAATCCAGGTTGTCGGATGTGATATGTAATAACTGGAGTAGCAAATAGTTGTAGTTCATCTACCCAACCTTGTATGTAAAACTGGGCTGAACGGACATTTGGAACACACAACGGAGCATGCATGTGTCATCCAGGCTGACCAACGGCCAATCACAGCACTGCATTACCCGTTACCATGGGAAACCCTCACAGAGTTCAGGTATTGGTTGTTGTCGCTTGACGGCATGATTGCAAGTGACAGGAATTGGATGTACTTGCTATGTTAGCACTACATCACCGGAAGGACGATACACGAATTTTTAGATACAATTTTCCCCTTCAATGAGAACGATAGGAAGAGTATCATTATTTTTATTGCTTTACTTGCCAGGTTCATATCAAACCTGTTTTTTCTGGCACGGTGGGTGGATCCTGTCTCAATCGCGTACTTGCATCAAGTAACAAGGGTGAAATTGATAGAGTTTTCTCGTTAACGTCGATTCACGGTCAGCAGCAACTAAAATGAAAGTTCACTTATTAATTACTTCCAACTGTTCTTCATTCCGAACCTGAGACTAATCAACTGGAAAATCATTCTTCCTTTCCAAATTTTAACCTCTTCGTGGCAATCCGAAATCGTGAGAAGTGGACTACAGAACGATACAGCTGGATGCTTCATGCCCGTAACACCTTAAAATGAGTTTCAGAGATCCCACAGACGTGTCAGTTTTTATGCCACAATTGAATGAATGTACGAGTGCTGCCCCAGGTGTAAACGTAATCAATCCAAAATTAGAGAGTTCATCAACAATACAGATTTAGAACATGGCCGCAATCACTGACACCAATTCCCGTTTCTAAATCTAAGGTTTTCATCAAGCAACATATAGTCGTGTTCTTTTCATCGTGCTACAATTAGGGCAGATTTGATGGTCATCTCTTAGAATTACTCACTTTATCATTCGTTAATCGTTTCTATGGAAAATTCTGATAATTTATTAGATCGCAGACCAAGCCACATACTCCGACTTTACAAAATGATCAGGCCTGGACAATCACCTAACCGCTATTTGTTCCACAATAGTCCCTGTCTGCTCATGCAGATTTCAACCAGGCATTCGAATTGTTTTAGTTGTCTATTAATCACCGTTCATAGTGGATGAAAATGATTTGGGTTAGTGTGACAGTATCACCTATTAGCCTGCAGACTTGAAGATGACTTTTGTTATCTTAGTAGTATCGGCAAAATTCCGGAGCTGAATTAATGCTGGATGGAGTTTTCCTGTGTGCCATAGCCATGGATTTCATACAGCTGGAATCAAAATCAAAGTCTGACTATTTTAACCTATTAGACCAGCTTGAACCTGGCACCGGGAAATGGTTCACACACGAAAAACAGTCGGATATAATCCCGATATTGCAGTTCGGGACATGTTTTCAATTGGTGCCAGGTTTTCGTTATACTTTCGTGAACATTTTTCGTGCGGATCGGTAGAACGAACATGCACCGAGAAAGTTAACAATCAAACTGTAATGATAATATTTCCTGCATCTCGTCCGACTTGAATTTCACTGGTTTCGCTGAATGGTTCTACTTTAATCACATCGGTAGAGTAAAAGCGTCAAAATTTGAAGCGCCACAGATTATTTAAGGTGGCGCTTTTTTCTTGCTCGAGGTATGCGGCACCTAAAAGAATGGAGGACATTTTGTGTATGAATATTTTTACTGATGGTTAAAACTGTTAGCACTTCTCCTAATGGCATTCATAGCTTTAGATGAGCCAATCATTTTCTTGCAATCGGCTTCAGTAGTGCCGGAATGCTCAAGTAAACGTTGTTGCTCTCTTGATTTCTAGGACATCCCTCGTCTAAAAAATCGTTTGCTTCTAACAAACTTGAGAGGTAGGAGAATGGATTTGACAATCATATTTCTAATCAAGTAGTGCTTATGTCGAAATCACTAAGTAAAGCGATAGAATCAATGCAGTTACCCCAACCTTGTTAGGAATTACCAGTGGTACCTGTTTATTGCTCCAGTACGGGGATTTGAATGCAGGATGAACGACTGTGAGCCAAACACACTAGCCATTTTGTAACCCAGAATAGCTTTCAAAGGTTCAATAAATTCCAAAGCCACATACTGAACGGCCAGTTTACTGCTGACCTTGAATATCCCTCGACCGCTTTTCATGTCGGTTCACAAATTTGTTTGTGATGCTGCTTATCCGCCTCCCAATAAGTCGAGTTACACAATCGGCACCCTAGTTTGCCTGAACTACAAGGGAAGGAAATTACTCAAGAATTGACGGATTGTGTTCCAAGGACCGTCGTGTTTCGCTGTTTCGAGCAGGCAGAGACCTCGCACACATGCGTTTATCGTTCTTAATTAGCAGTGAAAATTTGCAGAAATCCTTAATCTGGTTTTTCCCCATCCGTACTAAAACAGACATGAATCAGCCACCCACACAACTTTCCACCTCGGCCTGGAAGCTGAGTCCCCATTGGTCGATCAGCTGGCTGCTCAGGAATTATGCAGTACAGTGCTCATACAATTTAGGGATGAAATTTGTGAAGAGATTAGTCATTCCGCAAGCCGTTACCATTAACAACCACAAATAACGTTGTTACAACAAACCGGCAATTGTAACGAATTGCCGGTTTTTCGTCTCCGGTTTGTCTCATTGTTTGTTTCGCTTTTTTTGTTGTTTATTTCTACTTGGCATGAGCTTAACGATGTATGCGTGTGTGTGCATGCGCCTGTGTGTTTGTATTTGTGTGCGTGAGGGGGGAGGCAGGGGCACGTGAGTGATCACAAAACTAAGGGCGCGTTTGTGTGTCCAAACCATATGGATGGCGATCGTTTTGTCATGGGTTGTGCGATGAGAGTAGCGTAACTTTATCTAGTCTGAAAAATTGACTTTCCGACAGATTTAGGTCAAACATTATGCAAATTGACTCGTTCCCCGTCATCTCCAAACTGACACACCAAACTGGCTGACAATTTCCATCCAGTTCAGTCCAGATTTATTGAATCACTTTGTGCGTTTGATCACTATCCAGATGCCAATGACAGAATATTTTCACACAAGGTTTTAATCGCTATCTTTTGGATAGATCAATGAAATCAATCAGAATCAAGTAATTTTGTTAGCCGGTTCTGTGGTAACGGAGAAACGATTTCTTGGTGTAAGTTCACTGAAGAATATGAGAAATGGCTTGCAAACAATCCTTATCCGTGTACAAAAGAACATTCCAGCAAATCCTTCTATTTCAAAGGGATTATATCCGAGTGCCTTTGCCGGTCGCATAGAATGCGACGAGTGCAATACCTTAATTGCGAAAGGCAACATGAAAAAATCCCGTCAATAAAATTGCGGACACAAATATCACCAAAGTTGCTGACTCCCTTTGATTTATCATTAAGAAATTGCTTTTCGAGTTCACTGTTTTACATTTATGTGAATGATATGATGTTAATGAACAATGAAAAATAATGCATCAAACTTTCCGCGTCGTCCTTAGGTCGTTTGGTTTTCATGTTTATAAAATTTGTTGTTCTTACTTTTATTTGTCGTTTGAACGATAGTGTTTATTGTTCTTCATAAAACATCCCCTGAACAGTCCTCTTCCATAGATAATACAACGTCTTTCCAGATTGGTTATGGCTGAGTATATCTAACTTCACTTCTGTTTGGTACAATCTGCCGTATCAGGAATAGAAATCCTTCAAGCCAAAAGTGTCAAGATAACAGAACCGGTCTGAAACTGGAGCCAAACGATTTTTTGCCACTAACCCTCTACCGTAAATATGCATAGACATTGACTTTGCATGACTGGAGCACACGGATTCGACAATCCACAAGTCAGTCAGGGTTCTGTCCTCGTTGTCCGGCTCAATAAAGCCCAGCTGGTTTTGAAAAACCTGAATGATTCATGATGTAGCCCAATTTTGTACACGATAAAATCAGTTTTCGAATAATCAGACAAGTGAGCTAGGGACTGAATTGTGCCGATCACGGCCATTCATGGGCCCAAGAATGAGGGTTCTCGGAAAAATCGGGATGCAAATGGACGATGATCAGCTAAATTGTGATGAAGGTGCAGGGGAATGGAATGCAGCTAGTGCTCATCTGCTCACGGTTTCTTACGACACTCGGATCGATCACCTGATTTTCCGGCATTGTTGGCTACATATCATGGACAAATTTGAGTTAGTCTTGTTAAACCCATCCGGTCGCAGTTTATCTGCGACATACGATGAGGTCAGACGGTGACATCATGAGAAAAAGTGACCTGTATCCCTCGGTGTGAAAAGGCTGAGGATCAAATTCTTAAAGAAGGGTTCTGATCATCTTGAGCGTTGTCTAATAATCCCCAAACCGGTGTCAACTGAAGAGATCGAAGTCGCCTTATAACATGTCGTTCTAACAAGTTGCTGCAATAGGTTTTTATTGGTACTTCTCTTGTTTAACGTATTTTACATCGTTTATGTTTCACTCCTTTTAAGTTTTATCTCGGCTTTATTAAAAGGCGAAAGTGGGGAAAAATGTGTGTAGTTTTTGCGAGCATTTTGTTAAGTTCGACGAAGCCGTACTTCATCCGCGTGATGAAATAAATCACAAAAAAATAAATGCATTCAGCAGGAAGCGATCCGCCAGTTGTTTTGTCACAGTTTCAGTCCCGAGGCAATCGTCCGATTCGACGTGCATGGTTCAACTCTTATCGGACCTTAATTCTCTGGCATATTGAATGGTTCAATCTACTTAAACATCTTATCAGATCTTCTTTCGAAACACCCGCCTTCGTTGGACTAAGTGGCCCACCATGCCATTATATGCGCGCAATTTCTTTGTTCCGAAAGCCCATTTGTTTATCCGTCCGTTTGAGGTCAAACGGCACTGAAAAGTTGAAAGTCGTCCGGCGGGCAATCGAAATTCGTCGACCAAAGAAATGAAGCTCTGAAACTACCACGGCATGTTACCTAGGCTACTGTCCATATCACACCAGACAACCTTGTCTTAATCCACATAATATATTACTGAGTCAATAGCGGTGGATTCGGATAAGTACGGTAGGTTCCGGAGTCTTCGTTGATTACATTGGTTAATTTAATGGAACAAATATTGGAGACGGACCATAGGGATTAACAAACGAGTAATTTGTTATTGAATCAACGAAGTTAACTAGAGGCTTCGGTGGCACTCTGTAAGGAAGCGAAATTCTACCTTTACTAAAGAATGCAACCATGCATCAGTAATTACTACCAAACTGTTGGTGGTCAGCCTGTTGGATCATCCAAAAGTGTATCAGTCATGTGCCGATGAGGGGAAATTCGCAAAAAGTCAGTTAGTTTTATTTCCAGGAGAAAAATTCGATTGCGATAAGAGCTGGACCAAAGGAAAATGTCCAGGGTGAGTCTAAGAACGGCGGATAGTGTAAGTGCCCGGATAACGCATACCGTCAAACAAGCACAGTCAAAATTATTTGGTCTTTTAACGGCAAGAAATCCGGCCAAGACAACACCAATTATGTCTGCAGCAAAAGTGAATGCATGCTTGCTAATTTTCAGCAGATTGCGAATATTTTGTTTTCATTCACTACAACGAATGAATATGGTAATCGACCCTGAAGTACAAACCAACCCCAAGCAATCGCCCGAAGAAGCAACAATGACTATGTCAAAATCGTTGTCCAACAGACGAAGGCCGCATTAGCAACAAACAGGCGCAGCATGACCAGAACCCAGATAGCCAGCACGACCCGACCAGCTGACAGTGCCAGTTCAGGTTGTCACTCAGAACAACGGGATCAATACAGCCAGAGGGAGGTCTAAAAGAACGAAAGCAAGGGTCTCCGGCACATGGTCGAATCGGCCCGGGAATACTTAGCTAGTCAAAGACCATAGATCTCACGTGAGCAGTGTGGAACGGAAAAATATACACAGCCGACCAAAGTCTGGGGATTGTGACTCATTTCGCTCCGCAAATAGAAACGTGTGAACCAGCCGTTTATCTTCTTGCCACAAAATAACGAGTTGATTACTGTAGAAACATTTCATCAATGAACAGTTTCAGTGGTCCCCTTTTTCGAAAGCAATTCTGCAAAATTTCAGATGTTATCTTCTGTTTTTGCTAGGGCAAATAATGAGTCGGTAGTTGCAAACTTATCAGAACACTGTTCGTTACTGTTCTCTATTCAATCGTCTAGATTGATCAATAGAGGGTATTGTATGTTCAAGGTGCCAACCGAGTTTCGAGTGTTTTACTTTATTTCTCACAAGTTACTGACTACGTAACATGCCACCGTTTCTCATCGATCATCTTTGTATGTATGGAGGATGAAGACCCATTTCAGTTGGGGTTAAAAGAGTTTATAATTAAAGGTTTTGTACACGAAAGTTCAATAGCGCGGTAATTAGACAAATAAAACAAATGGCTTCTCACATTTCTGTGGAAGTTTAAGTGTTTTTTTTTGCATAAATATATCAACCAACTATCAATTTTCAAAAAACCAACGGACACAACTTCACTCGACGAAGTCCCGTATGAAGTTAAACCACAAACAGCCTGGTTGAATTTCAATATTGCGAGACCTTGTGTAAGTTCTCAGAAGCGTTTCAGATCTGTGCTAATAATATACAGCGTTAGAAGAACGTGCTGTTGTCCGGAATTATAGCGGCCAAAGTGTACATCTTAGTCATCCAAATCAACCTTTCACTGTCTTTGCTGTTTTAACCGTGAAATTCGTAGTGAGTTGCGAAAAAACGTTTGCTCTAATATCGAACTATAAATATCAAATGATTCAGCTTCCAGTTTGGCATTATTTTTCGTTACTAACCCAAAAAGGATTAGCGAAATCCGCCAAGCGTGGAACGTTATTTCTGTGGCTTTCTTGTGATTAATAGAGACTGGTGGAAGCTTCCGTTGGCTTATTCCGCCCATCACTAATAACTTTCCATTCTCGAAAAATATTCTGGTCAGGTTGTCCACAGACACAGTCAGTGGAGTCTCGCCGCAGGTCTGCTGGTCCATGACCCATATGGAGGGCTTAGCGTTTCACCATTTCGTACCGCTACAAAAACGGAAAACGGTGACAAACCGCCAGGCTGGACAGCGTATGTTGCAATGTTAATGGGGAACGGATCCTTCGATCCAGAATTGTTCGATGAAGCAAACAAACTAGGTGGATATCCACTGCTTGTATCGCTCGTATTGCGCAGCTGATAAGAAAGCGAAACGACAGCTTTATTAAGAAAATGTACCTGTTCAATTTGTTTGGCCTGCATCTGAATGGCATTTTGCTTGTTTATCGCCTGTGCCAGTTCCATATGTAATCGATTATTATCAGCAATCAACGTATCAAGTTGATGACGAAAATCGGCTTTTGCAGTAACATTTTCTTTGTTCACCCGACATAACTCATCAATAAGCGATTTGTTCTGCTTTTCTGAAAAATAAATGCGAATTCAACCCAGATTTTAGATTCCAATTAAGTGCTTGCACCTAAGTAAACTTCTGCTGCATGTATCACACACACACACACACAAACAAACAAGCTAACTATTTAAGTAGTACTTGTTGTGGTGCCCAAAAAGAGTCGCACATTTAGCGTGAACTAAAACAAGAATAAAAAGTCAAAAACTATCGAATTTAAAAGGCTTTCGTCTAGGATTTTTGCAATTGACTAAGCGCGGCACGTTCCATAGGTGAGGAGTTAATGTGGTCGAAAAAGAGCAGAAGTAGAAAATAAGTAGCAATTGAAATGATTTGCATACATAGATATTATGTGCTCGGTATCTTGATGAATAATGCGTGTTAATAAATAGTTTATTGATTTTACTTTCTCAACCACGTCTCGCACAGATGGCCGGAATAAACTGAATTATCTCACATGTTGCTTCTGTAAGCAACACAGAGCACAGAGTGGATTTGTTCTAGCCGAGTCGGTTAGCTTCTGCCGTGTACGGTGTCTTTTAAATTCCTGTGTTCGTTTTCCTGCAACTTTATCCATCTTCTGTTCGCAATCAAGTTTGCGTGAAATTTTCGTGGTCACTCATAGCAAGCTATTACGGTAGCAAACAGCTTCAGGCTTTCGTAGGAATTAGACATTTTCAGGTGGAACGAGGAAGTGGATTTTGTGCCAAATTAGGGATTCTCTCATATAGTACATTCTTCAATGATTTGTACCAAGAAACGGAACTAAATGAGCCACCTTCCGCAACGAGGCAGCCAAAAGAAAATGTAAGTAAGTAGGCATCCAATGTTATGCAATTGAGATCGACTTGTTTGTTGTCAAGAGACCTCAGTCGGTCAAGCTAATCTGTTGACCAAAATCAGTTTAGTCGTTTTGCCTCAGTGGTAAAATATGTACCTTGTAAGCGAACGCAAATCGACCTGACTCCGGTTCAGTGTGTACTCTGGACGTCTATTTCCTATACTACATTTTGCAAGATTGCTGAGGTCAAGTCCATTCAAATTGCTAATTGTCTCGGGTTCTTGAAGGCGGACTTTGCTTGCTTTGTACACATCATCTAATAATAACAAGCTGCCAGATTTAGACAACGAAGAAGACCAAACTAATTGAATTCTGCTCAGCTAGGCCAGTGCCTTTGTAATTTTGTGGATGGTGAACGAGATTGGGAAAATCAACAATACAATATGTTTAGCCACAAGTAAATTGTACGTCCAAGCTTTGAGAACTTGAGAAACGACGAAATAGCCTTTGTTAGCTCCACGTATCAAACACAGTGTGTGTTGGGAACTTTCGACAGTGAATATTTTTATTGCACAGTAAAACCCTCTAATATAATAGCAGTGCCAAGTTCAATTATGGATGCGCCACTGTATTCGGATGCATTAGAGATATGTTTTCCCAAAAAACATACGTCTTCTCTACAGCTTATTAAAAATTGTCCATGGATCCACATGCTCAGCGGGAGGCGAAAAGCAATTTTAGGCATTTGGAGACTTGAAAAAGAAACTCCTGGCGAGCTGCTTGGATGCGTAATTAAAGGCAAAATAATCCTCAAAAAATTTGCTAGCTTCGCAAAAGTTTGACCGAACAAATATTGAGTCGGAACAAAATGAGCAGCACCGTGCTAAAAAATAAAAGTATTTGACCTACATGGACCAGACCGAGGGCCAACTGGCTACAAAACTTCACATGGTCGACAAATTTGCATCTAATCCATGCCAATCAGCGGAAGGGTAAAGCGCTCATATGAATGCCTATTGTGGTACCATAACATTATCTTTGAGGAATATGTGATCAACACAAATAAAATGTCTTCAGTTTTTGAAGTGACAGTGCACCAACTTTCAGGTTTTTGAATAGAAGCTCATTTTACATGGCATATCTATGAACTAATCCTTGATCAATTCTTTTTCAGTCCGAAACGGCCGTTTGGACTGCCTTACGTCGTCAGTTTGAAAATAAATCTGTTGAATGAACCAAATAACCTGTAGTAGAAATTGCGGGGCACAAAAGCGATGAACATCCTGATTTATGCCAGACAGTCCACAATATCAAATATCCTTCATTCACCTAGGGAAGTGTTCTTTTCGGGGTCGGTGAAGATCAAAGTTCTTACGCTCGAATTCATCGAGAAAATCCAACTAAACGATCCCCGGCGAATTTATAAGGCGCATTATTTTTTAGCCTTCAATTGGGAATCAAGGATGTCATCACGGACTCCGTTGGAAAATCAAAACCTTTGGGCTGTTGCAGACCAGGTTTAAAATGATGAATACCAGTCATAAGTTTAAGTATGACGGTTTATTACCTAAAATAGAGTTCATTTGCCATCGAACCCTCCACAATGAGCGGGATGTCAATTAGTAAATTACGGGCGTAACTACCCCTCACCGAAATATCCTAGTCCCGTGACACAAAACGTCAGCTAATTGTGTATGTTTTCACTGGACAGTTTCAGTGTTCCAGTCATTAGCAGATACAAAATGCAGACTGGACTTCTGGAGGCTTTCAATCGCCGACGAACTGGCCACTTGTTGCGGGTCTAAAGATTCATGCCCGAGATTCTAAACGTTTGCAAGAAATACTGTTCCTCTTTCCCAGAAATTGGATATCTGTTCGGATGATCTGTGAATAGATGGTGAGATCAGTGAGCGGTGATCCAGTTTCGACATATTTCTATTACCTTCAATGTGTAACACCAGGCCCTTTTTCCCCCAGAACGAAATACGAGAAAGAACACAATTCAGGAACATTAAATGACCTGGTGGGTTTGGGTAAGCCCTTGCACATTTATATACTCAGTACTCACCCAACTCGGATTCTTTGTGATACTCGCTTGAGATACGTTTCTCGTATAGCGACAGATTTTCTGATAAGGTTTGGTTCTGTCTGGCCAACTGATCGATTTCGTCATTCAAATCACGGATTATTTTCGTGTATCCTTTTGACGTGTTGCTTTTTCCCATCTGTGGTTTTGTCAATCGTACGGCGGGCATTTTGATTTCAACGAGGGCGGAGATGGTATGACTAAAACGAATGAAATGTGAGCACCGTCAGAAAAAACGGCACTGAAAATTAAACACCTGTGAATTCACATTTGTTTGTATGCATTGCGCATTGTATGAATTTCAGTCCTCGGACATTCGGCGGCTTACTAAACATCATTACACTTGGTAAGACTATGCGGTCAGAAGAAACAGTATCAAACAACCAAGAAAAATGTTTCTCTGTAATCATTCACCCAATTCAGCATTTTGACCTCGCCATATTCGAGAACGTGAGCACTGATTGAATAAAATGATGAAACAATGAAGCTTAGTTTAATTGCTTTTGACTGGAACATGAGTAAGCCAGTCGTGACGAACTTGAAGTGGGCATAGGGGAATTGTGATCCTAGTCTGATGGAACGAATCTGGCGATGCAGGCGAATCGAGGACCTATGAAAACCAACACGTGTGTTATCAAACGAAGTGAAACACAGTGAGTTTAGTGAGTGATGAATGTCTCGTCTGACAAATACAAGCTAAGCGGTAATTTGGAAGGAGTAAAATCCCATCAAGAAAAGGTAAACATCACCTTTGCGAAATGTACATGAAAACCTTAAGATTCTATCGGGGAAAAATGTGGAATTAGGATCGCACATTTTACCTGGCATAAAATAGAGTTCTTTTTTCTGATGCATCACAGGAAGCAAAAGCAGGTACGAAATAATTCATAAGGTTAACGAGTTAGTCTCACAAAAAAAGCTAACAAAATTCATGCACCGTAAGTATGCACCGGTAAGGTATGTGACGTTCTTACTAATTCCGCAGGTCATGAAATGTCTCATTTTTATGCGTCACCAAAAATGCATCAAAATGTAACCATCAGGTAATATTCCGAACAAAACGAAAAAATTGAAAACAGTTGAAAGTGTAATTTCGATTTAAAAATTCAATAAAACAGCGTTGCCGAAAAACAAGGTAACTAGGCAAAGTTTCCATATTGTCGCTTTCATGAGGTCTTGTTATGTTGCCGAGTTTGGTTGGTCTATGCATACACTGAAGCACAAGACACAAGTACTCGCGACGAACGATATCACAGAAGCGCTCACACAGCCTGTGATCTAGTAGGACACGAACACACACACAGAGGTTGAAGGCAAAAGTTCGGACTCAAGACTCAAGGCCCGTGGTCGCACAACGAATGGGACAGATTTTGGCTAAAAGACGGGTGCGCAAGTCTGAATGGCTTGGGGACTAAAGCCCACAGATGAAAATCAGACACCGGAATTGGTTTTCTGTTAATGCACCCAGTTTGAACCTGCCACACTCGCGGTTAACAATTCCTGCGTATGTTACCAGGTCGTCCACGTCCCGTTTGACGAGTTTCAGACATTGATATCGTGTGTTGAACAGGGAAGATGGCTCACCGAAAATTTTCTTTAGAGTCTGAGCAGTCTGGTCAAATGTGCAGCTTGATGATTCATCCGGCAAGATGAAGTGAATGTACCGCGTGTGTTTGTTCTGCAGGACCCAGTTTTCGCAGGAATAATCGTACTTTGGTTTTGTCGTCTTTGTCCGCTAGATCGACGGTGAACACGTCCTCGTAGCGTTCGAACCAGGATTCAAACGTAACGCCGCACTGTGGATCGTGTAGGAAATCGGTCATTGAGCGAAACACGGAATCTGATGAAATTTCAGGGCCGCCAGTTGTCGTGGTCATACTCCCAATCCCTTGAGTTAGGGTCTCCATTAGTTTGAGCTGGGTCGGGAACATTTTTCATGTCCGCATCCACGGTGGTTATCGACTGATTGCGTTGAGTTCAAAAAACCCTGTCGCCAGATTTGTTATTTTGCCGAGTTTGGTTGGTCTGTGCACGCACTGAAGCACAAGACACAAGTACTCGCAGTGCACGATATCCCAGGAGCACAGCCTGTGGTCTAGTAGGACTCGAACACACACACACACACACACAGAAGTTGGAGACACAAAAAGTTCGGGCTCAAGACTCAAGGCCCGTAGTCGTACAACGAATGAGACAGATCTGCTGCTCCCTTGAATGAGCAGACACACGGAACAATAAGCGGCGCGAAATACGAACAGCTAACCCAGCCCGCTAGCGGAAGAGAGAAGACGAACACAGAGTCCTGCCGCGAGTTTATTGGTGACCCACCAACACAATTCAGAATTCAATTGAGCTCTATCGTTTATATAGTTTTGTTGGGTGGCCTCGAACGATGTGTGGACTAGCCAATCATAGAACGGGCTTTTATGAACCATTTCGCGGATATATAAAAATACTGAACCGCGCAATATTTGAAATAACGTCAATTTCGAAATATCGAGAAAAGAACAGATTCTTTTAGAAAATTAATAGCAGAAATGAAATCTGCGGCTCCAAAACCTTGGAATGGTCGTCGACCATAACAGGTCTTTTCCCCGATAACCAACTGGTGACCTCAAATAAAATCTTACTGTGATTCATAGATTTGATTTAGCACAAAGTGGGTTAACCAGCCGTTTTAAAATTTTATATTTCTTCGGCAATTCAGGAGAATTTGTCTTGCTGCATTTTATTTTTGCTTTGGCAGACATTCATGCATGAAGTAGTTTTATGTGGACAAGGACAGTCCACATTTTTAGAAAAAACAGCGGCCTTTCTGAGCATCTTCAAATACTGACCCAAATCACATATTTTTAAGATGGTTGTTGCTAACGTAGCACCAAAGCTTTTGCACATGCATGGTAAGCTCGATATTGCGTTAGATCTAACCCGTTACAAAGATGCGACCGTTTAGTGTTTTAACAGTAGAGGAATTTATTTATTTGCAAAATAATGCATCACGCCTTATTAACAATCAGATCACTGGTTAGAATCCGTAGATGCAGCAAACAGTTTTTTAATCCAATTTAGGGCCAATCAGCAATTAACGTTTGCCACACTCATCCTGGGATGCGAACCCGGAACGAATAACTTTGGGTGAAATCCCCTACCCATAAATAGAAGTGAATAGATTCACGGTAGATGGAGGCCATATTATGCGATGAAGTTTGATAACCCGTTGAAGGTCTGTCCCCTACGGTAATGACCATCGTGATTATTCCAAACACTGATGAAACACGGACGAATCATCTCCAAGGTTTCCTAATGGCAAATTTAACGGTGATATGGGATAGTGAACAACGCACAGAATCCACTATTCATTACTGATTTGCGAGGTAAAATACGAACACTTTGTCTGCATTTCATTCGATTCCTTTCCGAATTCACAAACGACCATGATCGGCCGATGGAACCGGCTTTTTGAACTTCTACCCTATTCCAATGTTTGCGAATCAAAACTTTCGCCTGTGGAGTGGAAAAATAATTTCAGCCTAAGTGTACACGAAATCTCACCGTGATTATCTCGAAGTTGGTAATTTGGTACGATCAGTAATTCAGTAGGCAAATTGATTAAGAGGACTTTTTTCTATTGACCAAAGTGATATTGTTACACCAAATAGCGTTCAGGTTTTTGCCAATCTATATCTTTATATTTATGCTAGGCGATGCACTGAGTAACCGTTACATCCAGGGTAACTTTTCATCCCTAATCGGATTACGCATTATTGAAAACTGGATTGGAAAATTTCATGTTTGCTTATTCGAAGGTGTATTTGTGAACAGGATACAAGAAACATGTCATAAATCGCGTGTTGGTAATCGCGTATGATCCGGGTGAATTGAGTATTTTTCATCGTTAGAGTTTGCCTGGTGAGTCTTTCGTTCTTGGTCCAATGTGATTCACATTTGTTCATACAATAAGATTGTGCTGCCTGAATTTCACCGTTAATTTGTTTGAGCTCATTAACCCCTTATCATATTCGCGACCTCATATGAAAATCTTGATGTTCAGTTTTGGGACATATAGTGAAACTTCGACCAGTTTACCCGGGTTCATCAAAATTATAACCTAGTTTCGGCCCCACTTGAGTATTCCAGTTTTTGCCTGGTAAGTCTTTCTCTCGTAGATAGGAAAGGCTCAGAGAAAGGAACAATGTTTGCATAAACTGTTTAAGTTTTAGACTTAGTTCCTTCCTAACACACTTTTTTCAGGATTTATTATCTTTGTTCAGTTATATTATGTCCAGAGAGAGGAACAAGAAGTTTCATTCTAAAATACGGAAACATTTAACCGCATTTTCGGAACCTGCATCCAACATAACTCTGGCAAGAACTGGAGCAGAAATTGTGAACTATCATACCAGTGTAACTGAAAATGATTGCACGAAACTTGTATGCCCATTTGTGAAGCCTATGAAGACATGCCTTTGTAGTGCAACAAGCTGGTATTTTATTTGTCAGTTGTTCAGTTGGATTGCCACCTCGTCAGGTGGTTTTTTACTAGCTACCACTTGATCGGAGACACGGGAGAACAGTGAATGTAGCAAACGCTTCTTTTCAGTCGCATTAGTCACGGAAATAACAACAATCAGAAAAGCGGTTAAAAATGAACAGTGCATAACCAATTGTATCCGGCTGATAATTTTTGTGCGTGTATTTTAACAAAAACTTTTCTCAGGTTTGAATCCTTGCACCTGTCCTTCTTCCACGTGCACCATCGTTTATTTCATTCCGAATAATGTTAATTGTGCATTTTGCACTTTAATCAGTTAAAGTTCAAAGTATGTTGCTACATTTACTCATATTTTATTTTCTAAATTGACTTTTCTTAAATTATTTGAAGTTGAAATAGTAATACGGGATTCGGGCAATAGCGATAAGGCAATATTATGGATTGCCAATAAGTATTGGAATGACTCCGACTTATATTAAGCAGCAGGAGATAACGAGCGGACCGCGGCAGTTGGGTGACATGTTCGTTCAACTTTATTAACAAATCGTATGTTCATACACAAGATACAAGGAATCCTGCACGGTGGAATATCTTCGGGCCATTGACACTTGGAGAGTATCTCAATTCCTCTTTCGTGCCCTACCATGGTTTTGACTGGCTCCTTTTGTAGGCAGGTTACGGTGATTTTCTATCGAACTGCACCACAATTTACAAATAGACTTACTACAAATGCTTTATGCAGTCGTCCTTGTTTTTGTGCTTACAGAAATAAGTTCGATTATTAACGACTGTGCTCCAAAGTGACGTCATTCCCTTACGCCACATAGGCAGCACACTAGTGAATTGTCGCGCCTAGGATTCTGAAGTGCACATATCATTGCCATTCCATTGAATTTTAATGAGAAACCGTTTAACTTAAGTTGCATCAGACTATTCGTGAAGTGCTGATGGCTGAGCTTGACGTTTAGGTGTCAAACGTTGCATCTCCTGTAGAGGTGAAAACGCCAGCGCGTGAGCAGCTGGTGGTATTCCTCCCTAATTATGTGCGTTATCGTCCTCGACTGTTGACCTCGTCACTGACCTTGACCTCATCACCGACCTTGGTCTCGTCACCAAACATCTGTTTTACTACTTGGCCTTTGCGACTTGGCGTTTCTCCTAGAGGAATGGTGTTTGCGGGACTTATGTGATAATTTAGACGATTGCTGTGAAAGTTTAGTATTTTGACCGTATGCGTTGGCTTGGGACATGCTCATGTTCTCAAGTTGACAATGGCCTTTCTTTTACCATCATCCCCCTTTCCGACTCCGTAGTGGATCTGATGTCTTCGAAGATATTCTTGATTATTTTGCCTTTTCAATAGATCGGAAGTTATTTACGACGGACAAAACTCACTGCGGAGTACCAGGACTGAGAAAATGGGATAGAAACTATCCCTTCAAGATATTACGGAGGAACAAGTACCCAAGGAATTTTATAAGAAGGACCATCCATGAGGCGAACCAGGAAGTTGACCGAAGGACACGATCGAGCAGAAGATCACTCCGTTGTACATTAGGAACTCATCCAAACTGACTGGAGGATTGCCGCACCCTAATAAATCACACTAGCTTGTAGATCATCCACAGGACTAGTTTCAAAAACAGAAAAGCTCATGTGGATAAGAAATCCATAAATTAAATCATACGGATCTGTAGTGATGAAACTGGATTGCTTATGCTAAAACAGTTATGAGACCACACCACAAAATATTAATATATACTAGAAATGAAACAATGGGCCACAGTTAAAAGTGATCAGATCACTCGAACCAAACGTCATTCCTCTAGGGTCAAAGTCCAAGTCCGCAAAGGTCAAGTAGTAAAACAAATGTCTGATAACGAGGTCAAGGTCGTCGACGCGGCCAACAGTCGAAGACAATAACGCGCATAATTAGGGAGGAATACCACCAATTGCTCACATACACTAGCGTTTCCACCTCTACAGGTGATGAAATGTTTGACGTCTGAACGTCAGCTCAGCGACCAACATCAAAAGAAAAATCATAACATAAACTATGACCAAAACAGGTTTCCAAATTCATTGATGTTACTGGTTATCTTATGTCGATCGCTATTCCACAGTTTGTTCAGCGTGGAGGGGATTTATCAGTACATGTGGATTTTTTAAGGACGTAACTTATGCTATAATTCGGTTGTTTTTTTTGTGAACAACTTGGCTATGGATTCGTTGGGAAGCTCAATAGGTATTGGATATCGGTAGCGTGGTGACCTTCTCAGGATCCTCGTGTAGTGTCATGCTTAATGGGGCAAGTTACATGGGTTCATTTGGGTGGATTTAACCGATTATGGAAAATATTTGCCAGGAAATTTGAAGGTAATGCCAAACTTGGCATTATTATTTCGTCTGAAGGTCCCAGGTATGATGAAATCCCTGTAGTGGATAGCTCTGGATAGGCTTCCGTTGGTCCAGCTTTAAGGGTCAAGGGAGATATTTTTGACAACGCATTCTCCACCAATTGTACTTTGCTGAACAGGTTGCCGATCATTCGCTGGAAGTCGGAAACTTAACACCTGGTCTCAATGTAATCATCTACGAAGGCTACCGAAGATGCCTGATGCCCGCAAGTTTTTGGAATTTCGCGCATTTCACATGTTTATCAGTGCGAGTGGTACGCCTCAATGCTGTCAAGCTTTCATTCAGGGAAACACTTAGGCATTATGGTGCGGTGCGACAAAATTGCCCAGGAGTTACTGCGATATGGACGGGTAAGCTATATCAAAAAGGTGGGAAAACATGCGAATGGAATTAGCGCTTATTCAAGCTGCTAGGTTTACAATCAACTGCATATGATTGAGAAAGACTGCCTACGGTAGTCGAAACGTTGGCACACTACATCTGCCAACAACGCTGTTATTAACATTATATCATTCACAATTAAAACCAGTATATGGTGCATCGATGTTTCGATACACTCCTTACGTCATTTGGTCCTGAAAACATCGATTAGTTGCGAAAATTCTGCTAGCCTTTTATCAAAACTTGAAAACCGTAGGATGCACACAGTGTCAAAGCGTGGATAATGTTCGGTGTTTTCTCACGCCATGAATCCGTGATAAAAAGGCATTTGCCAATGATCCAGTATGTCATCAATTTCCCAAAGCTTCAATCCAAGGGCCAATATACAATCCGCTCTATTACTTGCAGGTGAATTGAGTTTCTTCCAGTTTTACCTCACTTTAATTTCTGCTCTCGAAATTTGCGTGTAAAGATCGAGTTGTACCTAGACTAGCAGAAAAATCGTTCATGCTACTGTTGCTAAGATGCTGCAGTTCGTACAATCAGTGTTTTTTAATGTCAAGTTTTCATTCACTTGTAACTAGGTAACAAAAACAAAAACAAAATGTTTGATTAGCGTGCTTCCTTCATAACACCTCGTCGACTATTTCATTTCTCCGTCGGTAAACTCGCCCGGTTTTTGGACTAGCAAAGTTACTCTGATCCCCTCCACAGCTGGAGGAGTTCAACTGATGTTTTATCCGTGTTTTTGTCTCACTTTTGGATCTTAATTTAGCGTTTTCAGTTTTGCTTTGTTTCAGAATAAGTGAAAGAAAACAGTATATCCTATGCAGCCCGTATTGTCTCTCATTTACGGGAGCAAATGAAAGTGTTTTGTGTATCTTGCATTCCAAACTAGAAAGGTGTCCACTAATTGTGAAGAATAAGTGGTTGTCCGGATAACAGGAACTGAGATGGTGGCATCCTCTTCCCCATTTTCATTTCCGGATAGAACAATTTCAGGATCTTCGTTTGTTTATTTCACTTCCCTCTTCAAGTCGTTCTTTGTTTGGCGAACCTTTTGTGTCAACGCGCCTACACTTAGGTCGCAAACCGGTTCAAGCGAATGCAATCTTTGTTCTATCTTCCGTCTTTTATTTTCCTTGATTATGAACCAACAATGTTCATCATTTTCAGTAATAGGGCCGTGGTCAGCAAACGTCGTCCAAGCCAGGAAGTTGCAGAGAGGGTCGATTCGAACCGGTCTTCATAAGGTGAAAATGCCTTGGTTCGGACTGCTTGACCACCACCGCTCATATGGACTGATGATGAATTAAAAATCTCTAACTGGCTGTCTCCTCCTCACCTTGTAGCTGTTTGTTGGCCATGATATTCTTCCAAGTGTGCAGTGTACATTTTGTTGTGTGATCAATGAAGAATGCAGAAAGATTATCTGCTATGCAGTAATTTAAAACACATACAATTAACAAATGGGTCATTGCTTGTTTCGTCCCAATAGGCTACCGCTTATCCGATTCACTTTTGGGAAATTACAACATCAGCAAAAATAACAACATTAGTATTATTACTACTGTTGCTGTCAACAAACCCCATGGAATGTAATATTGCACAAAACAGTCCATCCAAGAAGCAAGGAATAATGAAACTTTAAAGTTATTTCATTATTCTATCAGTATTCTCCTTCATTTCCTTTTGAAAGTCTCAAATTAACCAGCTCGAATAAACCCAAAATAAAATTTTATGAAAAAATAAAGCTTTGTTTTTACGATAATCTATCCAAACAATCGAGTGTTGGTAGAAAATGTCGTTTTATTGGTCTCTAAGGAATCCCCTGGGAATCGCCATTGCCAGTGCTTCTCATGGACCATTAGATGTGGGAAATACACACGGAATCTGACGTGCAAGAAGATTTTCCGGAAGTTTGCCTAAGAAGGTTTACTGGACGACAAAAAGTTAACCAGGCTAACCAACAAACTTAACTCATTACCAATTATGTGTGCAATCAGGAAGACTGATAATTGTTCGATTAATTATTTAGGCATACAGTGAATGACAGGTGTACAGCATGCTTATGACACATACGAACAACTCACCACTAGATTTTAACCCAAGAAATCAGTGACACAGATGGGAAAGTTTTGGATGGAACGTTATTCTCTGACTGTATCGTACCACTGATGATAATATGTCCGAGTCCTGGTCTTTTCTGACGTTCACATAGCTCAATCAAATGTGATGCCCGTTACTATGGCAACAACGCACAAAATATTGATTGGCATTGGTAATTTTTTAATGGCTAGTTTTGGTGACCTAGGCCAACACACAAAAAAGGTTACCGTTACCCGTATTCATAAGTGACGTTTTCAGGATTTAAAAAGGATTTTTGGTTGACGCTTCGATTATAAGGTGATCACTAACGTATTGTCTTCTTTCTTTGGCCCACTATCTAATCCACAAGCTAAAACCATAAATTCCAAAAGCAATGTTGCTGACGTACTTGTGACATGAAAACGTCATGGATCACGGTCACTGCCTGTTTTGAATCTGGATTCAATCGAAGCTAGTTCATTTTGGGAAGTAAAAACGGAAAATAAGCAAACTTACATATTTTCTCCAAGTTTTTCCGAAGCTAAAGTGAATGTCTTGATTCTAGGTTCAAAGCCGAAACATCCTCGTTTATTTCATTTTAGTGTTTTTTGCTTCATAGGATCCCTTTGACCGCTTAGGTATGTATTATCAGATATCTAGGATGAAGCAATGAACGAAAAGTTTTTAAGCTAGCCAAAGAAAGCTAACGAAATCTGAAGAACTCAAAACCGGAGTTCAGTGCATGGCATGTTCGTACAAACCGTTCACGAAGTGATTCCATTTGGCACAACCAAGCAAAGTTGCTTCCACACAAACACGTGACCTATCTCTGCAGGTTGATATGGCGCAACCGGCAAAGCCTAGTTGCGCCGGCGTAATTGGCTATGGTCAAATCAACAAAAACTAATGCTCATTTTCTGAAGTCATTTGGAAATTTTCACCGTCCGAAATTCATTTTCGCTGCATTTGCGGTTTACTATTCTTCAAGTGAGTGAAAATATTTTTTTTAGATTAGAGGCTTTCAATTAGGAGACCGAAAAGGACTAATTTTTGGCCCATTATACGCGCACTCTTGTGAGCGTACGGAATCATTTCGGACGAGGATGCATCCCAAACAGCGGATTACCCGATGACTCTTGTTGAATCATCACTCGACTGAAAGGCGATTTCATTCTTACCGGGACTACCCAGCGGAGCACATTAGTCAAACTCGAAATAGGACTGATTAGAAAATTGCCGTGTAAGGTTGGAAAGGACTGGTATTCTCCGTTCAATTTTTTCTGGACTAGAGTAACTTGAACTCAAACGCGGCAAATAAGGAAAGCATACACTGCATTAGATTAGTACACGGTAGTTGAGCTGCATATGACAAATTATTAGAACCAAGTTTGTCACGAGAGACGAAATATCTGTCTTTTGTATAGTTGTTTAAGATAGCAATAAAATCATACTGCCATTTGTTCAAAGACCGCCAAAAAATTGTGGGAAAATAATCAAGAATGGGAAATGTCACAAAAGCGGAAAATTTGTGTCGATGAATGTCGCTGAGCGAACGTCGATCCCAAACAAGTATGGAGACATCACCGTAATTTCCTGATGTATAAAATAGATGTCCGGGCCCGGTGAGAGCTTATGATAGGGCTACACGACTGCACTTCACTAATATTTCATCATCAATACCGTGTTAGTGACAAGGTTTTGTTAGCAGCAGTATGTTTTGTATGCGAATGTAGAGGGAAATTCCCCAGAAGTATGAGACCGTTTTCGTGTCTACTACCGCTCATCAGGTAAGCGTACCCAGTACTACCCTGTCCAGTCTTTCGCACACTTGTGCACTTTGTCAGGTTGGCATTAGAATTTCATTCGATTCAGTAATAGGCTATATCAAAGATGGTAACTTTAGGAAGGAGGTCGTTTGCTTACGATGGAACTTTGCATCTTTGCATTTGTGCACAAAGCATAACTCCTACAACAAAAGACTTAAACAACCAAATTTTGTCTCCTTTCTGAAAGTTAATCTTGTCTCACCCGCAACAACTTGTAGATGGATAGAATCATAACCCATGCAATTTCCTAAGGATTTTGGTAAAATTCGATCTAAGTGGAAGCTTCAGTACAACTAAAAACTTTACCTACGTTTGCTTGGAGTAGTTTGAACCCTTCAGCCGTCTGCTGTCGTCTCCATTTCACGTATGTTAATATTATGCAACGTAGTTTCATAAGTATTTCCACATGAATCAACCAGGAATATGGCGAACGGCCTTTGTGACCTTATTTTTAGCTTCCTTGGTTGTTTGAATGATTTTCTGTCCACGCAACTACACAGGTATTTCTATCTGATTTCCCTACTGGATGGACTAGGCTTCCAGAACTCTTTTGCGTGTCTTGTGGTTCGTAAATCCAGGAGTTCGATTTCATCTAGACGAAACTTGTGTGCCTCAGTATCCATGTGGATAAGCGTGACACAGAGTGAATCCAGTCCTTTGGCAGGTAATTTAAACTCATCAGCTAGAGTGGACTCTTTTCTTTTGGGTTGGTGGATACAGAGTCTTTCCCAGTCCGCGCACTTGACCATATGTACGAAGTTTTTCCTTCCTCGGTTTTCTATCGTTTTTCCCGTTTTCACACGACACTTCTCGTGATTCTGGTTAGCCTGCCAGCAGCTGTGAACCACTGGAACTAAAGCAAAGGGACTTCAACTCGCAGAGATCAAGTAGAAGACAAAATTCTCGGTGCATGTCCAACTTCGCCGAAGGGATCGGAGGTCAGAACTAACAGCAAACTGATAAATGCAGAACACCACCAATTAAGCGCATGCGACGATGGTATCACCTCGACGGTCGAAACAATGCTAAGATATTTTACGGGAAAAATGCCAGCAGAAATTCAATCACCCATGTTGTCAACATTACTCGGATATGTTTGGTGATTTCCTCAAATCCAAGCTTTCAATCTCAAGGACACATACTTCAAAGAATGACCTTCTCTGTGCACACGGCGACCAAGAAGGAATGGCACAGCTCTTCCACAGGATCATTCTCATTTGTGAATGTCCTTTAGATCGATCCACTGAGAAAGAACTTGGAAATACGGAACACGTCTTCTAAGAAAAGCAATGACTAATCGGCTGTTTTAATTCCCTCCGACTTTTAGTTTTATTTCTTGAACGCCATCGACAGGCGCTTGCAACATAAAGTTGTTCGGCTATAAGTGAACGGAAACCACTTTTCTTATTGATTACTTCAGCGAACCTCTTTCAAAATATCGGACAGAGAATGCAACACTAAGAGCAAAACATGCAGCGCAGGAGCAAAATTCCAGAATGTTGGGGTACTGGCAACTTGCAAAACGTCAATTCTTCTTACATGTTTTATCAATACCATTATAAAAACATTTCGTAAACTTAACAGCAGTTTATTGTGTGCCGCTTTTTCCACTTCTCTGACGCAACACTAACGAGCAATGTTCATAATAGCCCCAATAACCTATGTTAATTTTCTGTTTTTCTTGATAGTTGAATGCAGTTTGTAACCGACCTCCAAAAGCTTATCTTGCCCAGTTGTGTCAAAAAGTCAGGCCTTGTCTCGGGGACAGTTCTGATGTATTGAGTCACGTCTAATGCAGAGCATGTCTACATGAAACATCTAAAAGGTCAATCACTTTGTACCTTCATATATAGACTACAATTGGTCGTGAGTATATTGCGGAATTTGTTGGTATGTTTGATCCAGGTTCCTTCAGGTTTTTTGGTCGATCTTGCACCCGGGATGAATCTTTCCGAGTTTCGCTCTGGTTTGATTTTTCAAGTAATATATTCCCCCATAGCACCCAGAGTTTGAACCGGAGCTTTCCCATTCGAAGTCGTGTGGTGCCACTGTGCTGCCATCCAGGATAATCAGGATTTCCGAGTTAAATTAGCGCAAAGGTTGTCATCGCCTTCTGTATATAAGGGGCATGGAATATCTCATCAACTTACCGCTAAATGTCCCACTCTACTAGTCTCTCTTCCCCAGTGGTCTTCAAACTTATGCACAGGCGGTTGACTGATTTGTGCCCTACCTGAACACTACCGAAATAGGTCAGTCAGAACCCGGCAACTTTCGTCCACTTTGTCGTCCATCGACGCAACTGATATCAAATACTAGAACAGACTTTATCCGTTCTCTGGGCAGCAACTAGATACCATGAAGTCAGTTGATGTTACGCTCTACTGGGGTCACCATTATAGGCCATTGAATTACGCGCGCACTCTGCTTAGCGCTCCGAAAATAAATTCATGCATTCGTGGTCCAGTTGCTGAGTCATGCTTTTTTATAGATATTTTCAGCCTAGCTCATATTTGTTGTTGGAAATCTCCTGAGGATTTTTCTTGTTGCTGTTGTCTCGCGGATGTCGTTTCCCATTAGTACTCATCAACTGTATCTAGGTTACAGATTTAAATTAATGAAATACAAAATGCCTACATGTCACTCAATTTTACCCTTAGTGTTATTTCCTACTTTCTGTTGAACTTCGATTTCTGGAATTTTTCAGACATTGTACTTTTCTTTTTGTCAACTTACCTTTGTAATTCACGGTTTCCTTTTTACATTCGTCTTCATTCCTTCACTTATTTATTCACTCCAGGAATCCCCGAAGTAAACGGGTAAAACATTCTACTTGGTTGACTTGATGATAACCTCAAATAAGGATAGATTTCCGCCAGTTTGTTAAACCACATGGGGGCAGTCAAACGATTCTTTTACGTGGACTGCTAATAGCTAGCAGGGTATTTTACTGTACAACTGCACTCACAAACTACTCATGAAACTGTGGTAATTCACTGGGCTGCCTAATGTGTTCACATTTTCGCCTCACAAGAACTTCGTCACCATTGCTGACTACGAAACGCTGAACGCATCTATAATTCAAATCAAATTCTAGCTAGATCTTCATTTCCGGTGATTCCGAAGTGAAGACCCGACTTCACTGCACACAACCGTAACGTTATGCAGTAGGTTGCCAGGCGCATTCAGAGTGATGATTTCCTGTCCAGAATTCCATCTAGATCGGTAATATTAACTCGAGGGATCGTCTTTTGCTACAAAGCATAACAGTCTTCTTTTGTTTAAAAATGTGCATTTCGCCTTAGTTATTTCAGCTTTAAGCTGAGGGTGAACTTCGCGTGAGAAATGCCGTTTCACGGTGTCCCACGAACTTTAAGAAGAATCTTCCGTTAGTCCTGAAAGACATTTCGGTTTCCGTGACCGTATAGCCATTCTCCTAACTTTCTTGGTGATTTCCAGGGATGCATAATGCGGCCTATTTGTTGTGTGCAAGATGAAGCCTCCTGTCTCCCTCAATTGTTCATGACCAGTTGGGCATGCACATGGTGTGTTCAATGCCAAGAACTGCGAGAACTGACTGCAGAAAAATTATTGTAAGCTATCAGAGTGGATGGCCTGATCAGTATCCTATGAAGAGTGGTAACTTGTGCTCATAGGTTACTATGGAATCTTCTCAGTCAATTACTATGCTTGTGTTTCTATCAGTGCTTTTCCACTTTGGTCATTTGCAAATCGGACATCTCCCTTCGCTGAATTTGCTCAAACCACACTCAATAAGACAATGACAAAAGAAGACATTCCATTCTTGCTAATCACAATTGACTGTGTTAATTTCTACGCAAACCATAAAACAACTAGATGAACTGTCTTTGCTGCAAACATGTGTAGTCAAACGGTTTTGCAGATACATTTATATGCAAACCTAAAATTATTCCTCTTTTCAAACAATCCTCCAACTGACAATTATCCCCTGCCGTAACTAAGCAAGTGATATATTGAGTCCTATTATCGTTCCTCAAAGTACTCCAAATTACACAACGGTGTAACAAATTTTAAGTTCATTTTAAGTATCCTATAGTGCATGAAAGATGTTTTTGAATTAGCTCAACTGATTGACGTCGCAAAAATTGTTCTCCATAAAAGTTACTTAACTTTCTGCTACTGTTTTTCTGCACAAGACAGTAGACTTTTTATGCAGTTGGATTTCATTTTTCAGTATTCTTCTATTCATTGGGAAGGACTCGTCGTTTTAAACAATCTGATAATATCATTTTGAATGGATTTACCGCAGACCCAATGGTGATATCTTTGGTTCCAATTTATCTGATGCTTTTGTCAGTGATTAAAATTAGCTTGAGTCACAGATTTTTCCAGGCTATTCCGTTCAAACAATGTATTGAATATATGCACATCTTTCAGAATCGCAACATTTTTGGAACTGCTGTATACCCTAATTAACTCCAATCTCTCGGACAATTTTGCCTTATTTGAGGAAGAAGACATCAAGCTTATGAGCAGATCGAATGAGACACCACAAGCGTCTATTCACGGAACAGTAAAATGCAGCGGGTAGTACCAGCATTTCCCAAGTTTAATCTCTTTAACAGATGCTCACGAAGACGAAGAGGAATTTAATCATGAAATATTGGGCCGAAACGATTACTAGGGGAAGTTTATTGGACTCCGTAACCGATGCAGATTCCCAAATGATCCCGTTCAGTTACCACCGAGACAGCTGGCTTTTCTTGAGGTGCAGTTCAAAGGTGATCATTTGGTTGATGACCTACGACGAAAACGCACATTTGTCTTTGGTCGAACCTTCCCAGCCGAACACCTTCAACTTCCTCCAGCAAACACCAGTTCACCTGCCGTTGTGGTGACAGTAACATTTGCAGAACAAACCAGCAACTATCACAGTAGTTTGTGGATCATACCCCAAGTGGCCGAATAAGTCAATGATGCAAGGCACAAATGGTAGTTGTCTTGGCCGGAGTCTTTCGTTCATCGAAAAGCACCTGTTAATAACAAGAACAAAGTTGGTGCAAATTCCTCATGAAAACCATTGCTTTACAACACAAACCTTAAATTACTCTCACCGAGGGAACCAGTGGTGATCCGATGGAATAATCCATTTCTCTGCATACAAAGCTGCTGCCGAAATCCTTTCAACTGCCTTGGATCGAAGTTTAATCTGACAGACTACGCATAATTTTCACTCCACACGTGTTCATCAAAAGTACCAGACATATTTCCTATGAATATAAGATTGCTTTCACGAAGCGTGTCGACGACAGTAAACTCGAATGCTAACTTCTCATCCCATTTGTTTTGTTTGTATTCCATGAAAGATTACTAATGCTACATGCTTCGAAGGTAGTTTTGCTTGCTATTGTGCTAAAACGAGATCGGATGATTAACATGTTAGAACTTGTCAATTTCTCCATTTACAAACGTTATATGGATCATGTAAAGTTCCACGGGAAAGGTTAGTCTGACGTCAGTTCACCATTTTTCACACCAACTATTATTTACAAAACAGACTGCTCCAAATTAAAGAACATGCTGACAGAGCCAACTGTAAAATGGTCGCGATTTATCATTGCGGTACTCTTGGCATCGTTGCTGTAATTCAACGTTCGCCGGAGACGATATCGCTTGACTAACGAGTCATTAACATGTTGCTTTTGTTGTTCCCTCGAATTTATGCAAATATATATATATATAAGTTCACATTTTCATCCAATATTTGTTTTTAACGTCATTTTACGCCGTTCGTTCTCAATGCTCACGGCAGAAGTTCATCATTACCAACATATGTTCGCACAAAATAACAGGAAAGTACTCCGATGCGAAGTTAAAATGATATGTTACCCTGAGTAAAATGAAGCCCGTCTTTCTTTTTCGTCTTGGTGAATTCGGCTTAATAGTCAAATAGCATTGGTTATTCGGCAGTCGCCCGTTATACTTACAATCGAGCATTACAATAATAACACCGAGTTTTGAATAAGAGCTATTTTTCTCCTATTTTCCTGCAGAACTGTTGTTTCTGTGCCCCATTCATATTCCTACAACACTAAGTAAAGTAAAGTCCATTATTTTTAGGACGTCCTAGGTTCAGTCATCACGGCACACTGAGGTGAATGGGGAGAAGCGAGTAAGCTGTCTTTAACTTCTCAATTTTGAACTGAAATCCGACGAAGAAGGCATAGGCCACAGTAAGAAAACTGGCGGTAGATAAATTTCCATGGTCTCCAACTTTAGATAATTGTACATTAATTCGACTAGTGGCGAGATCGCCAACGGCCACATCTACTAATTTGGAGTAATATAGTGCAACAAGCTCAGGAGTACATCAGCTCAATAGGCCCAGATGCGTAATCCACCATCATATCAGGAGTAGGACAGTTGGAAAAACTTCAATAAAAATACGGCCATAATTTCTTGATTTTCTGCATAACTTTAGAAGCCAAAATGATAAACTGTCTAATTAAAGTGTCGGTAGAACAATTCCTCGAAGAAGCGAATGCGAAGATGAAAATGGGCCTAAAGGTTCCATTTTTAAACCCTTTTTTACAGCTAATTCCACCTGAAGCTGAAGGCTTAAATACCTTTTCTAACTGCCGCTGGTCAGTGACTGATTCCCGTCGCATTTTCCTAAAGGCAATTTTGTTATCAGAATGACATTGACAAGCTCAACTTCAACCATTTGTGATTAACCGGGCATCACTGCAGTGACCCGTAGTAGATGACAATCATCATAAACCAGACTTTCCATTTTATTGACTGGTATTTCTGTTATACTTATTTCATTAGTTTCTTAATATCTTTACTGTCTCCCAAATAAATGTGACTAAAGCAATACCGTTTTCTAGAAAATAATCGACCTCCTGAAAACGACCAAAGCTATGATTAGTGTTTTAAATAGGAAAACGTTGGATAAATTCAGTCGCTTTATCGAAATGCCGGGTCGTACTATTTCAAGTCTCCTAACAGCTCTTCGTCGGTTCACCATTAATCTCTATCCGCAAACGATCCAACCCCATAACATCTTTGTCGTACGCTACTTGTTTGTGGTGAGTTCAACACGAGTTCTTGATTTATACTAGCAGTCTGTGCTCGCTCATTTCACTGCGTTTTACAACGTACTAATCCTACTGTGCAACTTGAATTTGTGGATACTGGTCATAGATTTCCGTTCCTAGGCACGTGCTATTCCTCTCGCAAATTCCGGGTAAGACCCTTTAAGGATACCTTTCTTGTTATCCATTCTGGGCCAAAGTCCACTGAAGAACTTCGTCTCTATTCAAGCGACTGGATGTTTTCGTTTGACCTGTTTATACTTTGTTACAAGGTTACAGGATGTATAAAAATTATGTCAGTCAATTGACTGACGTAGTTCCTTAAAGCTGAACTCGATGACGACCCCCAATTTGCGAAACGCCATGTTTATCTTTTTTTTGCCGGATTTGATTAAAGCGGCTTTTAATTATTTGGTTTCTGACGTTCACCAAAACCGTGTACTATAGAAGTCTTGAAGCCTCGAAGTAGCCCGCTAGTGTAAGACTAAGCCCGTAGACCCAGAAGATATACGATCCCGATTCAACGTTCCTCGCGGTCCTCATTTTTGCACCTCGAGAATAATCAATTTCCCTGCAAATCAGAAGACAAAAATACGTCATCTTGTGTATGTGGTGTGAAAACTGGAACGGCTTTCGGTTTAAAATCGACTGCTTGTTTTCAAATCTTCATGCCATTAGAAAACACTACCTCACCCGGCGGTTACCCACTTGTTTGTGTTTTTCGCGCCAAGGCACCACTGCTGAGCGCGGTTACTTACAAAGAAAATATGGAACTGAAGCATTTAATTAGCCAGTTCGGCAGTCTAAACATTTATACATTCGGTCGTAGGTACACAACCTGTTCTGACCCTGAAGAGCTGCGACTGATCCACCGTCAAGCAAGACCATCTGGAGAATAGGTTGCATCAAATGTTGCGGCGGTGCTGCGTTCCCATCTCGGAGTACGACTGCGTCATTTAAGCGACTTGCACATGTCGGTCATCTACCTAGATGTATGCAGTAGTGAAACAGTTGTGACTTTGACTTGTTTTGCATTCATTCTTCCCCAGTCAGCCACCGGTGATAAAATCCGTGGATAATATTGATCATTTGGGATGGGTACATCAATATTAAAAACATTTTCAGTACGCTTGTTTGCACCATTTCTCACACTGTCTCGAAATTATGACAAAAGTATTCGGAAACGTCATCCAGTTGGCTTACTAAGACAGCGCTTTCAAAGGCCCAAAACGTAGTCATTCGTACGGCTCACAATTGTGACCATACACAGCAAGATGAACCCATCCTCTCCAATCTGCGTTGGATGTACTCTTGAAGGATTTTGTGAAACAGAAGGACGTTCCTACTCAACCACAAGTAATTTTAAAATAATCCCAAAATAACTCGGGAATTTGCAAAGAAAGGAGATCCCATTTGTCACTTGGAAGACGAAGACTCTGTCTTAAATTTTCCGTCTTCTCAATTGCTCAGTTTGTCTGTCACTAATTTCGGGCATTTGCAGAATGGAATCCTTATCACGCTGTACTTGTTGGTGACTCCGAACCGGGGGCAATTATGTGTTATTTTCCAAAAGGCTGTGAAACTGTTTAGGAGACGTAATCTCAGTCTTCAAAGTAGACCCCAATACATGTGTTACGTACGGTTTGCGCGAAAATTTATGTTGATCGATATGACTCATTTTTGAACAAACATTGGTCTGTGGTTGAAACCGCCTCTTGTTTTCACTGGACAGAACTGACATTTACAAATTCTGCTTCTGCTGAATCCACCATTATCACTTTGCAGAAAACCTTCATTTGCAATGGTTTGCCTTAGACATTGGTTCTGATAATCAGGGCCACTTTTCTGCCAAGAAGGTTACGATCCAATCCAAAGGACCAGCACGCCGTCACATGCTGGTTGTGCATAGGCGTATATCGTCTAACAGACTAGAAAAGAAAATGACGAGCTAATCAAGAACCCATTGCCTTATGGGGGTAATGATAACTTCTTGCCTGAATGCGGAAATGCCACCCATGACAGGCCATAGTCTTAGTTTTTCATATTGCCCTACCTTCGGCTAAAGATGATATGGTTAGATCCCGCGGGTGCCACCTACCGGTGTTAAATTGATGTGCGAAATGAATATTGGATTACAATGAGGCAAGCTATATACTGGATGGCGGAAAATGACGGCACCAACAAGGACTCAGCCTACCGGCGTTTTCTTTGTCGACTTCACTATCGGCTGCCTGACTTTACTTAGAACAGTGATATGGATCCAACTTCCAAATATGTCGATCCTTATTACTATCCACATAAGGAGCCAATGCAAATAGTTTCAGGGTAATTCAAAATGCGGCCAAAAAGAAACTACAAATATTCCCAGACTCACCGGAGCCGTAGTGTTTAGGATTACCATTCGGAATTGATTATTCGTACTCCTTCCCACATGTTGCGACTGAAAACGAGAAAGTTGTGGGCATGCTGTCATGGAACTGAATCCCAAGGTTTCACCTTGCGTGTGATGTCTATTTATATAACTCGGAACTCACTTTCATTAGTTAACTTAGTGTGCCCTTGGCCACAACCAGGATCACTGCAACCGTGCGCAGCTTGAGACGAAGGCTAGCTAGCTCACGACCAAATTGCAAACATTCAACATAACTAAGTCGGCTGGTCCGTTTGACATCCATCCTGCGGTAATTTGGTCACTTCCCCGCATTCTAGCTACCCATCCCGTCACAGTGCTTCATTCAAAAGTGGGACAGGCCACCATTTCTAACCAATGGAAGCCTACAGAAACGGCCTCCAGATAAAAGGGAGGAAGCAGGGAGATATCAGACAACTAGAGGCCCTTCAGTCTGGTGCCTCTGCTGTCAAGGAAAACGGGAAAACCTGTCGGCAGCATATTTGCAAGCCGCCACAAGGATAGACAACTGGCAGCATTGCATGAGCGTGGGTTTGTTTAGGGCAGGTTTCTTTCACAAAACTCTTATCTCCCTTCACGTGGTAAAACAACGAACCGATCCAGTTGATCACGTCAAAGCTTGCCATCTGGGCGGCTGGAAGACGCTTGATGAACTGTTGCTGAAGCAGTTCTTCCTAACTTTTGCCCAGTTTTCGACTGGGTAGCAGACTGCCTGACTAGGAAGGTAACCCACGTTACCATGGAGGATTCCAAACCTTCTTCAGCTAAGGCATACATCGTCGGGCTCCACGGACCAATTCTCGACCCCTTATTATTCTCAATCTACGAAACTTATCTACCCGGATTTTCAAGGTAGCCCGTCTTCTGTTGGCTCATGACGCCACAATAGTCAGCTAACCTTCAGAAGGAAAAGAGCACCATGCCCCAGGTGCGCTGGATGACTAGGCTTTAAAATAGATCCTACTGTTGCTCTCAGAAGAATCCACATCTTAATGGTCGGAGGTATTGAAACCGCCAGTCCTCTAGCTCATGATGATAAACAATCTCCAGACCACACTCCTCAAAATGCCACTCCTGATTCTACTAGGGTCCCTCAGTCCGTCTACGGGGTTTACTGAGGCATAGAGGAGGTGTCAAAGGTATCATGCCTAATGAAATGAACCGTGACGTCTAGGGTTGGGCGGGCCGTGGGCGAGGCGTCTCGTGCGCTACACCGCTCCTTGTTGTGCTGTCATACCCAGCGTGTTATTGTAGCTTTTTCGTAGTCGAAACAATTTTCCAAACCTTTTCTGATCATCAAGTGTTAACGAAGCCTTTATAGTCCCGCTTTGCCTATACTTTGCCTAAGATCAGACTGCCACCCTCCCGGCGCCAACCCGACTGCAACTAAAGGGCTGTCATATTACACAGCGCAAAGGCAGTCGACCCGCGTACCTATATTTTACGAGCAGAAGTATCCGCGGCTTGCGGGTTTACTTTGGCATTCACACGTCTCCACTTCGTTGGACACCACCGGATTATAACTTGCAACAAAATCTGACTTCACGTATATTTATTTAAGTTTGCGGAAGTGTAATCGTGCGCCAAAATCTGCCGTACCAAGCCACAATAACAAGCCAATCTGGTCGAACACGAAAAAGTGCTCGCCGCAGGTCCCAACTACCACACACAATAACTCCTGTTCATTGTAAAATCACTCCATGCTATACCTCCCTTGCTGACTTTCCCGAAATTGCCTTCAGGGCGCCTTCACATTGAGCACAAAGATTTTCTGACCTGAGGCGTGCCGACCACTTCCTGTAAAAGTTCATAGCCCAGTCATCCCGTTTGCTTCACGCTCTTCTTCGGCTGAAAACGAAATAGCTTGCTGGACTTAACTCGTCCTTGCCGCTTCCCCAACTTAATTATTGCTGGACTCCGCAGACGCCCGGACTACGAGAAAAATGGAATCCGCTTTAACGCTTTGAAATGTCCTTCTTTGGAATCTGCGGAACCTTGAGCTCTAATGGCGAGCGGTGTAGCTTGCCTTTATTGGAAATATAGCGAAAAGCACATCGTCATTATCTACTAGTCTTTCTTGGATGATGCGGCTGGACACCTTCCTGAGGCACTTGATCAACTTACATCACTCCTACCTACGTTGGAAATTATAGCTGATTTTGATCAAATCAAAATGTGTTGAACTGCAACGCAATGCCCAAATCGCGAAAATTTGTTCTTCCAGTCTAACTGAGTGCTTAAGGACGGCATGAAAACATATCGACCAGAGACAATAACATCGTCGAATAGATACTCACTCCTGGTGTCTCTGGTATAACCATCCAAGTAATACACAGATCACTGGGCAGTTACCACAAAAGCAATTGCTAGTAATGTTCTCCTTTGTTCCTCAAATCATTTTGCTCAGGAAATAGGACGCACTATCCTATATTGAAATGCAAGTTCCAACCTCCTCTTGTTGTGGCATGGGCTGGATTGATTCCGTCCTGGTTGGGGATCCTCGGTTGGCAAATGATGTCCTTTATTCAAGACCTCTACCGTTTTTCTAATTCATTCCATCCTCTCCGATACTGACCATTTACCATTCAGACCAGGGTAACCGCCTCTGCTCTAGGTCCCTGCTTCTTTCTCGTTATCCATAGCAGGCGTTGGGGCACTCTTCCACTTCTTTTCCGCTTGCTCTTCAGATCAGTGGCCAATTCAAGACTGAATCAGACGCTTAACCTACATTCAACCACGTTCTGCAAACGACGTATTTATCCCTAGAATAAGATCAAACCTGGAAGTCTGGTTTGAAATACTGAACAAAAACGAGTAGGTTCAGTTACCGCTGCCTTCTTAACCTACTTACCCAAATCAAAACCACCGCTGTCAACATCCTCGGCCTGCTCTCTCCTCTCGGCGAACTGTGTTTCGCTAATGTCTTAGCCATATTTAAATATCTCAACCATCAAAACATGGATAGACAATCACTTGCGCAATAATTCCGTCTTTTATTTCATTCTGCAAACGAAATTCGCATGTTCACAACGAAACGTACGCATAAATACATATGAAAAAGTGAACGTGTGCATTTTGGGTAAACCTCATCAAACATTATCCCATCAGATCTTGCGCTTCCTTTCTCTCTGTGCCACTGTTTACTTCATCTCTGAATGTTGCACGTGCCGCTTTATTTTTATTTTACTGACTTTTGTATGGCCCGCTTCTGTCGACCTTTCCTCACTGGTCTGATTTCTGGACCTTTTTGTGTTTTCCCAGTCATTACTCTCAGCAGCCTCAGGCTTGTTTCACTGGTAATATATGTCCATATGTACCACCGCTGGAATACTTCCAGGGCGCTCCATTTCTCATCTTTTCTCTCAAAATGGCAACCGGAGGAAAATGGATCGCAGCCGGCCCTACCGTCTCATTACGTCCAGGTTTGTAAGCTGTATGAGGGGATTCCGAGATCTGGCACCGATTTGGTTCATGCAAAATTGGTTCCGTTGTACACCAGCGCTCCCAAGTACCGGCATCCAGCTCCCCCCTTTTTTCACTACAAGCGACTCTTTCTCTGCCGTAACATAACTACCTCAAGCCTAATTTACTTTTAATTTTGCCCGCAAAATATAACGTTGTCACACCTCTTCTCGATCTCTTTACCGTCAGGTCGGCTTCCGCCATTTCCTGTGCTTCCGAACTCCGCCAGCCAGTGTGTTGCTTCGTAGGCTTTCGTTGTGTTTGTTCTCCCTAATACCTGACCCTCAGATTTTGCGCCTTTGAGTTCACCTTCCTTTGATGCACTGAGCAGATCCCCTGTTGTTGTCAGATTACATCACTCAAGAAAACCAGATGCACCAATGCAAACTTGCACAAATTAAACCAATGGCATTCTCAAACCACCCTCTAACAAGGCACCACTGCAAACGACCCATTATTGCCCATTTGCTTCCTGTTTATCTCTCTTCTATCAAACATTTCTTAGCCGTTTTTCCTCCGGTCAAACTTTGCCTCATCTTATGTATTTGATAACGATACATTTCAAATTTGCATATCAGCCAGCCCTGACTAAATATTTTGGTGCGTTGTTGGGATAAGGCGGCATGCATTGCAAACCACAAAACGGCCCGCTGTTTAATGGACAGCCCAATTTGTGCTCGAATTATTCTCGTTTATCAACATTGCACGAATCTGGAGCTGACAACCTGCCAAAAAGCGGGCGGAAGCAACAGAGCGTTTCTGCTGTTACATAATTGTCCAAAATTCAATCACTGCGGGCGATGCCCTGAAACCCACCGCCAAGCACAAATAAGGGAACATCTGTTTGCCGCAGCTCATGGAAATACTTGAGGTAGAATCGAGCCATGACAGATCAGTAGGTAAAACAGTCGCCATTGGAAAACATGCTCGCTTGTTTTAGCCATCCCCTTCCGATCACTAGGGAGGACTTTGTGAGAAGGGCAGAAAAGAATCGCGTAGCACTGAGCAGCACAGATTCCGTTCCAGGGCTCTCATCCGGAATGTCAACAGACGATTTGCTTGGCATTCTGGTCTGTTCGCATCCTGTCAGGGTAGCCGAAAAAGGAATGGATAATCCACATTACGTTTCAAGTTCGCCCAAAAACCACAAGTGGATGGCAATGAAACATTGGCTACCTGAAAATGTAACTGCTGACGCCAATGGGCACATGAACTTGTCGCTTGGAACAGGCGCGGTCATATCAGTGCATGAAACAACACGGAATTGAGGAACGAATTTTAACATGGATAAAGACAGAATTCAAAGACCGTTGATGGCAACTTTCGGAGGTATGCAGGTTACGGAGACAGACCAACAATGCGGTCAAAAAGACGTTCGCGGCAAAACTCATCGACCATCACACGTTCTCTGTCTCGGGTGTCCTCAATATACATCCGAAATGCAAAAAGGGTAAGGAAAAGACAAACTAAGTTCAGTGGAAAGTTCAGCTAGCACAAATTTGCTACATACGGCCTGATTAGAAATTTGTGCTTATTGCCAATTATTATTTAGTCTCGTGACTCATCTTTTGTGTCTTCCTAGCATGTTACAGTTAATTTGCCAAATAATAATCCCTTAATTGTAAAGACTTCAGTCATTTGTGCACCATTCTCATCCACATCGCACATATCGCCGATATCCTCGAGAAATAAACTACTATTACATTCGATAAAATATTTTTGTCATTTCGCAGATATCGCAACTTGATTCACTAGAAAATAATAAGGAAGCTCGAGCAGCAGTTTAAACAAATCTGACCCCTTCAAAAGCCAATCGCTCAGCGACTTCCCGTGAATTTTGCTGCTCAATGGAACACAAACAACAGTTTCTCGACTTTCTTAGTGTTCAATGGAGGATGATGAGCCCAACATTCTACGTTTTCTATTGATTGCACAGCCACTTTCTATGTGTCTAAAGGTTTCTTGGTGCCTCGTTGGCCCGTAGTTTCGTTCCAGCAGCCGTCCGTCATGAGGAAATCTTTCTCCCAGTTGTAATAACGTTTCACGCACTTACGCCGTTATTCGCAATACTTTTTCTCTGTAGATGGGAGCGTCACCCAAAAACGACCCGGTAGTAGTCTTGTTGTTCTTCTTGCTGTCTCCAAGGTCTCCTCTCGGTTTTATACCATCAGTTCCTGGATCATAAGATTTTTGGTTGTGTAACTGGTTCATTGGTTTTCCCATATTTTCTGCTCCCAGGTACTGTAGTTGACAAGATCCTTTCCGTCCGAAGGACCATATGTTATCTACCCTAGTGCTGTACACTCAGCGCACGGCACCTGGCGGTCATCAACCCTTTACTGCATAACCTAATGCGCCTTTCGCGCTGTGCAAACATGCAACGCATTTACCCATTCCTAAGGGACCACGTTTGCGTTTCGCGAAATCGGCAACTAGGCAAACATGCATCAGATGCTAGCAATGGCTGGTCGGCCAGTGTATATGCTTCCGTCGGCTCCATCTGCTCTTTATTGTCCAGCAAAACGAGATGCATACATACCTCAGACGCTCTCATAAGCTATGTTCCACTTACTGTGCTTACTACGGAATCTTTGCAAGTTTGCATTTTTGCTCAAAATGGTCACTCATCAAAGCTTTTTCCGGAATACTTTCAGCAAACGGATATGCCTTTACCAACCCAAAAAGAGCGATCACTCCCACAGCAACTACTCCGAAGCGAACTATTATTTGGATGGTTTGCAAGCCAGCTATGCACACTGGTCCTTGAGGCGTCGTGGTTGGTACTATTCTTGTCCGGTGAAGCAATCAGTGGAGCTCATCTAGTCAATCTTTTTAACTGCAGTGGGATTTTATCCGTCGATTTGTCACCCGGTGTGACTCATTCACGCAAATAAACCAGGCCGGGATTTTCGTTGTGGTTTTCTCTGGGGGAATTTAGAAAGTTCGGACAGTCGAACAGTTTGGTCGGTGAGACAAGATTCGCAACTAGGGCGGGCCGCACCATCACGCGAAATAGCATATGCACGCCGAAAGCTGCACTCGTCCATGATCGTTCAAAGTATATTGCAGTTAGCTGAAGAACCGCTTCCGTATCCTGCGACTCTTTCGGGCTGGGCAACCAAATCCGCAACAAGCTAGTTTAGCCTGCTCCTCTGGATAATCATTTAGGTCTTCAAAGTTGTCCTTGTGGCCGCACCATCCCATAATTTCTGGATGTTTGGCCCAGCGAATTTGTAATTTCGATGGCAGATAACGAACGACACCGTCCAACCTATGCATCGCGTCCATATCAGATCTGTAGCCAAGGTGATCTTTGACCATGGCGCAGTTTTTCACATTTATCACCAGATCCAACATTGCGTAAACGTCTTTTTTTAAAGTCTTACCTTGGACATCATGCGGTCGATCAGATTTCGGCAGCTTTAGAATACAGTCCGAACAAGTCTCCCAGTAATTTATTGACCGCAGCGCACTCATGAGCAGCTTTTGATATGACGCATCCATCACCAGCCTCCCTTGCTCGCCCTCGACAATAGCTTATCAGATGCAGAAGCTTCTTCTCCGGGTCCAGTATCTTGCAATAACTGAAATTCTCGAACTTCTTTATGAATTTACAGTACTGCTCAGGGCACCCTTCAAATGTCGACAGCTACACCCTTGGCAAGTCAAAAGGCAACTGAGCTGGAGAAATACTGTTCTTGACGGGTGAGTGACCTTTGCTGTCTAGTCGACCTGTGTCCTCACAACAATCTTTAACAGGAAATTGTTCTGCCTCTTGCATTCTGACTCCCTCTAGTATCGGTTTGCTCCCCATCGTCGGCTAAACGTCTTCCTAAGTTTACAGTGTTACACTGGGATACATCAGTGTTATCGTATTCAATATCACTAAAACCGAAATGGCAGAGAGAATAAGGAGACTAAACGGAGTTAATCGAACCAAAGGCACTCAAAATTTCATCTGAAACTTGCCGTTTTACTCGATGGCCATGTTGTGCTTGTGGTTTTTTTGAGCATTTCTCATGTTTTTTATTCCAACTTGATCAGTCAGCTTATTGTAAACGGTGCTTAGCAAAAGTAAAATCCCAACTAAAGAACGCAGTTCACTTGCGAATTCTACTGTAAAGGATTATGAAGGTTGCTAATATCCATGCACAAACGAATCACAAATGGGAGGTCACAAAGACTCAAAACTACAGTCGTTGCTACCGTATAGAACTTTGCACGTGGTTCATGTCATCTCCAAAAAAGGATGGTGAAGAAAATTCCACGTGAAAAGTCGCTCCTGTCAGGCCAAAATAGATTTGTTAAGGAAACGGAATAATTATATTATTATTTTTTGGAAACTATCAAAATCTCAATCTCCTCGACGGAAGATTTTGGGCATAAATAAGTGTTACACCGGAAACCACGTCATTTGCACTCTCATGGCTGCTCGTGCGGGCGCGAATGCTGCCTCCAGGGAGAACCATTTACCTATCAGTAGGGACAGTATGTTGTCCCTCTTTGCCGACGCTCGCCAGGACACTTACGTGTCTTCAGTGACCCTAAGCGAAAAAGCGACAGGCCGTTTGTTAGAGCAACTGCCAGATATCTCTAGGTTGATAGGGGCAGGTAAAGAACTTACTTAGCCGTGAACAAGAGTGCCAATACCGTGGTGCGCATAGACAACCACGCAGAAGTTAGGGCACTCCTCGGTAACAACGTTCGCAGTTATAACACACGGAGAATTAGGAAGACGGGTGAAGTGATTCCGAGCACGTCACCATCCGTTCCGGTGGCTACGTCTTCCAAACGTAAAGCTTCTGTTGCTCCCAGGTATACCGGCGTCGCTGATAGAGAGCTCATTGTTGATCCGTTCAGTTAGTAAACTTTAGAAAGCACGCAGTCATGATTTCCGCTGGCTACAAACTGCAGAAGTTGAAGAAACGTAGGCGGTCGGGACCGCCACCTTCAAAAATTGCACAGGACCTATGCAGCCTCTGCAGACTGTAGCAGCCCATGGTGGATTTGGATGAAAAATCCGAATGGATGCAATGCGACGTATGCCAACGTTGGATTTGCTAACATTGCGCCAACTACTTGGGCCGAGAGGTTTGCGTCTGTGTGCATTGCCTCTCAGCAAAAGGTACGTAACATATTCAGGCACACCATGTCTTTCAACAACGTGGACGGAGCATTTCATTAATATTCACCATTTCCATTGCAGGTAGACCTGAATAGCCCAAGACAACGTAGGGCGGAAGAAGAGAACCCCGGAGGCCCAGGAAAGACGACGGAGATGCAAGGAACGAGGACCGCAGGGGAGATAGGATTAACGTGAACGCCACCACGGCCCTCTTTGGGGCCACTACTATCTGATTACCGGCACCGACTTCCAAGATCGGTTATTTCTGTGATGGTTTCATCGTGCGCATTAGTATGTTGGTACGTGAGTCTTTTTTCGCGTGCGCAACAAAGGTGGGGGTTTCAGTGCTCATTCGTTTACCAGTAGTAGAACTAGTCAACCGTACGGATGGAAATGTTAGAATTGCATGCTGATAAAAACACGCTTGGGTTGGTCTAGGGATGCTTATAGGTGTCATTAGCCATATATACCTGACTGAAGACAGATGAGGATTGACATGGCTCTGGGGCTGCCAGATGGGGCATGCGTTTTTTCTTCAGGCATTTAAAGTAAGTGTAACTCCTTAGAGGGGCACACCGTAATATATACACATCAAACGATTAGGGGTCAACAGAGGTGTATATATTTTCACATTAGGCAGAGAACAAAGAAACTCTGTGTATCACATTACTTCGGAAAACATTTCGTACATAAATATACACTGCTCTTTCCATATACATTTTCATTATGGAGCCACCTTCCATAGGCATATGAAGACTTCCGACGTAGGAAAACAAATGTATATTTACATTTATTTATAACAATTTATGCATGTTGATGCAAAAACGTGTGATACATTTATAATAATAATATTAATAATGTATATTTCTTCACCTGCCAGAGGAATGCGCAAGACGAGATTAAGTTTGTTTAGGGTTGATGCATATGAGATGCGAATAACACAAATCGAAATGGAAAAGAGCTAAGAGCAACCTTGATTTATTTAAAGGGTTTGTTAATTTGTGTATTTTTCCCGGCATACGCACAAGGCAAGAGCAAAACTGTGCAAAATAGCACAGTACAGACAAAAAAGAAGCCAAACATACAATGCAATGTGTTTTTACTCACAAGGTCATAACAGGCAATGTGATTTGCTGGACACGAGGTTTCGAGTTTTAAATCAAAGCTAGATAATGATTCGCAGATGTTTCTGTGACTGATTGCCAATCCTGCACTGCAAGTGATACCGGGTTTCAATGCACCAAAGTTGCGTGTCGCGGGAGCAAAATATGGCTGGAGGGCAATGGCTGCCGCCGCCAGTTGGCCGGGATCCTCGAAAAACAAGAGGGTTATATGGTGAAGATTAGGATCAGTATGCATGTGATAACGGAATGGAAATGAGTAAAAACCAGACTGGATATCTAATGAGGCAGTATAAAACGCGAAAAATCTGAAAGTGCATTCCATTGAGCAAGGAGAGTGGCGAAACTGGATGGGAATTGTGTAATCCTAAGAGGTTTGTTTTGAGCAATTTTTAGTTCATGAATTTCAGCTTGGTTCAGAGGTGAAGCTGGGGTTGGACAAGAAGGAGAACCGGAATCAAATGCGGCAAAGTCTGGTGGACTCGTGTGGAGAACTGTCAGCAAAGGAGTCGGTCCGTTGCCGAATTCCGCGAACCAGAATAGAAGTTGATGAAAATTGACGGTCAAGATGTATTTTGAGCGTCAGTTCATATCAGATGCCAATAAAAATGCTGTCCTTAATGAGTCCGTTTTCTATGGTTTTGGCAGAAGAATTTCGGGAAGTCACTATAAAATGGTGCACGTTAGCGTATGATCTGGAGTGTTGTTTACCACAACAGTGCTAATGGGTGGGGCTGACCAAGTGCTGGCCACCCAACCTGAAAAAATCCGTTTGAGGGTGAACGCAAGAGGTGTAGTCTGCCAACCTAGTTGCACCCGCACACGGCCTCAGCCACGCTTCCCTCCCGATGTGCGCCGGCCAAAGCGGTGGATATGACCTCGCCCGGCACTATTGTGGCAACGTCAGTGTACTCGTGGTGTGGAGGAAGTAATTCAAATATGGTATGGGTAGGTTAAGGGAGACATCGTTTTTTTTCAGGCTCCGACAATCGCGGGCAAGCCGAAACCGCGGTAGCCAGAGCATGGGGTAAGTGTTTCCAACCAAACAGAACTATACGGTCCAGACGAGTGGGAAAAAGACGGAAGGCGATCTGGCCTAGCTGCCAGCTGCGGATTAAGAAGCGATCAACCTTGTGGGCTGCTCAGATAAGGAAGTTACTAGAACGCATAGTGCAGTTCAAAATATATGGATGGTGGCTGAGCAATCCGGGTTTTCCTTTTATATACATATATATGTATGTAAATGGGCGGTTTGGCTAATCTAGTGTGTGGATCATCCACGCTAGGAGTAAAGAGAGTGAGCCTGTATTTTGTAGGACCGTCTACGCTATGAGTAAGGATAATGAACCATTATTTGGTAGGACGGACAGGGAACAACTACCGCCGATATAAATAATGATCAAGCTGCAAAGATAGATGCACTAGGGATTGACTAAATTCAGCATGGAAATCGAATTATATTCCACTCTAGGAAGCCGTGCCTTTCGCAAGCAACAAATGGTCGGGGTCAGCGGGTTTAGTAGATGGAAACGGTCACTACGAGAAGAGAAGGTACCACGTAGGACTCTTTGTTTGTGGAGATAGTATGGGGTCTGAAATGTCTAAAATGGACAGAGATAACGATGAGGAGTGATAAAGACTCCAAAATGCTGACATTGTTCCGTCTGGAGGGTACCCTTTGGGTTCGTAAGAAACAAAGCGATTTCAACGGGCCAGTCATTTGCTTGGAGAGAGGAGTTGATGAAATGTAAGTGTGAGGATGATAGTGAATGTTTATTTTGGAAGACGGTGGCCGGTTATGGTTGCCACCTCGTTTTGGAATCGGTGTTGGAATTAGTTAGGTGAGTGGGTGGGGGAGAGCTGTGGGTGATCAACCCTACAAGCAGTTAGAACGGTAAGGTTTATGGATATGTAGTCACATTATTGGGCGATAGGTACCGTTTTCTCAGGCAGAAGAACGGTGAGGTTCATCCGATGCGGAAATGTTTGTAGATTAGTAGTATGCGCTAGTGCCGGAGCTCTGCGTGAAGTGGAAGAGACTAGGTTGATTCCTATATGATATGAGAAAGGAGACTTACTTTCCTTTCCGCAGTGAACGAAAAGGTCTTTCGGAAGCCCAATCCAGTTTCACACATTCGATCCTCGGGTGAGTATGGGTGGTATAGATCAATGATAAAGGGTTCAGTACCTACTCTGCCTACTTTGCTTTTAAATGCGATAGATAATGGTGACAAATTGCGCAAATAATGGGGGAGTTTGTTCAGCAGTGATGAACATCTAACAACAAAGAAGTTGACTCTAACGGCAGTCTTTGAGACTGAGAGAGTTATAGTGGAGTCTGCATTTCGGAGAGCGTATGGGAGTGGATTCCTGACAAGAGGTTCAGAGGCACAGATTTCCCCTGTAATAATATTTTTAAAAGGTACCAGGTTTACTCTTATGCGCCGGAGCCACATGGGATCTAATTTCAGCAAATCACAGCCCTCCGTGTAATTTAGGCTCGTAGAGTAACCAATTAACTGCTTGGTAAATGCACGCTGCACGTTTTCAATCGCAACTCTGTCACACTGTCTCATGTTAGAGCAGACTGGAGAGCAATACTGCGGAAGGGATTTGATGTGGGTCCTATAAAGATGTAGTTTGCTTTCGTTTAAATTCAGAGTTCCGTGTAGCAGCCCCACTAATTTATTTTCTTTCGCCACTTGTGCGAAAGCATGCTCCGAGAAGTTTCAGGTGCAGGAATAATTTAAGCCCAGGTCGCGAACTTGGCACTTAACGGAGATGGTTTGGGTTCCAAGCTTGAATTCTCTTGGGGGTATAAAGCACTTGTACCTCATGATGCTGCTGTTTTGCAGCAGAGAATTTCATCATCCAGTCGTTTGCCCAAGAGTTGATTGACGCTACGTCTTGCGATATGTTAATTATGATGGACTCCAAAGCTTTGGGGTGAAAGGTGCACACAATTTTGATATCGTATGCGAAGAGAAACGGGGTTCCGTTTCGAATATCATCGAAGACACCGTTAAAGTACAACATGAAGGAAAATATACTGAAAAACTTTCATATATACATATATATTATTAGATATGTAACAATATATTTATATGTTTATATACTTTTGTTTCTACTATACATATATATATATATACCAATTTTTGCATCAACATGTATAAATTATGAACCAGACAATTTTACATATACAAATCATCAACGGCACAAATTGAATTATATACTTATAGATATGCATATATCTATTTATACATGCATATTTACATATGTATGTATATGCTGATAAATTTATATATATCAATAGTTTTACACATATATGTTTCTACTTTCCATATATATGATAGTTATATGCATGCATATGTCTAACTAAATTTACATTATGATTATGGAGCAAAAATGTATATAAATCTTACACATGCATGTCGCACACACTTACATGTTTGTAGATATACATCCATAAATGTACATATGTGGAGATCTTTTTCCACCCATCGGTCAAACAGATATTTATATATATTTTCAATTTCGGAGCACTAACAAAAATGTAAAACACAAAATGGTCATTTTCACCATCACAGTCACCACATCTTGCAGGTTTGGCACGCTCATTGGACGATTTTATTTTATGAACAAAATAGCATCAGCATTACCCTCCTAGCTTTGCTGCTTCTGGTTCATCACTTTTTAACCACTTTGCCAAATAATAACAGCTGACATTTATCACCAACCGTTACCAGTTATCGCGGGTGGACAGTTTGTATTCATCAGTTAGCGCGGGTGGACGAGTTAGGTCCAAGGATTTGAACGGCCATGTTTCGCGGGGGTGGACATTTCGTCAATGGTGACGAAGCTACTACGTTGAAAAGTCGCCCCACTGAAGCCAAAAGATATTGGTCGGGGAAATGTGTGGGTGTCAAACTCGCAAGCTTATCCAAATAGATTGATGTCCAAACAAACAAAAAGGCTCTTCGGAATTAGTACTAATCGTTTTTTCATGAATTATCTCATGAGTTTCCATAAAAAGTCTTTTCTGAGGGATCTTCTTCAGCTTTTCGTTGCCCATTTTCGGGCGCCGTACTTGGTGAAACTTGTTAAAATTTTAAAATCAGGGCCAAACAACCAGTTGAGTCCGTAATGCTCCACATTGTTGCACCTGTCAGGGAAAGACCGATGGAACTCACCAAATCATCGGATAAGATTGAGACGGGAAAAGTAATAGTCAGCGGACTGTAAGTCATCGATAATCACTAGATTCCTCAAATAGCATACGGCCGTTTCCACTTTTATACCCAGGGCTGCAACAACGGAAATTCAGGCTGTAAGGAGCGTTGTACACGAAATAAGGCGTGGCACGTAGGTAGGCAATGTTGAGCTAAACAACGAAATATGCATTCGGTTCCAAGCAAGATGAGGATGAATGTGCTTGCTCAAAGGTCCACGGTCAGCTGAGGTCTCCGACCACCAGCTTACTGCATCACTAGGAGACCCAATGGCGCATGTAAACTTCCTTTTCCTGAGGGAGAAATTTAATCTTAGGCACTAGTTGGAATGTCGAGAACGGCATCCACCGTAGCGTTGAGTGCCCTTTTATAAGATGGAGGGTACTAGTCGTAGTCGCGTGCAGTCAACCGGCGACTCAGAATTCAATTTGTCCAAGAAAGCTTTGCATGTTGCGGGTAGTTCCTCGAGGTCTCACAAACACATGCAGCCTAACTAGTTGAGAAACGCAAGAAAAAAATAAATCTTCGAAAATTCTACGATAATGTTCCTAAGTTTAAGTTATGTGAAAAGCGATGATGCGTTTGAAGTGAGCTTCATCATTATTCGGTCGAAAATTGCCCGAAATATAAGATAAATATCAGCGTAAAGCTAACGTTGAATGAGAAAGTAAAAACCACCCACTCTGTGGTTTAAGCAAGTAAAGGAGCTTGTGCACGCTTTATCAAGTCCAACAAACACGTTCATAAAAGTGGCAGCCAAAAACCAACTTAAACGAATTGACTGTCTTTGGTCGGCCACGGTCGGCCATTAAATCAAAGTGGAGGATTGGAAAACAAACCCTCTAAATGTGAATGACCCACAATCACCCAAAATGTCCTTAAAGTAGCCCCAACCAAAAAGCAATAAGAAGGGTAAATATCTTGAGCAGAAAATAAACGATGACCAAATTCGGTTAATGTGAGTAAGTTTGCAAGAACAGTTTAATGTCGGATAGTAGCAGAAAAAATATATGAGAAACTTTCAGTCAATCCGGGCACTGCAGTCCTACCACGGTTGCACCAGGAGCTTATGTTCTGGCATGTCCGGGGATAGGATGGATCTGAAGTAGAACAAAAACTTACCTCTTTTGGAGTCTGTTCTAAAAACACATGAAAATGACTCGAGTTAAGTCTACTACCATCCCTCGGCTGGAGCATAGGAAAACCCCAGAAGGCTCGAAGAAGAATTCCTGGAAACCGGGAGTTAAAGAACCAATACGTCAGGTATTGTCACTTGACTGGAAAATAAAGAGCGACGCCAACATCAAAGAAACAGGGATAAAACAAGAAAAATGTTCACATCCCTCAAGACTGCTTTGTACTCCTGGAAAGGCAAAAATTGAAGTCCGGCTGGTGAATGCCAGCATTATGCGGAGCCATTAAAAGGTGGTTAAGAGTCGGCTAGTGTGCATTCATATGCAGATAGCAAAAGCAAGGAACATTGTTCTGAATCGCGTATCCCCAATATGAAAATTCACAGGAGGACACGGACTTTGGGATTGTTACTATTAAGAGAAGCTCAGAATGTTCCTGAGTAGTTAGATACGTACACTCAAGAGACCTACTCAGAATGGAATGAGGCCACTGACACCAACAAAGCGACCGAAGAAGGTAGAAAGTCTGAAGCGCCCTTCTCAAGCTAGCTTATTTTTCTTCACAGCAGTAGGAGAATCTGAGGGTAGGTAGTTGGTTCTGCGGCCCTGGCACTATAAGGCAGTTGCATTAAGAGTGTAGAAGAGGCATGAAGTGCAGGAAAACTCAAACCCAATGAAACCGGCCAGGCCGGTGATGCAAATAAGGTCTTCATAGAACCCCTAGCGGTATTCGCTAATAAAGGCAGTTGCACCTCATTACATGCGGCCAGCAGTCATAAAAGAAATACCGGGATTCTGTAACCTACCAGTAGCAATAGCCATCGGTGGCACCGGACGAGGGGTAAAGATGCAAAACATTCGTTCAATTAGCTTGACAGGAACACTGCAGAAGTTTTAGGAAGCTGCGGAGTGCTCATATATTCATGCAATTTAAAAGGCACGATTAACGCATGAGGACTAAAACTGGTCTCGCTATGGCCGATCTTGCCTGCTTGGAATTTTGTATGTAGTAAGCACTAAGCTGGATGAAGGGAGGGCTGTAAAACTGTCCAACGAAACCCCAGCGATGCGCTCGCTAAATTAACGGCCGATTATTAACTTTAACAACGGTGGTCCCTGACACATCTGGAAAGTTTCACTCGCAGATGAAGGAATTTTAGACGATAAAACCTAACCTTTATGTGCGTGATGAAAACTAGCAGTAGCAAAAGGCGATAAGCAAGGTCCCTTTAGGGTGTGCCCCAGGGACCCCCGTTCCTTCCCTCTTGCTTACACTGTTTGACGGCATTATAACCGCTGCCGCGTTTCATTCTCACAGCGGATGCATATGTAGCAGGCTTTCGAGAGAAAACCCTCAGAGGTAGATCCTAAAATGGAGCACAGTCCAACGTGAGTAGGTGTCGGATGCTCACAAGCTCCCCTGCAGGGTTTCAGATACTGGCGACCACTGGACCGTCTCGTTCAGCTGGAAGAGCCAGGACTTTTCTGATTAGGAAACGGAGGGTTGCAGGAGGATCTAATGGAAAATTTTAAAAAGCCTGATTTGTATAAGCGCGGAGGATTTCGTTGGTTACGCCAATGATAGAATAAATTTGAATAGTATAAAGGTCTGCCAGATCTGATAAATGCTGAAGGTAAAGACAAACGTTTAGCAGCAGAGTACTAGGTTCCTATAAAAAAATTAATAGTCGGACAGGTGAGTCCACATGACACTGAAGAGCCCAAGACGTTGTTGGATGCGAAGCAAAAAAGGTGCCTCGAAGACAAGATTTTGGATAACCTTCACAATATCTAGTGAAATTGCGCACAAGCAGCTCCTGTGGCCGATGGCTACGAACAGGACAATAGATGTGAAATGCTCATGAAAGGGCTGTCCCTAGTCTGAGGTGTAAGAAGACTATCCATTTCCGTTTCAACCAGGCCATAACGCCAAACCATACATTGCAACAGAACGGGAAACTGAATCAGCTACATTGGTGAGCCTCCGGTTTCAGGTATGCCGCCAGGTGAATTTCGGATGCCTGTTTAGTCTCCCGATCATCACTAGGCTTCGCAAACTACAGCAAACAGAACAGAAGCAGATGGAAACAAAATGATAACTCGTGGCTGTCGTGTGATGGCTACAGTGCACTTTCCGTTAACCGATCATAAATTGACGGAATAAGTTTTCTGGTGGTACCGTTCAGGCACATGTCCTCGGAACAGCTAAGGTGGAGTGACGTCACAGGCGAGATAAGATAGGTAAGTATGCCTATATTCAACAGGTCCATAGGCCTGTAAAACGGATTGTCCTAACGCTAATCTCGCATTACGTTTGCGTTCTCTTAATTGTTGTGAACACTCGTGCATTAATCCTACTCGGTTCCCTATGATCGCAATACTGGCAACCCCGACACTTGACCGGTACGAGGAAAAGACAGTCAGAAATGGTAGGCGGTTGAGTATTTTTGGACGGGCGCTTGCGAGAGTTGCTTGCGTGAGCAACACACAAGTGGCGACCGCGCTTGGCCGTCAAAGTTAGGTAAAACAAGCTATCTGGAGGAACAAATCCAAGTTCCGCTACAGGCCGGCTATGATATTGTAAAGCAATTCAGATCACTCACTGATTGTTTCTTCTCCTCCTGCGAGAGTGCAGTGTGTTTTTGTCTTCCTTTGCACCAAAATCTGGCAGCCGGAACGTCAGGGATATTTTGAAGAAGCTAGTGCACACAAACGTAGATACTAGCCATCGTCCATACCATTGAAAGTGCCCTGGAAGTTTGCTTGTCCCTTTGGGTAACTTCTGCTAGGCCGTAGATGACCTGGACTAAATTAATGTGAACTGTGAAAACCCGGCGGCAAGCATTCTCTTACTGTCAGGGTGAGATGAGACATTATGTTTTATGCTTTGCTTTGTAACTCTCTGAACTAAACCCGACAAAAATGGTTGCTTAAAAGCAATGTATACCGTCGAAGAAACGTCGGACACTCGAAATGCCCCAGCCAGAATGTTTTTTATGGAAATCGGCCTGACCCGAACCGTTGCTCCTATATAATCGAAATCAATGATCTTCCATTTGGTCTGAGTGTATTGCTTCCGAAGTTCGGGCACTGAGGAAGGCAGACAGCTCTTTCGCATAAACTGTCTCTGCCAAGGTACTGATCGTGATAGATTCGATGCCCCACCTCAATCGGGAAGTTAAAACACCTTCGGCAGGGAACTAAGAAGAATTTCTATGGTCACCTCATGGAAACACCATGTACAAACACATGAACAAGAGCACTATGTACAGGACCGGATGCACATTACTCCAGCTGGACCTCCTGAGTATAGAACGAGAGGAATATAGAGAAGCTGCGGCTCTCTTTTTTGAGCAAGCGTTCACGTGATTGTTGGATCCACCTTTTACCTGCGCATTCCAAACTCTACATCTGAGATGATAAGAAGTTTACGGTAATGGACGTAGAGAAGCCTTGTGGTAGGGCTTTAGAGCTGCCTTTGTGCACCAATGAAGCCAATGTGGAAAACATGTGTCGGGTAGTAAATGGGTCCTTACTTGTCTTCCACTGCGAGTTTGCAAGTTTCAGAGGACGACGATCAGCATCCGGAGCAATATGATAGGTAGGCATTAGCAGGACTAACACTCCGGGACAGAAGTTGTTTCCTGCGTAAAGCCCACCAGTAGTCAGGACCAGGACCGATATTCCAGGCAGACATGTGAAGCAAAAAGGTGCGGATTATAAAAATGAACAAGAGATTTGGGCTAGTAAGAATAAAGATTGCCTTGAGATGTAAGAAAATTGGCATGGAACAACCAAGATCTTCGAGGTCGTGGATAGTGAAGCTATCCCGTGGTCTTCCAATAAAAGCCGGCTCTAAAGAATGAACAAAAGGGGGAAATAAATCGAATGAGAGGAGGTGGTGAATGGAAGAAAGTTGTGGTGCATTGGAATAAGGCCCTTATAGGGATGAGGGATTACAATACTTAGCGGAGGGGAATGCATCGCTCAGCCAACAAAAACGTCCCCAAAACGCCCCTAAATGGTGCTCAGACTGTCCTCAAACCGACACCAAAATAGGCGCCTTGCAACAATCAGCGGTCGTTTGGCGAATTGCCTTGCCAAAACCCCTGTAAACACTTCGGTAGGCATTTTGCAACAGTTCCCCACAAAACCTCCCAATAAAAGCTAACTAAGAACTCAGTATAAATTTCCGTACAAAGAAATCCAATCACGCGCAACCTAAATCTAAATCTCAGCTGGGATTTGAAGCGGGGACAAATGCCGGCGTAGAACGGAAATTGTAAAATCCCAACAAGGTATCCGAAATAATTAATGTGTAAAATAAACTTCATTGATTGACTGATTGATAATGCATATTTCTCGATTTGCGAGATGCATGAGCAAGGCAAGGTCAATTTTTTGCATAGATGGTGCACAGGAAATACGGACAATATAAATCGAAGTGACAGGGGGTGAGAGCGACTTCTATTAATTTGGAAGGTTTGTTTGTTTTTGTCATGCAGAAGATAAAATCAAAATTGGGCCAAGAAGGCACAGTGAAGACACGGAAAACGGAAACCGAACATACAATGTAATGTGGTTTCACTCACTGGTTCGTAACAGGCAATGTGGTTTCCCGAGCAGGAGCTTTAACTCAAAGCTAGATAATGATTCGCAAAGATTTTCCTTTGGCTGATTTCCAGTCTTGCACTGCGAGCTATATTGTTTGAATGCAGCAAAGGTGAGTATCGCGGGCGCAAAATATGGCTGAAGGGCAATGGCTGTCGCCGCCAGTTGGCCGGGATCCTCGAAAAACAAGAGGGTTATATGGTGGAGATGAGGATCAGCATGGATGCGATAACGGAATGGAGATAGCAAAAACTAGACTGGATATCAAAAAAGGCAGCAGAAAACTCGAAAACTCTGGAGGCACAGACTGTTAAGCAAGGAGAGCGGAGACAATGGATGGGAATTGTGCGATCGTAATACTAATACATGAGGTTTGTTTCGAGCAATTTTGAGTTCATAAATTTCGGCTTGGTCTAGAGATGACCATGCGCATTACAGAGCGTGAGAAGCATTCTTGACCTAGATGAGGAACATTGGAGATTTGGAAGGCCACGTGACAGGAATAGTAATGTCAGTTGCTGTCATTCATGAGATGCAGGCAGAAAATTTTGGGGGGCAGGCCCTGACTGAGAGAAAGCGTCGAGGGCCAAGCCTATCGCGCGCTTATGGGTCAAAATCCTCCTCTTCCCGTTTTAATACAATCCAGGATGTATGGTATAGTCCAGGGAGTGTGAAGATATCAACGGGCTCCAGAAAACGTAAGCTTGGTCGTATAGTAGACTGGTTCTCAGGTGGGGCGACTGCTCAATGAGTAGGTGTGTGGATTTCATATGAAAAAGAGCTTAGATTATAGCGTTGCAACATCATGGTACTTGGGCGGTGACACACAATTTTGTCGGATTCGCTAATGATGCACAAGTTACGCGTGCAAGCTAGCTTTCGTGAGTCATCAGAGAGGATCAACTGATCGGGCGGCGTCTGCCCGCTGGAAGTTGCACACGGATCCCAGGGTTCCGAGCAGAAAGCGATCAACTGTGTACGGTTTTTTCAACAAAGACGTGTAATTGACGCAAAAAAACAATCGGAATAAGCTGGAATGATAACGTCAGTAGATGAGTGAAAAAAGAAAGCAGGGGAGGAAGACTGTGGAATTTTGATGGAAAATAGAGCAAGGATTGTCCGTCATGATTTTATATCACGATATTTTAGAAGGACACCTTAGCAGGAATTGGACTACAGTTTAAAAGTCGGAAAAAACAAAGGGTCGGAACTAGATTGGCGATATTGCATGCAAAACCCAAATGCAGATACATGTGTTGATTGTTTTGCAATCTGGGGTCAAACTTAAGCTGCAACGTGTAGGTAAGGAGAATAGTAGATGTATCAGTTCTGCTTTCAGAGGATTCGCCTGTAACCCACCGTTTTGATATGGTCAAAGAGGTATTCCAGTGTTTGCGTGATGTGGACGTCGATAAAGAGGGTGGAGCCGTCTAAAGAAAGCATTCTGTCTGTTTATATTTAACTCTTCCAGGGAGTCGATAAGCTCATATACCTCTGAAACTGTCTTGCCACCTTCCGCCCAACGCGTTCCAGTGACCTAGTTAGCCACTTTGCCACAGCATAGTATGAGGGATTGCAACTTTTCATAATGTCTCAAATGGAACACCGTTTTTGCATTTTGGGCAAACCGCACATTCTCCGAATGGTAGTGCCCGTAAGCCGGATCGGTCTGAAAGTCGTCGAATCTATGATTTCCTTTTGTTTCAACCGTCTCAATATGATGGACAAAGAAATTTCTACCTGATGCGGTCTAACGTTCTCCTTCGTCATTTCTACAGTTCTTGACTAGTCATTTCGAATGTTTCCCATTTTGCTGCATAGAAGGACTTATTAAGCAGGCAAGGCTTGCTTTGCGGGAACTACTATTCTGCGTTACACACGCTTTACACCTGCTTTACACCGCTCTTCGCATTGGGTTGTCTTCCCTGTGTTTTTATCAACTAGGGTGTTCTTGTAGTAGTCGTAACACCTTTGGGACTTTTCCTATTCAGAAAATGTTGCAAAATTTTTCTAGGCAACGTTACTTGGAGCCGACCCCCGCAAAACAATTCGGCTGATTTTCTACCTGAGATTTAACCGTGACATTCATAGCTTTGACACGGCGTACTGATGCAAGGCAGCTTTTTGAGGAGTGAAGCTAAAATAGCCCCAACTAACCCGTTCAGGCCATAAAAATTCCCCCTGGTAAAACCCGTATTCAAAGGGGGCCCGTAGACTGCATGCAAGTGACGACTCAAAAACGGTTTCTCCAAAAATAAATTCCCCCAGGCTACCCGGCATGGCTAGGAGCTTGATATTCAAATCGACCCTTACGGGCCCACCACAGCCACAGGCAAGTGTTGACCTAGACAGCTCATCACCATCTCTCTTGCCACTGCCCTCCTGGAAACGCCTGTAAATAAACCCCTATCCTAAGACTTTCTCGGCCGGATTCAACAACCTTTCCTCTCCTCGCGAAGCAAAAGTGTCCAGCATTACTGACTTGCAAGGAAGGCTGACTGGCTCTCAAACTTGCGCCACGTTGGCTACGGCGACCGAAAATTAACCTGGGTTTTCTGCGCAACCTGATGCGTAAGCTTTTTTCCCCACCGACCCATCTATATTCTCCTCTGCCAGCATCTACCCTCTCCATCACAGGTCTCTAACCATCCATACAGAAATCACCAGACCCTCTCTAAGTTCGAACTTCCTCCTTGTTGTTTATATCAGGCTTTGGAACAAACTTCCCGCTAGCATTCGATGCACACAAAACCAATCCAGTTTTGAGGGATCCCTAATTGCTCACTGTAGTGTTACCCGGGTCCTTCAATTGACGAACATCCCTCTCTCGGTAGAGCGAGCCTTTGAGTCAGCCATCGATTTCTAAATGCACATCTCATCGCCCAAATTCCAATTAGCCCCTGCTTTCCGTAGAACTCCATCTGGGGGCGCAAGAAAGCCTAGTCTACTAGCGTAATACGAAAGACACCAAAGATTAACCCTGGCTGATCAGTGAATAAGTGGAATAGTCGTAACCATTTTAATAGGAATCTATCCTTGGCCCACCACTAAGCCCAACGCTTCCCAGCGGGCAATCCTTCAAATATGACGGATGTCTCCCCAGCTTTCCCCTTCACTGCCATACTTCTCGGCCCTTTTATTACACTATTCTCATTTTATTCGCCTCTCACCAGAACCCCTCAGCTGGAGCGCTCTCCAGACTGCCGTTTCTTCCGTTTTTTCACTGTCTAGACGCCCCGCGTTATCGAAGATACACTAATATTCTCACTAAGTGAATCAACAGAGATAGACTAAGCTATGCCGTGATCCAAAGTTTACTTTTATTCTCAGCAAATAAGCCCCCGTAATTCGTCATTTACAGTTCCATTCTCTGCATTACGTTGGCGGGGCAGAGCATGCTGACCATGACAACTTTCAAAAAAATCTACAGTAGTGCTCCGGAGTAGTTCCCAACTGGTTGCAGCTGAACTACTTTTCGTCATGATGGCAACTTGATCCCAGTGCCATCCTGGTCACGCTACTACAAAAATCCTATATTATCAACCAACTTTAGGTCGGATGATGTCTCTATTTCTCCACCGTTGATTAATTGCCATAATCCCATGCTGGCACCCATGCCAGACTGCGTCTCCCGTTATGTTTCAAATCCCGCACCCAGGCTACACGCGCTGTTACCAGTTCCGCCCCCTTAATGGCAACTGCGAATCCGCTTGAGTATCGCTACTGCTAGGACGCTGCTAGCCAGACCTTGCGCTGGATTGCTGGTCCGCTCAACCCAAACCGCGTGGCCGATCACCTCAGATACTGCAACGCAGGTGGATCTTCGTGAATGGTCAAAAACACAGATACTATTGCCGCTGGAATGCCGTTTGCGCCCGTTCACATCCCCACACATAAGATCAAATCTATTGCAAAAAATGACAGCTTAGACGGTATCCTGGACCAGTGGATTTAAAAACCATTCAGTTCTCCCACAAATGTTTCCTTCTCCACTGCACATCTCAATCCAGTTTGCCACTTTCCGCAAAGAAATGTAATCAGCAGTCCTGAGAGTTCCACATGCTTTCTCCAAAACGTTTCATAAAATCTGATTCTTCATATAGTCCGTCAGAATAATTAGTATCCGTCCGCTTTCCCCAGCATTTTATTTACCCTTTATTGTTGTTAAACGCGACTGTCCCATTCACTCGGCGTGACATTCCTCCTTGTTTTGACTAATTTTCATCCAATAAACAAATCCCCAGTGATCACCCCCTCAGCTTAGCTCTTTCGTCCATCACGTAACGATATGGACGTTCGCGTCTCCGGCCATACCTCGACGCCCCAAATCAAGCTGCTCTCAAAGGTTGCGTAAGCGATACGCGCATACAGCGCAATCAAGCAAGAAGTGACTTGCCCCGCGTTGCTTACAAACAGTTCCAGTAAACTCTTCACAATCTTGCAAAAGAGTCTATGCGGTTTCGAAGTTTGTCTCGCGCAATCGTGAACTGCGTATTGCTCTGCAGAATCTGATCGCGCCCACCAAGTTATCCAAGGTAGCATATGTCTTCATATAAATTCTGAATTCCATCATTTACGTTCACTCTGCACCATCTGTGGGAAAATTTGATTTTGTCTTGCGCATGAATCTCGCAAATTGAAAAATATACAATCTTATTGTTCCGAGAATTTACGATTTGTCCAAAATACAAAAACGGTGTTCCATTTGAGACATTATGAAAAGTTGCAATCCCTCATACTATGCTGTGGCAAAGTGGCTAACTAGGTCACTGGAACGCGTTGGGCGGAAGGTGGCAAGACAGTTTCAGAGGTATATGAGCTTATCGACTCCCTGGAAGAGTTAAATATAAACAGACAGAATGCTTTCTTTAGACGGCTCCACCCTCTTTATCGACGTCCACATCACGCAAACACTGGAATACCTCTTTGACCATATCAAAACGGTGGGTTACAGGCAAGTCCTCTGATAGCATAATTGAAACAGTAACCATTCTTTTGTAACCAGAACATCCAGTTCAAATTTGCCAACCATATTCACCACCAGAAGGACGACACAGCAGTACAGTCCACACCCGGAATATTACTAGCCAACGTTTCCATGGCAAAGCCAGAGTCGTCAACAAAATCCCCTCAACGTTAACAGTTCTTCATATGTTCAAATAGGCTCACGCAAATATGAAGTTCACAAAGGACATGGAGTTTAGCATTTAAATTGCGTCCCTAGACGTACAATTATTTCGCCCAGAAGGCGGCTCAGTTCGAATGTCAGCACACAGGAATGCCAGGTGGAATGGGCGATGCATCAAGTTTCACAACCTTGCACTACTTAATGTTCAGAGGACACTTGTTAAATTTCGCCCTGCCAGAATAAAATGAATATGCAGAAAAGGCACCCATGAAGAGGAACTTCAGACGGTAGGAACAATATTCACTGGGAATTGCTTCCCAATTAGAATAATTTATAGGGTAATGGAAAGGAGAAAGGAAGTTCCCATGGAGGCGATAGTGAAGGGAAAACCAATATGCATATCCCTGTCATCCGTAAGTGACAAACTGACAGGGATACCACAAGGAAGACTGATCAGTGCTATCAATAAGACATTCTACCCAGCCAATCTTCGAATCCTGTTCAAATCCCGCCCCGTGGCATCACTGGGGTTAGAGGACGAATTTTCTGATTATGTGGCCTCATTTTGTGTTTATTCATTCACATGCCTCGGTGGTAAAGTGTGCATCGGCCGCGCGATCAGGTGCTTGGTTGTCCCATACCATTATTGGCATAAATGACTGATTACTTTACGAACCGAGTATAGCGCACACGAATGGACAGCAAAACTTCAAAACCGTTGGTTAACAATCCAGGCATGCTTTTAGATGGTGTTTTTCACCATACCTCTTTTCTACCTACATCAGTCACTTTTCAACTAGCTCCTCTGTCATCTATGTGGGTATGTTGATGATGTTGTCCTCTTGTACTCCACTCCGAGGGACGATGAATGCCAAAGTTTCTTCAACAACCTATATTCTGTTTACGATTTCTCTGCCAGAGATGGTTTGAATCTGAACACATTTAAATTTTGCCAATGTCAGTTCTCCCTCTCGTCCAGCTACCCCATCCGAAACCTCTTCCGTCAACTCCAACACACTTGCCAGGGTTGATTCTGTGGAATACCCAGGAATTACTATTGATGAAAATCTAAATTAGACTGCTCACATTTCCACCTGTGTGAAACCTCCGTCGATTGTCATTTTAATTCAGAATGCTTCGACATTAAAAGTGAAACAAAGTACCATCTCCGGGTTTGCGTATTGATGTGTTTTTGCAATCCACTTTTACTGTTCTCCTGTAATTTTTCCAGGTTTAGTTAGGAAAGACAATGCATTTCTTGGCCAGGAACATGTGTGTCTTTCATATCACTAACCGAGTTGTCTCTTAATGTTTCTGATCAATGCTCATCAACATGTGAGTAGTTTTTTCACAATATTCTTCCACATGCCACAAGTGACAAGCTGTCCACCTTGAAAACTTGCTTCTGTGCAGTAAAATAGAATTTACTACAGAAACGAATTCAAGATGTTGGTTTGTATTTTTCATAAATTGTAAAAACGTGCAATTAGTTGACCTTTTGGTTGATTAAATTTAGTATTTTGGTTATAAGTTGGTGTTCAACCGGAAAACACGGCAGTTGCGCTCGTACGGCTGCCATGGCAGTTCGTGCGAACGTGACTGCTGCTCAGGTTTTGTCATGTTGCATGCAGTCAAGGCGGTTAGATGTTGTGTTCAACAAAATCATTCCTTCCACCGATATCACGACCGTTATTACGTGCGCAATCGTCAGCTGACCGCAGAGCAAAAAACGCACGTAATGAGCGTCATGAGAATTTTCGGTCAATCCAGAGACGTTTTGTAGATACGCGAGGCAAACAGATGTATACGTATATTTATTTGCATTATGGGGCAAACTAGCAAATATATGTACAGTACGATTCTGCACCAAACAATTATACACATAATACCATTAAGGGGCAAACTGAAATATATATTTATTTACAACACGATCAAGGGACAAACATGTATATATGTATTTCGACTATGTGGCAAACACGCTTGCATATACACAAATAACATGATTAGGTATAAACACTAATAACTACACATAATTCTATTATGGAGAAATCATGTATATATTTATTACCATTATGGGAGAAACACGCATATCTTCATGTAAATATATATTACGATCAAGGTGCCGCCAGATCCAGTTATGTGTATGTTTCTTCACTATGGGGCAAACAAAATTAAAATACACAAAAAGGTCATTTTCTCTATGACAGCCACTACATCTTGCGGGTTTGGTATGCCAAATCGACTTTTTCATGAACTAAATGACATTCATATATTCCTCCTAGCATTGCTCCTTTTTATTCATCACTTTTTTAACTTTGCCAACTCGCAACCAGTATCTATTTAGGAGCAGTCGTAACCGGTTATCGCGTGGAGGACACACTGAATTAACCGGTTATCGCGTGGTGGACAAGTGGCGCCCGAGTTGGACAAGTTGCTAGTACCATCTTCTGCAAAACGATGTTCCAAAGTGCCGTGCTCATATTTTGGCACAATCCGCTTTCCGTTCCTTACAGTCAAGAACACATCCACAGGAACTCCACTGCTCTTTATTTAGCAAGAATTTTGACAAATCGTGACAGTGTTTTAGCCGAATTCCTGAGCAAAGTATTATAATTTTCTATGATTATTCCTCGATTAGTTGTAACATTTTTCAAGAGGTGATGAGTATTTTTCACTTTATTTATTCATTTTTCCCCATTTTATTTTCCTCTTACATTTTTCGACTGAAATGCGGCTTTATTATTACTCTCTCAGAGGTCTATGCAATACATTGCAATACAGTCCGTGGGCAGCGCCTTTCCCGGTTAGGCTCACGGGCAATTTAGCCACCTAATAAAGCATTCGCTTCACACAGCACAGACTAACCGCGCTGTGGATGTGAAGCGAGATTTCCGCACCCTGTATAAGGTCAGGGGTCAAACGTCTAGGTTGACAAAATGACGCCTCCCGGATAGTGTTGTCCGCCTCCACAGTCCACCACTGTGCGCTCAAAAACAATTTGTGATTGCCCTTCAACTCCCCTGACGCACCCTTCTTCTAAGTGCAGATCCTAGACCACAAACCGGTTAATACGGCACGTTGAGCTGTATTTGAGTTATGCATGTAACGCCACAAATTGTTAACTGACGGATTTAATCCCTGACAAAATTTCTATTTATTTGACAGAAATGTGATAGCACGGGAGCGAGCCACTGAAAACAAACTTGTTCGCCAACTTAAGTTATCCCAATCTTATCACTGGGAATTTGAAATGCCGTTTGCCATGACCAGGCGGAGATGTTTTAGTCGGCAAACTTGTAGTGAACTGGACCTACCTTGATATACATGCACTGATATAAATGCGGAGAACCTTGAATGAAACTGTTTTTAGAATCAAGAGATGAAAGGTCCTGGATATGAAGATAAGAACGAATTTTTATAATGTCGGAACATATTTATTCGTCGGTAGGAATATTTCATGGCGCTACCTGCGGGCCCTTTTATTATATCATTTGGATTGCATCCAATTTTTCGGTTGCCTGTGCAGCTACTGGTTATCATTTAAACTAAATTTGAGATTCGAAATGGCATGACAAAGGAAGAGGATGAAAATGGCGGAAAATTTCCAAGAAAGTTTCCATTAAGTATCACCTGACTTGTGGCCAAATGGTGAATGAGCTTTGGTAAGATGTGTTGTGGTGTCATGCGGCAGGGATTGTATGGTCAAATTCACAAAACATTTACGTTGGATTGTTGACTGGAAGCAAGCACCCACAGGCTATGTCGAACCAGAAAAGGGTGGAAATGAGGTTTGGGGTTATGGAATGAAGCGCTGCGCTTTGCGGCACAACACGAATGATAAAGCACAATAACCCATGGTGAGTCAAGTAAACATACTTTTGGGCTGTGATGTAGGGTTTTCCGCATTCGCAGGTTCAGGTATCGGCAGGTGAGAAACAGCGTCATTAATTTAGATGGCTCATCTTTACGGCCCCAAATCCTTGTTGGTCAGGGCATGGAAATTCAAAGGTTGGTGCATCTCTTTTTGCCCCTAATACAAGAATGGCTAAACCGGTGTAGGAACTTCCTATAGCTACTTCTTCTAGCCATGGTTTTACACGCCAAAATATTCCCCTACAACTGCTGAGGGTGATCTGTTTCCCCAAGCTTGGGTAACCCCGTGGTGAGTGTCGTCGGAAGGGTTCAAAAGAGGAGAAATAAGGGAAACAAAATTGCAGATAGGACAAGCGATACGGTTTCTGGTTTCTGTCAACTTCGAGTGTCGATGTGATTGGAAGTTGTTCAAAATCATTCCCGATTACTTCATGCGGAATTTTTGGTCTGCTGACGGGCAAAAGTTGACTGGAAGTATAGGAATATATGATGTGAGTAGAACCTCTGGCCAAGCTGCCTTATGGAGAATTGTTTAGGTTAGTGATACTGGAGGACCGAGAACAATGCGGATAATTTGAAATTTACAGGTAATTAGCCGCTTATGGAAGTACAAAAGAGTCATGGCTGTGCACATTCAGCAAAATTGGAGGAAACTCGTTTGCGTGCTTACCGGATAACTGAAGCAAATAATTGGAATGCCCTTGAAGTAATTACCATAAGTAGTGTGCTCTCTTTTGGGCGTTTTCATCTGTCACTTTGGTGCGGCTTAACTCAACAGCTTTGCATGCTGGATGATAGTTATTTGTTTCTGTTCAAGAAACAGCCTTGGAATTAATCGCCCGGATGGAAACTAACACTCTATTTAAATTCTAGCCGTATGTCGCACAGAGGAATCTATTTGATAAGCCATAAATAGTGAGAAGAATATGCAGGGTAAAACCCTTGAGGCAAGGACAGCGAAGTTTGCCAAAAGGCAATCCAAGAAATGCTATGCTTGAAGTTAATCAAAGCGATCACAGAGAGGAGGTGGGCCCATAAAGAAGGGAGCTGAATTCCATTACAGCGGATGACGGCGGCAAGGCAAAATTAGTAAGTGAATGCCCCCGCAAAGTACTTAGGGTGGGTATGGGTTTTCATAAATAATTCGATTTTCCACTTCCACCACCTGACATAGACTAGCTGCAGACAACATTGGATGTGGTTTGTCTATATCCAGGGAATACAAATGTCAGTAACTTAGCTGGCCCAGATCCCATGCACTTGTCCATCTTGAAGCTTCTAGCGGACTTCTTGGGATGGCTGGTCTGTGAGCTGTACCAGGCAACTCTGCAGTAGGGACATTGTCTAGAGGGCTAGAAAACGGCAGCGATAATGGCTATCCCTGAAGGTATTACGCTGTCGGAAGTAGATTATTAAAGACCATTGGCCGTGACAAGCGTCCTCTGCAAAGTGTTACAACGCAGTATCGGTCATTATTGCCTATACCTGATGCGCACTGCATGCTGTGTTCAACATGGATTTTTGAAACAGAGGTCTTGTCTACAACTCTGTGTATTTTAGACGAAGTTGCTAGAAGACTCCAGTAGGTCTTTTCAATCGATATATCATCATTTTCTTATGTTGAGATTACGAGCACTTCGCACAGGCGGCAGTTTACGAAACGACTGGGAAGAATAGGTTGTCAGGATTTTTTGCCCCTAAGTCTGACAGACTAAGTCGGACAAAGTAATGGCTACTATCGGAAAACTGCAGGGTTTGGTACTAGGGCTACTGTTGTTTTACCGTTCGTCAATGATTTAGCTGCAAATATGGGGTCCCTTAGCATTTCTTTTGTTCCTGTTTCGGTTTTCTGGAAGAGGTGCTCTAGCCAAGGAGAGCGTCCAAGTATTAAACAAAGTAAAAACATGCCAGTAAGCGCAAGGGAATTCCACCTGTTCCAAAAGGATCCAGAATGCGCTGCAAACGCTCCCGGAAATGATCATTTTGATGCAGACGCAGTTAGTAAAGTAAAGGAACTTTGGATCCAAGGTACTTTAAATTTCATATAAGCTGTTGCAGTTGCAAAGAAAGCCAGAGTCAATCCCTTTAGAATAAGTTCGGAGATTTCCATTAGCCTGTAAAGGATTTTCTTAAGCCCAATTTAGAATACTGCGTTCAGATTTGATCCCCACTCATGCGAAACTTTGAGCGTTTAGAGAATGTGCAGCGACAAGCCGCCCGTATGAATGAAGGTCAAGGACAAATTGCCTTTGAAACAAGATTGGGTAAATTGTGTTTGTACTGACTGGAACACCCAAGCGTTTGTGAGGATCTGATTAAGAAGTTTCAGATAGCTAAATATCTACCTGGAGTTCTCCCGAACACCCTTCATGGAGGCTTCGACTACAAAACCATGAGAAATGGAAAAACTGACAAACCGTCACTGTTGTCTGGAAACCACAACTCATTCCTCTAATAACGGACTAGTACATTCGTTGGATAATTTGGCTAGATGGGACGTTGAGACATTCCGTCAAGAATTTTAGGGTAGAATTAAATCGTAAATGGGATGGATTGAGTTTGTTTGTTTTGTGCTTGAGATGCGTGCCCTACCAGTTACATTTCCAGCCCCTTTGGGACACACAAGGATTGAATTTGTTTGCCCTCGGGGTGCAAGTAGTTTTGTTTTGCTATCACTTTCCCATAACGGGCAGGAGTCACTGTAATGCCAAGAATAAGTCAAAGATAACATTCGCAAAAGTCAATGCCAATTCCTTTGCACCCCGTCGTAATAACTTTGATAGCTTGTTTGGCCACTTCGGTCAATTCTCTCCTATGCCATTTAAACAGAATCAAAGATACTGGATTTCGGTACCGCGATGCAGCAGTGAGTTTCCTTGTTTGCGTGTCTTACGGATTATTGTGCTTCACTATTTTATCCTTGGATCTATTCATTGTGTTTTCCAGAACGTATGCTGTTGCAAAGTGTAATATTTTGGCCTGCGCCAAATCAGTGGACCTCGGAAGGAAGAAATTCAGTATGATGTATGTGGAGGAGCATTGCATTTGTCATGCACCGATATATCACCTGAGCGTTACTCTACTCTACTCTTGGGGTCACCGTGAGGAGTCCCAAGGCAGCAAGGTAATAATGCCTGCTGAAGCTGTGTATCTCTGAATCATCCTTACCTAATGCTTGCGAAGGTCCGGACCCTGACCGATTGAGTGACTAAAGTTTGCAAGAAGTTCATCTATGGTAACCGATTTATGGTGCAATCTATTCCCAAGATCTGGGTCCCTCCTTGGAAAATTCGCAAAGATTGGCAGCCACGCGCGCTGAAGGCGATGCTCGCCCCCAGAGAGCATGCTCATCATGCTTTCCAAAGATCTTGGCATATAAATGGGGAAACTTCTCGGTCGCTGTCAGAACTCGATCCACAATACCCTCATATAATAGTAATAGTAATAACAATGATATACTTCAAGGTTTGCGGGTGGCATCGACAAGGCATAATAGTGCAGGAGAAACGCGAATACTAGAAATCAAAAGGGATAAGGGGATCAGTACTACCTTGGTTTATTCGAATAGCACATTGGAAGATATAAACATATTCTGTAAACCTGGTCAGAAGCCAGAACTGAAGAGCACACAGAGTTTCCTGGGACCATTGAACAGCAGGCCGAGGGTCATTTCGTGTTTACTTGTACTATACAAGCATGTCAATGAAGCATAATTTAAGCCATGCTCATGGCGGATGTTGAAATATGGTCGGAGTCCCCAAAAGTCAAGAGTATCACGTAATGGGCGGAAAAGCTGAAGAGATAAAGAGCAGTAAGAATACGATAACTGGTTGGGAGTTAGTCAAAACCAAGTAGAACATCACGCAAAGTGGATAAGATAATCACATTTAACAACAGTAAAGGGTCGATGAATGCTGAAGGAGGCGAGGGAATACGGTTAAGTCTATGCCAAATTATTTGAAGAATGAGATTCTATAAAGCATTTGGCACAGAGAGAACACAGAACCCCCAATACTGCTGATTCCATTCGTATGCACCTGGCATTAAACCGGACTGAGGGGTGCCATCGGAAAGAAAGTTGGTGAAAGAAGCGAGAGCGGTTTACAAATAGTAACCAAGAATGTACTCTATGTTGTCATATTTGCTGTCAGTTTTGATCTTTTTCGGCAGTACGGGTCGAAAGATTGAGGGGGTGTGCAAGCGGCGGTAATAACCGTGTCTCTTGCCGAATCGTGAACATCAATCTAAGCAGGGGTATCCAAGGCATTCATCGGTGTAGTTTCGGTTGAACGAATTAGTACTCCAGCGCCAGATCTGGCTAGCAGCGTCCTAGCGGAAGTGAGAAATAAGTAAATTTGATGTTGTCCTTACGCAGGAAGGACCCGCAACAAAGCATCTAGCATTGACATGGGATCTGTAACGTAAAAGGGCATAGTGATCTGGCTTGAGTGCCAGCTTGTGGTTGCGGTGATGTTTTAACCGGAGACAGCAGACCTGCAAAATAATGCTTCTATTGCGCAAAAATTGGTAAGCGACCTTAGATTTGTTAACAGGTGTACGGTCACCAAGAGCGGCTTATCCAGCACCGCCAAGCCATTAAATAGGATAACGTGATATCAGAAGGGTGGATTACACATGCTGAAGGTGTTTTAAATCCCAGAGTGTGATCACAGCATTGATCCCTCCGGGGATATTTTGACATATTGGTCAGCCAACTCTGGAAATGGCTCATCTGTTAATCACGTGTGCTGATGACCACGAGGTTACCTCCACCAAAAAGAGGAGGGGAGGTCAAGAAATGTAGCAGTGTGAACGCGCAAGAAAGTGAAGTAACGAAAGTAAAGCTGCATTCCGAAAATCTCTGGCGGTGAGCGCACTGAAGATTCGGCCATGAACTAGAATTTTAACGCACATTCGCAGTCCCTACTTAGTGCGATATTAGCTTGTGTCAGGTTACTTAAAAGCGGGACATCTAGTAACTTTTCCAGCTGGGATTTTAACTGGGGAAATTTGAGCAGGACTGCAGGGAACTAGGGAGTTTGTTCAACAGGTTATTGTAGGCAACTGTGAAGAATTTTGCCCCGACCGATAATCGAGTCAGTAGCATTTTAACGAGTTGCATTTACTAAAAATCGGATACTAGGGACAACCGGCGTCAGGTATGAATTTCGCAGCAGAACTGGCATTATTATGGCAAAGATTGAAGAGAAATACAAGATTCAATTTCACTAGGCGAAGCCATCAAGATTCAATACCAAGGAGTTCGCCTCTGGCCATGTATGCTAGACTAGACAGAGGACCAAGGATGCTTCTAGTGAACACCCGCCGCACATTCTCGACTGCGATTCGACCAACGTTTTGCATATGGGTGAAGATAATAGGGCAAGATTCTAGGTGACGCTGAGCGTGGGGCTTGAGGGGGATAACCCTGCAATTTTGAGTGCGGAATACCCTTACGATCATTGTGGCAGTTATTTTAGCTGAGGCGATTTGGTGGTGGTCTTGCTCAGGTATGTTGAAAGAACAGGAGTATTGTAGCCCTAAATCCTAAACCGTGTGATACGGAAATGGGCATGTCATTTGTGAAGAGGAAGCTCGGGGGGTTGCGGCATTTGCATGTTACTGGAAAATTGTTTCCAGCACAGAACTCATAAGCCACTTCAAGCATCAGTTATCAATTGACTTTAGGTTCTTGTTGATATGTGCAGGCGTGGAGTTAATTGAAGCAGCTTCGAAAAGTAGAATATATTGGTGGCGTCGCAAATTGAATAGTGTGCCGTGATGACCAACTTGAGATATGACAATAATATGCACAAGAAATAGGAATCCAAGTACACTACCTTGAATAACACCGCTGGCAACAGCGCGGGGCTGGGAAAAACAACCGGTAATATTGGCCACATGAAAGCGAACACGAAGATAGGATAACATCCACGGTATGATTGAATTTCTTATTCCATAATTCCAAAATTTGGCCAGCAGTCGGGAGTGGGAACTCAGTCAATCGCTTTTGACATACTTAAAAAGATTATGAGCATTGAGCAGTAGGATTCAGCACTCTGGGTAACTGGGTTCAAGAAAGTAAACCAGCAAGTGAGTCACGATCTACCCCTCAAGAAGCCGTGTTGGCAAAGGTCCATAAGACTTTAAGTACTAAGGGGGCCTACCAGTTGTTATTTAACAACTTTTTCCAAGAATCTGGATATAACTGGACCGTGGTTATAAGGGTGAAAGTTCTCAGGGTCACGCAAAACACATTTTTGGAATGTGAAACAAGGATAAAGGTATTCTGCTGTGGTGGGAAAGAACCGGGAGACAGAGAGCGAGAACTGATCTAAACGGAACACAGGCACATCTGGACCGGTGGAACGAAATAGGCCAGGCAGTAAACGGTTTGTGGGGGGTGAAGATCGAGTTGGCAGCATGACACATTTCCCTGGGATTCTCCTGTAGTTCGCCCGAAAAGCCCCTTTGACTGACCTCGCGTGATGTCGATGCAACTGGCGCTGCAACCCGTTTTACCTGTGCAGCGGATAGTTGCCTTGTGGCTGATGAAGACCCAAATCTGAGAGGACAGGGAGACCGCCTTGCGTTGAGAAAGTCAAAGAACACTGTCCGAGATTTTAATGGTCAATATGCGCGGCGTTCTGAAAAGCCTTCACAAGTTAGAATCATCTGTGCTGGACTATTATCCATCAGAAACAGCTGTCATAGAAACGCGGATATTCCTGGCCGCCAATGGTTCCCAGATCTCTCTTCTGGCTTGCACGGTCGTCCGATGTGGCCAAGCATCCACGTTGGAGGATGGTAGAGTTGCACTTTTTATTTTTGACGATGTACATGCCTTCCCTCCTCCGAATCTGGCCGACACTGAGGGATGTGGTGGGTCGCTGCGTTGTAAGCTCGGGCTCTCCGTAAATGTCCCAACACAGCCATTAATTACTGCCGACTTCATACAGCCGCCTCATTGGTGATTCTGGAGGGCTTTCTTCTGGGTGTTTAATGACCAGTGCCTAGTTCTGGGCGACTTTAATTTAACAGCCGGGTCACTTTTTGCTGCGTCCGAAGCCAGCGCCTATTCCAGGCGTCTACGGGACACCGTCCCAGCAAGTTCGTGGACCAGGCGGAATTGCTGCTCCATGGGCATCCATTTTGGGCCTCATTCTATCCCGAGGTTGCCGGATGCCGAATTTATTGGCCCCCTTCAACCACTTGGTGCTAGTAATCATTCCTCACATGTGGTTCACTCTGGTTTTCCAGAACACGAAGGGATGCCAGCTCCAAAACCACATCCTGCGTCAAATATATGGAATGCGGGCTTTGAGATAATGCGATTTGTGGCTCCCGCATTGCCACAATTTCTTCGACGTCCGATTGGTGCGGTGGATGCTTTACTAACGATTTAGGATGGATTGCTCCTCCCGTCCTCGTATTTATTCCTCACTTAGATACCCTGGGCCACGTGCCTCTGTAGTTTGATCGGGAACTGCATTCACTGCTCAAATGCTGAAACCGGCACGGAGGGCATTCAGGGCTAATATGATGGGTGCGAGTTTTGATCGATTTTACAGAGCGGCTCTGTTTAATTGGAGCAGGCAAAAAAAAGACTTACAAGCATACCCAGCGGTTGAGTCGGGCCCCACTTTTGTTCGCGCTCATCCGTACACGGTCTAGGACAAACGGTACCGTTTCATTTTAGCAGTTGCTCGAATGCCTGACTTGAAAAAGGGATGCTGAGAGGGCGAGTGTTTTCGAATTGCAGTTTTCTCCCGTCTAATATTCGGAGTCGTCAGTGCGTTCACAACCGTCAATTTGTTTGTTTCATCTGTCATTTGAAAGCTTCGCCGCTGATAAGGAGATCTGGCCAATTAAATTTGTGAAACTACATGGATTCTCGGGTCCGGATTCAGTGGGCTCAAAGAAACTGACGCCGGTGATTGCTCCACCTCTCATGAGTAACTCAATCAGTAGTTGGCGTTGGTCACGCTGCTTGCTACGTGGAAGACTGGTCATCCTTCTCCTTATCAGTAGTAGTGCCTATGTGATCATGTCAACTGAAGTCCGGTCAGCCTGACCTGTGTCATTGCCAGGTCATGGATCAAGTGTTTGCGCACCGGATGAGAAATAATCTACCGACAAACTGGTTACGTTTTTCTGAGCAACATGTATTTCTTCCTAGTAGGCCATGCAACCCAAATTTGCGACTAAAATCGCGCATCACCCCAGGACCTGGTGTTCGTTGACTTCATCAAAGTATTTGACACGGTGTCGCCGGGACGCTTGTTGGAGAAACTTAAGGCGGCTGGTTTCAGTTTTCCGTTGCTGCACTGAATCGGTAATTTCCTCATGAGCATTGCCTTCCGTGTAAGAGTCATTCAACCAGTCTCTCAGTGTTACCTATTCAAGAACGGCGTTCCACAGGGCCCGACACTTGGCGCGTTAATCCCCATCAATTACGCTAATGATCTCCCACCAATGTTTCAGCCTGATAGCTTAAGTTGTGCCGACGCTATTATTCAGTGGCGCGCAATCTAGGTTTCCGTGGACAATGTGATTCTGTGGAGTAAAATAACGGTACTTGAGCGATGAGCGCAATGTTGGGGAATGCGGATACATTTCTCCAGGTGCACACACATGCGAGTTGAGCGCGACAGCGCAGCAAAGGGCAACACTTTTCGTGCGGATGCTCTGCTGTCGGTGGACAACGAAAGCGATCTTGGGGTCGTAGTCTCTTGGTAAATATATCCGCCCAAACTATCAAAACTTCTGTACCTGCCAGAGGTGTCCTGAGCTCATTCCACGGGCCGTTCGATAGTCTGTCCAGTAAACTGTACGCTTTGCACGTTAGTCCTGGGCCGTGTGGCCTTTCCGTAAACTACCACTGAAATTCGGGATGTGAAAAGCGTGTAACCGCACTGTGTAACAGCATTCTATGCAATGTCTGATTACATATCTTGTATGCCGAAGATAGAAAACGGTGTGAGCAGTCAGCATGTACTGTAAAGAAAACGGTTAAGATTAAGTACACAAACACCTCAAAGTTGCGGACGAATATAGATACAGTTAACCACAGTACACAAGTAGGGATTAGCCAAACCACACCGAGGGGGTAGACGCGATAAAGCCTCCGAAACAATTCACATTAGACTTCACCAGACGTGCATAAAGATAGCCAAAACGAGACAATCGCGATAGATCGAGTCGGCGAAAGCAGCCAAGTATTCATACAGTCTTCGATGGAAAATTAGAACCTTACAGCGCGGGGGGTAAGCACACGTACAATCCACTTTATTTGCAAAGCAAAATAGGATGATCCCTGCGTGCGACAATCGGATGTGGTGGCAAGGAAAACTACAGAATGGATGAATATGATCACTGAAGACAAGAGCAGTGAACAACATAGAAAAGGAAGGCGTCCAAGCACAGATCGCAACGCGGAAAAGCTCAAATCCTGTTCAAGTGATGACATAATCCATGTAAACTGCCAGGAAAGGCGGTGACAGACAAAGCTGGGGCAAGTGTGGATGGTGTATAATCACATGACACTTTATCACGATCAGTGGGTGAACCTTATCCGAACAGTAGCCGTGACATATTCGCAAGGGGACCAAAAGACTATTCGTGAACTCCGTCAGAGGCAGTAATAAGAAAACACAGAACCGGAAAGTGAACCAACAAACTAAATGGAGGCTCGAAAGTTACGAAGGGAGCAACCTGAGAAACTGACTCAAGTCTTAGAGGGTAACAAATTTACCAAAAGGAAATAAGGCAAAAAGGAAGCAGATGAGCGGCGGAAGGATGACTGTTAGGCCGAGTGTGAATTTAACTCAACGAATTCCGGAAATTCACACATACGCTAAAATGTCCGTTGACGGTTTTCGATAGGTCGGCAGGAAACGCGTGTCAAGATTGGAATCGTTTCCTGTTATCTAAAGGAGACTCCGTGGGGATCTGATGTTTTTGGAAGATCCTTCCAGGTGGCATAGAATAGTGTTACGAGCAAACTTCCCCGTTACTTGGCTGCAATCGGAAGCGCGGCCATCAGCCTATGCTTCGGGAGACAGGAGCCTCTAGCCCACCTCTGCTTTGTCGCCTCTCAGGATGCGTGGCTAACCTACGGAAATCCCACCTGCCCTTTATCTGAGAAGCGAATAGCTGAACTGTCTTCAAAGAGGTCCCGACAAGCACTCGATAATGCGGTGGCTGGTCACGGATACGTGAGTCGAATCTTGTTGGGACGTGTGCTTATGCCGGATGCTGACCCATCCGTCTCCTACTCTCCAAGATGAAGATGAGGACGCATTTCCCGCAGGGGATAGAGGAGTCGAAACTTCGAATTAATGTTGGCAAAAGTAAGAAAGTGCCCAAAAGGTATTGCCTTTATGCGCAACCAAAGGTGGCAATTAGAAATGTCGCAATGACGCTTATGTTGCGCCTCAGAGTGCAGGAATGCGAAGACAGTAGTAAAGCGGAAGTTCTCAACAACTGATTTGCAAGCTTGCGCCGTTCGATTGGAGGCCAGCAGATTGCAACTGGCTACCAATTTTCTACTATCAGGATCACTCAACTGGAAGTAAAATTTGGGGACGCGCTTCGGGTATTGGAAGCGGTAAATCCGAACAAGTGAGAAGTGCAGGCCAGAGTAGTCCCGACTATCTCAAAACCGTCAATCTCTATATCGAGAGGACCGCGTGTAGTCCTAGCCAGGATTCCATGAACTAGGGTAGACTGGAAATTAGTGTCTGTGGTAGCTATCTACGAAGAGGTCGGCGCAAACAAGCAGAAAACCATCCACCCTTGAATCTCGCGCATTGCATGCACGTGTCTTTTGGGACTACTCAGGGAACACTTAAGTAAATACCTGATGAAGAATTTTTGTTTAGATCGCAGCAGGGAATCCCCAAGGGAAGATCATATCCCCCGGAATTCCGGGGATTTTAGATAAGGTTACGGGGAGATTCGATGGAGGAACATGCAGAGGTAAGCTATTCAGATTTTGGCGGTGATTTCGATTCGTGAAATCATGGACTGCTGATGCAATGGCCGCCATTCAGAACCGCAGGCTTGTTATCAAATTGGATCACGGATTTCCTAGCGAATCGATCCTTCTAATTCATAGTGGGAAAAGAAAGTTTGAAGCAAATCGTGGCATCCAGTGGAGCGATTCAGGGGTCAGTACGTGGACGGCTACTATTCTCATTTGCGGCAGAGGGCCGCCGAGCTTCATCGTTTTGGATGTCATAGAGGTCGTGGAGCCATGTAAATGTGAAACAAGAAAAGTGCTCCATTGGGGTGGAGAGTGGAATGTGCCGCTAAAAGAAAGTAAAAGTTCACAAATAAACACTGCCTACAAAGATTGACCACGGTGATCGAAAATGAGTTTTCATTTGTTGTGGTTCAGTGGACTAAGGGCCTTGGGATAGACATGACTGCAGGTCATAGGTAGGCTCAGCAGTGCAAATAAGTTGCCGAAAATCAAGGGGAGCCCTTCAGATCAAATTCCGCAGTGTTCAATGAGAAGCCGGTTGTGTTCACCAAGCTGCACATGGCAATAGTCAGGCAACACTCTAAGCAATACATACAAGCACGGGCGCCAACCCCCCAAAACAACGTGGCCACTAGGGTGCTTGAGGGACGGACGGGCAAGTTACGTACCAGAAGGCTGAGAGACCTAGGCCTGTACTCAGTGGAAAAACGTAGATTCAGGAATGCAATGATCGAATCGTTCGGTATACTGAGGGCTCTTGTAGCGGAACGTGGATTTGTTCCTCCAGATATCTTGTTTAACTGAACATTGACTGCCAAGCGCGGTTGCCCTTTGTGTGTAACTTACTCACGCTTCACTCGCACGCTGCTCTCAAAATATACTCAACCCGTTATCGCTCCCGACTGTCTTTTCCTTGTACCGATCAACTGTCAGGGTTGTCAATATTGCAGTCGTCCCGAGCCGAGCAAGAGTGACACACAAGTGGTCACAAAGGTTAGGTGCCAGCAAATGTAATACGAGATTCGCGGTGGGACAATCCGTCCTACAGTCTGGTGAGGACAGATCATGGCGTTGTGTTTTGGCAGGCTGCCGAGGATAAAAAAACTAAGGAGCGGTGCAGAGCTATGGCAGGACCTTTATACGATGAGTGTGCTTTCAAAAAGTTTTCTGAAATAGAGTGGCAGGACCTTAGAAAAATTTGTCAATATTAGGAAGCGCGGAAGGTGTCAACGCCTTTAAAAAGTATCCAGTTACGGTGACATAAGAATAACTCCAGGTAACAGGGAGCTCAGAGGCAGGGTGTTGCAAAGTAGATCGAGTGATTATAATTCTTGTCAGCATCATGCTGTAAAATAATGACGGGCGATGGATACCCTTACGCCTCAAGAGTGAGGAGAGTTCTATACTCCCTTCCCATTCCGTGGAAAACCAAGCTTTAACTGACGAACAAAACTGGCGGTGGTAGATGCTAAATTTTGCGTGTACCACCGAATGAACTCTGGAAGACCGGTTGACCATTGAGGTCACCGCTGAGCTGTGCAACTGAAACGAACTGAACTTAGCTAAAGTGTGTCAGAGTGACCTTGGACATTGTCGCGCCTCGCGAATGCGTCGTTTTGGAGTTCCCCATGGCAGAGGGTCGAACTGTTACTCTTAAGACGAACTCCGTAGGTTACTGCCCATTTCTTACGAAAGTCTCGTCCAGTCTTTTAGTGCCGCCCAGCGGCGTGGTGATCCTATTGAAACTCACAAAAGATGGGCTGCCGGACAAAACAAACAAAGGCCGATCGACAAGAACACTGCGAAATTGGATGAGGAAACCGAAAACCTTCACAATGATACGGTGGATATAGACGTTGGTCGCATAATAATGCAAGCACGCCAGGAAAAAGGAATTACTCAGAAAGAGTTGGCAACAAAAATTAATGAAAAACCGCAGGTATTCTAACCTTTAATTTTCGCATATGTATTTCGTTCCAAGGTGGTTGCTGATTATGAACAGGGGCGTGCAGTCAAGAACCAAACAATATTGACAAAAATTGAGCGCGCCCTTGGAGTGAAGTTAAGAGGTAAAGACAAAGGCCAACCGCTCGGCGGACCCAAGAAGAAATGATTTGTACAGGCCGTCGTGACTTATTATGATTATTTAATGTTAAATAAATGGTGTGTTATCTTCGTTATTTTTGTTAATATAACGGAGACTTGATTCCGGTTGAGAAATTTCGTCAGATACGCTTCAGCCACGTAAACGTGCGTTTTTAATAAGTACCGGTGGCCTTCATGCACTTTCTCCGAAAATCGCTCTGATGACAAAGTCTTCGGGTTAATACATAACCCTCAGGTTTGGGCTTTTCTCATGCTTTTTTCATACTATGCACTGTCGCTGGTATCGTTTGTTACTAATTTCTCTGGTTTCTTATTGTACTGAATTTTACTCCAATTAACAGTAGACTTTCGGTCGCAAATCAGGTGCAATTACTGCCTGGATGAGATCTTCCGGTTAATCAATTGCTTCCTTATTTTCCGCCCACGAAGCTCTTGAGTAGAGCCAACTTGCATCCCCAACTTTATTGCCTCTTGGAGTACCGTCCGCGTTGACGATATGCCCTGTCATGCCGCACTCAAACCTTCAGACGATTTGACGTGGAGTTTCGTATCGCACTGTCCCCTCTACATCATTGTATACCGAGGAATGCGTGCCTATGCAGATGAGGTTTCCAAGCCTGGCTCGTCTGCGGCTGCTCGGGCTGTTCGTTTTCGGGCATCGACGTCCCGGAATTATTATTGGAGTTTGGTAGGCACATTAAATGAACGCCCACCTCCTGCTATTTCGTGCTCTTTTTGCAGATGTTATGTTCGTTCGCCAATCGTTAACAGTTAATTTGCGACAAGTTCAGTGTGGTGGCTACTAGCTGCTTGCATCTTTTGGGCGAGTACTCAAGGGCCCCTAAATGAAGTGCTCGAAAATCCTCCGAGGGTGAGCTTGTGGCATAGCTAGTAGAGCACATGGTACAAATACGTGGGTTGTGTCATTGGAACGGTAGGAATCCCACCGAGGAGCGAGGAGTTCCACAGTTAGGATATCTACTCCTGTCAGGTGTGCTAAAATCACTCCTTTATGTACAAAGTACTGCTGAGGGGTTACACGCCCCTTGCAATTAATGGCCGTCACATTGAAGCTGGATCTTGATGTGGCATAACGGCCTGCGCGCCATCGTGGCCCAGTAAACTACACAAGATAGTTCATCTGAATTGGAAGATCCAATCGTGTCTAGGTCGGTAGGTAGGGGCTTGACGAAGTAGTCTCCTTGTTTTCTACAGTGGGAGTGGATGGAGGCTGATAACTCGATCGAAAAATGAGTAGGGAAATAGTCACTTCAGGCAGATGAGCTCTTATGCAGCCAATCTTCATTGCTTTGCGGACAGTCGTTGTAAATAGCGTTGTTAGTTGACTACCCTAATCATCCTGTTGCTTAGCGGCTGGAATCAGTATCAGGACTTATCTACCACCCTTATGAATCATACAAATGCAATGTATCCATCGGTCGTGGAGCAGATTAGTCAGAACCGGGATGGTTGTGTCCTGCTGTTCAGAGCTCCCGTGCTGCGCTGCGTCTCCACTGCATGTCAGTCAAGGCACTGACTATAGTTCCCTTGTGCTGTTGGCAGCCGCGAAGTGTCGGTCGTTCAAATGCCCCCAGTCTTCTTCCTACGGGTAGCCTTAACAACCTTCGTTCACCCGATCTGGGTACAACGAAAAAATCCTCCGAAAAATTACTGCCCGATGGGTTCATCTATCAGTAACATTAGTCGAGAGGAAGCAATTTAGAAGCATTGCTTGAGCATTCTTTCTATGACACGCTTGACGCATGAATGTAGTGAAAGGTGCATATCCCATAGCCACCGGGGTCCACTAGAAGGGGCAAGGGAGGGCAACCGACACTCATGGCACTGAAACCTGGTATCCCGTAGAAGAACCCAAGGTCTCACTAGGTCAGATGTAACAACGAACCGGGGACAGCGAACTGTCCTCGATCAACAAAGTGCTCGGGAGATCTCGGAAGCTGACCTCTGATCTTCTTGGGGCAGAATAGAGCTTAATCTACAAAAAAACTAATTTGTCGTCGCTTATCATTCTCTTCTATTTTATCCACTTTTTTAAAAATCCCTTTTATGTCTTGCGTTGGCACCATGCTAGTTTTTGATCCGACATACCATATATACATATACATATATATATATATATATATATATATATATATATATATATACCCACGGTCACTTTGTGCTCCCGCGCCCGGAACGGAACACGGCCCGCCTGGTTGGGAGCTTATTACTCATGTCCACTGATTACAGCTCTTTGGAGGCTAAAGGCGGATTCTACCGAGACCTGTTTTGGCTATTTTAAAATGTACGTTCACCGGACTTTCTTGTGGATGCTGGTGATCTTAATGCCCAAATTGGCTACATAACGGAGGCAGGACGGCCCGTTCGCTGTCTCCACTGATCACACTGACAACATTGACCATCCAAATTCGTCCCGAACAGGCTGTTTCTGGCGAACGTAAGCTGTTATCATAATCGATGGCGCTCTACTTGGCGTTCACATCTTAGGAATCAGATTGGTCAAAATGTCATCGGTGGCTGATGACGAGTTATTCGAGGATTGTCGATCGTTCGGGTCTACACTGGTAGACTCAGACCATGCTCCGGCCCGTGTTTGCTGTTGTTTGCGCCCAGCCAGTCATCAGACCAACACGAAAAGCGACTATCCTACTCAACTGATTCTAGACGATAATTGCTGATTTCAGTTCCAGTCGCAGCTCTCAGTGCGGCTATCGTCACAACGAAGTGACCCGGATCCAAGTGAACACTGAGGGCAGATTGAATAAGCCCTGCATGCAGAGCTCCAGGCGCTATGAACCTTGAAAGCGGTGAATATCCTCGAGCTCAGTTCCCCTGTTGGATACTTGATTCACTCCTCCCGATGCCATATGCGACGAGGTACGTAAGCCTCCTAGGTGTCAATTGATCACGAGCCTGATAAACGACTAAGCAATGATGGGTTGGTGAATGACCGGGGATCGTCAGGTAGATCAAGCGTTTGTCTCTGGAAAAGTCAAAGGTTTGAATCCCAGATTTGCGGGCCACTTTGGTGGGAGACGGTAACTCACTGTCGTCCGGTTCGTTACCGCACCTGACCCGATGTGAACTTACGTGGTTCTGTGCAAAATCAAATCTTCGGCTCATGGTTGCCGGTCCCCCTTCCCCTGTGTAATGGCCCCTAGTGGCTATGATGCATGCTCCCTCCACTAGACTCATGCTGTAGTCATGTCGCAAAAAATAGTCACAATCTTTCCTTCTTCGGAAGTAGAATCGGTAAACTGGTTCTTACGTGAATTTTCCCTTCACTACCCCGCCCCCATTAGTCGTTGACCATGGGGTTTGTCGCTTTTATTGTTCTGTTTAGTGGTGGCCCACGGAAACTAAATGTGTGAGCGAGGTAGCCAAGGAGGTCCAACGGACCACTGGTCCTTTTAGGCGCGTCGGCAGAAGCTTTGGACGGAGCACTTCCAAGAGCAGTTCAGTTGATCTAGTTCGACAGTAGGCTTCCGTCTACTACAAATGTGATAATGCAGATGCTACTAGTCTTCAATCAGAAATATGGGTCATTAAGGAGATGGGGTTTTTTTAATCTCAGACCGGGTGGGCCATTGGGAACGATGACGAATCGTGAACGTCGGAGTTAACAAATTTTTTTTGACCGATCTGGGGGAGGGCACAGATTACCAAGGGCCGGCGCTAGTCGACGGTTGCACCGATTTACAACGGTGGTAGATCCTAGTGAGAGAATGGTATAAGACTTAGGTTAGTAAGCGTCACGGATATCATCCTTCACGAAGTATATACCGCCCGCGCAAGATGCATGCGTGAACGTCAAGCCGATTTCCAACCTGGCCGGGCTGTAGTGACCAAATCTTCATTCTGCAGCAAATCTTACAACATGAACACGCCTTCTACATGCCCCTGATCTCTGCCTTTTTCGGTCGGGAAGTGGCGTTCGACTCAGTAGATCTGCAGTCCCGTGGCACTTTTTCACTGAAGGGTGTGCCAGGGAAATTCATTTCATTTAACTTTTGCAAACAACCGAAGTTGAGTTCTTGCATGTGGCGATCTTTCTCCTGAGTCCACCACGTGAAATGATTCTCTTCAGGGTCGCACATTTTCATTGTTTATCTTCGGTTTTGTATTTGGGATAATCCTGCCAGTGAGAATGTTGGCACTTACATTTTCTCAGACGGAGAACTGCCTGGCTAAGAGTATGCAGATTATGTTGTGCTATTGACTGATGATCCAATCAACTGCAAGTTTTCCTCTGTGATCTGAACGATAGTGCGATTTTGTTTGATATACGTTTTTCATTTTCAAAGTGTGAAATGCTGTTGTAGGACTGCATTGGCCAAAAGCCGAACATTTTTCTTAGATGCGAGCGGTTGGGCAAAATAGATAACCTTTGTTATTTGCGCAGTAGCTTTTTATCTGGTGATCGTATATCGGGCAATGTCTTTAGGCGACCAGACGGTTCACCAATTTCACCATCGTTCGGCGTTTAACAGCAGCGCAAGCCTACATGACCGCTGCCTTTCCCCACGGTTACACATTTCTATAAAAAGAATGAATATCCACGGGGATCAGGGAGTGTACTTGCACAGGCGGGGAAAGATAAGGCATTGCTCCAGCCAACACACGAAACACAGTCTAACTGTACAAATGCACTCTTTCAATCATTCTGATTTGATAGAAAATGACAACACGATCGACACTGTTCACGGTTCACTGCCATTTCCTTAAGTGTCTCCAGCCAGCTAGTTCACAAGTCTTTCGGACTCCAACCACGAAGGCACGAGACACCTATTTTACCTAAGTTCGCTGTGCATTTTCTCACTCCACGTTGCCACGTCATCTGTTGGCCTCCACATGGCTTCTTCCATTCCTTAGGAGGAACACAAAATAAGGCACGGTATGGTAGACGAGTGTTCACCATACGCAACACGTGACCCAACCAGCGTTGTGTATCAAGTTTCATACGCTGAAACAAGCTATTCTCTCAAGTGGCACCCAATACTAGATTCCTAACTGCAATATTACTCACTCCATCCAGTCCTAGCCATACTACGTAGACATCGATGGTCGAAAACCTCCAACCGACGAACATCGGACACACGCATACTCCATTTCTCGCAACCGTACAACAGAACTGAGCGAACTGCGGCACTGTACACACGATCATTCAACTTCAGTGAAATATCAGACCGAAGCCACAAGTGCTTCAGTCCAGCCTTCGATATACGCGTGTCCACTTCTACTGCCGAGCTACTATCGTTCGACACGCAGCTACCAAGAAAGGTGAGATGGTCCACAATCGTTAGTTCCTCTCCACTCAGCACCAAGTTCGGCACTGCTGTCGTCAAGTCCTGCAACAGCACTTTGCACTTTGAAGGTGCAAAGCATATGCCAAACCGAGCAACCAATCTCGACAGTCTATCTAGTGCCCGTTGTGCATGGTCCGCAGACTCGAACAGGCACACGATGTCGTCTGCGCAATCTAGGTCACATAGCTTCCCTCCACTTCCCAGTTCGCCTTCTACATTCTGAAGACCTTCTGAAGCATCTTCCATCACCTAGTCCATAACGAAGTTGAACAAGAATGGAGAGATGGGACACCCTTGTCGAACGTCGCTTGCCATTTCGAATGAACTTGACAGTTCACCGTATACCTTCATGCGACTATACGTATGCTAGTACGATACTCGCAACAGGTTCACGAACTTCGTTGGCATGCCCTTCCGGTGCAGAGCAGTGAATAGGGCTGAGTCGAAGGCACCTTTCAAGTCGAGAAAGACTAGGATCGTAGAGCGGCGACATCTGTATGACGCGTTTCCAGTAACTGTCGGAGAGTGAATATCTGGACGGTGCAACCTCGACCTGGACGAAATCCGGCCTGTTGTTCGCGGATATTACTCTCGCGAATCTGTGTCAAACGGCGCAGCATTATCGAAGCTAACACCTTAGTAACTATCGGAATTAAACTAATCCCACGATGATTGCTGCAGTCACTCCGTGTGCCCTTCTTGAAGATGGGTACAATCAGTGACTCATACCAAGATAGCGAAATACGCTCCCCGTTCCAAGTATCATAAAGCAAGGAGGTAAGTGATTTCACCAGCACTTCCCCACCTCATTTAAAAACAACTGGGGAAGGTCGTCGGGACCGGCTGCTTTTTCCCTCTTCAGAAGCCGAATGTTAGACTCCACTTCCACCTCCTGTGCGAGATCCAGTGTGTTTGATGAATGCTAGATCTATGACCACAGGCGAAATTTGCTGCCAAATGCGTAGCCTGCTTAATTTGATCCCATTGCTCGTCTGCATTGCTGCTCGTCGAAGTTCTTAGTTCCTCGGATAGTTTCTGTTCGTAGCTGTTGCGAATAGCCGAATCAGACAAACGTTCCACAGCCAATCGGGTTTGAGGCCTGCGTCGATGACCGTTGAGCTGCAGCAAAAATCTCATTAAAACTAACGCATGATCCAATTCGACGTACGCAGTCCAGTGCGACCTACAGTTCTGGGCAGAACCGCGGCAGCTGTAGCTTACTGCAATGTGGCCGATCTGACTTACACTACCCGTCGAGGCAGAGCGCCATGTCGCTGCGCGGCGCAAACTGTGTCGGAATTGTGTCAGACAGTAATAAGCTATTGTCCGCATAGAAAAGGAGGAGCCTTTCCCCGTTAACTGTTCGCTGAGCAGACAAGGTGCACCGATCACCTAAAGAGGGTTCCGATGCACTCAGTTTCCCAACTTGTGCATTAAAATCACCTGTCACCAGCAAAATGCCAGAGAACAGCTCGCCATAAAACTCGTCTTTCCCCATATAAGTACTGCAGTCTGTTGGGGTGTATGCCGAGATGACAAATAAACTGCGCTTAACAGAACTGCCATTCCAGACGCCGACTGGTCCCCACAGTCTCATGGCGCACAAGCGACTGTTGACTGGGATCCAGTCTAGAAGGGCTGCTTCAGCCTTCTCACTCATGACTGTTCCTACATCGCGTTGACCCACAGCTTGAGCTGCTTCGTCTCCTGAATTGCGAAGAAAATATCTTGACGAGACGTTTGGCGCAGTTAGTTGACTTACTCTACTCTACTCGAATCCTGAATTCGTGTCTCAGTCACATCAATCGAAAGTGAGTCAGTCCACTGTCAAAGCCAAACACGCCTGTTGGTCAGCCTGCATTAAAGTGTGCACATTGAAGGAACTCAGATGCAGAGGCTGACGAGGCTTGAGAAAATGTGAGCTAGCAGACTGGAAGCCACTCACTACACTATTTGACAATGAGCCGTTGTGAGCATCGGGCGTGTTATCAATGGAGCTACTATGGGTGGGCAGAAGGGGCAAAAACATTCACTTAGAGACAGAAGAGACAGGTTGAATAAAAGAGAGGGAACACTGAGCAGTAGCATACTTATCACTACCCACCCCACCTGCGCTCGAGGCAGTGGACCGCGCGGTCCTGGTTATCCTGCGCGTCGACCGATGCAGTATGGAATTATTTGTAACTCATGGGGAATGATGGACGGGTACAGCTAGGGAGTCCAGCCGCTAAGCAGAAGAACGACTAGGGTTCTCAACCAAAGTCTTTGGTTCCGACAAGAACCTGACCGCAAGGCAGCGGGGCATAGCTGAGCTGGATCAAGTATTCTTCCATTCGTTTTCCCGACTGAGCTGCTAATTCAGATCAACCACCGACTTGGAAGACTAGGAGGCTACTTCGTCAGGCCTCTACCCATTGACCTTCCAGGCATGATTGGATCTTCGGCTTCAGATAAGCCATCCTCTATAGCTCGTTGGACCATGGAGGCACGCAAGCCGTCACAGCACGTCAAGGTGTAGTTTCGTTGTGACAGCATTTGGGACATCTATGGTGTTGGCCCGACATCCGATTATCGAATTTACATTTCAGTGATTGTATCGGTTCTGCATATCATTAGTTTAGTTCAGTTTGTACAGCCCTCAACTTCACACCAACATGTGCTGATTCTAGTTGCTACCCCGCAGCATCATCTGCTCAAACGGAATAAAGAGCGGGAAATAATGGGAGATCGATTGCGAAGTATTAAGGTAAAGGACTATGCAGTAGAAAAGTTTCAACCTAAAACACGAAGACACACTTTGTCATTACACACCTGATGTTCCCAGACTCGAACAATGCTTCGGAGACATTGTTGGTCGAATACAGAAAGTCACCGGACACCCTCAACGTGGACAGATCAAGTCTCACAAACAAAGAAGAACACGAACTGTGGCATTGTACATCTTTCCTTTGAGGGAAAGCCCGATGTCATAATGTGGCACTACAGGTGTCGTAGGTTCACGAATGCTGCTCTAGCTTTCCCAGCTCGTGGTGTGACCTCCTCTCCAATACCTCTGCCAATTGTAGTTAGGCTCCCACGGTACTTGAGCTATTGGCTACTTCCAACCGATTACCACAAAGGGTGAGTGAAGGCACAAACTGATGGCAGCGTTAAAGAAATACTTTGTACTTAGAAGGTGTAAAGCATGTGTTGTGTTGGGATACCTCAATCGCCAAGCAGTTCATCACATGTTGAATTGCCTGTGCATTGTAGCCCGGCAAGGTGATATCATTGGCGTGCTTCCAGTCAAAGCTCTGTTGCCTAGGAAGGGTTCACCTCCCCCAGATAAAACGTCCTACTGAACAAAGTTGAAAAGGATTGGGGATGTAGGACAGTTTTGCCGTACTCCACTGGAGACGACAAAATAGGGAGGAAAGCTCGACGTAAGCCCTGTCCTGATCGGAGGTATGGCGGTGCAACTCTTTGAGGATAGGCATACTTTTCATGTATTCCATTCTAGCCAGCATTGTCATAATCCAGACCTATCAACATAATTAAAGGCTCCGCGAATGTCTGGGAGAAGTAGTCATTGGCCTTTGGGAAGTAAAACGGTGCTCTAACAGCTGTCGGAGGGTGAAGATTCGATCGATGCAACGGTGGCCCTGAGGCTTGGAGTGCCATAGAAACACTAACCCTCATTTAATCGGCTGTATTCGGCAGTCGGAGGACAGCGAGTTGTCATCTATCACCGGAATGACCGGTGGATCTGGGATTCCAACCTTTGACCATTTTAGTAAAAGGCGCTTGGTCTACTTGACTACTACCGGTCAACCGGCAGCCAAGACCATGAGACCTGGAGCAACGGTAAGCCGAAGACCCATCCTCATCTGGTAGACCAATGAGCAGAGGCTTGGCACAGTGGCGTCCTGGATTCCCAGGTTGGAAACTGTTTTGAGCCGTCAATTTAACCAGAAAAATGACTGGAAGAACTATTGACTAAAGCAGATAGGCTTCCATTCAGCCACTGCTTGCGTATTAGAACCAAAGACTTTGGTTGGGGACTATAACCGTTCTTTCGCTTATCGACTGGTTTCTGCAGAAGTCCAGCATCTCCCATGAGTTACGCAATCTAAATAATTCTTTATCGCACCAGTCGTCCGGCAGGATAATTAGAACCGCGCTTTCCATTGCATCGAGCTGGATGGACAGTAATTAGTACTTTGTTCAGAGTTCCTTCATATTTGTACTTGGACCTGATATACTGTGCCTCGGTCCACCCACTTTTTTTCTATGGATGCAGGACATGGAGTATGTGTCGGAGATGTTCGTCGCTTGGAGGTTTTCGATCACCGACGTAGTAGCATCGCCAGGAGTAGATGGAGTGAATGGGTGTGTAATATACAGGTTAGGAATCTCTTACTAAAGACCGGTTCTAAAAAAACTCGTCTGCCACACCCTGCCCTATTTTGCGTTCCTCCCACGGAGTAGAGGAAGCCACGTGGAGGTCAGCATATGGCGTGACAGCGTGGGATGAAGGGATATATTGCGAAAGTAGTTAAATTAGGTCTTCATGCTTGGGGTCCGAAGGACCTGTCAACTAACTGTTTGGAGGCACTGAAGGATATGACAGGAAACCGTGGATAATGGCGATCGTGCTGTCATCTTCTGTCGGGCTAGAATGATTGACAGTGTGTGTGTGCTGTTAGACTGTTTTCCATGTTTTGGCCTTTGTGATTTTCTCTTCTCTCCTATGTAGGCCAGTCCCTATCCACGTGGCATATTCACACTTTCTATAGCACCGCGTAACCATAGGAGGAATGCGGTGGTCAGTGGAGCTTACTCTGTTATTTAACGCCAAATGACGATGATTATTATTCCGGAGGCCGAAAAGGTACGATTTTATGTGAAAAAAGGGGACAAATTAAGATAGGAACCAACTCAGGGAACACATTTTAAGGATAACCGAAGAATGCCACCCGTACCGGGGGGCCTGCAAACGTTCACAAAATTCAGTTCTTGGCAAATCTTATTGTTAACGATAGGTACAAGAGAAAGAAAGACACTAGTAATGGAAGAAGCCGGTGTATGATAATTAGGTTATGTAAAAAAGGAAAACAACCGTGAAATTAAATCCTCACTTCTTTCATCTGCTTGCAAAACATAATCATCAGAGAAATCGCAGATGAAAGGGATATTGGACGGGCAGAAATTTCGGGAGGCTGCCACCCCACTGCAGGCCAAATGTAGTTTCACTCGGCTGAGCAACCTACCATTCTCAGCGAAGGAAGGACGGTCCATGTCTGAGTTGAATTTATTCCCAGGTTCTTCTGAGCATCAGGGAGTTACCTATTTCGATGGACTTTTAGCTTCTTAATCCCTCGGAATGGAAGGAACCATATGGAGGTCATCAGAAAATGTAGTAGCGGGAAATAAGAAAATGCTCAGTGGACTTTGGTAAACCAGGTGCTTCGCGTTGTTGTGATTGGGGTCCAAAAGGTCCCGGAAGCAGTTGTCTGGAGACACTGAAGGATATCGCGGCGGACCGTGAACAGTGATCACATCGAACCGGGCATGTGCGTTTGTACCGCTAGATTGTGTTTCGTGTGCAGACTACTACGACGTTTTTTTCTTTATCTACCCTTTGAGATCCAGCTTGCAGATTCAATCCCTCTATTACAACGTCCAACACGGTTCGAAGCTCAGCAGTCACTGGGACTAACCCTGGTGTTTAACATTATACGATGATGATGCTTAACGTCACACAGATAAATTGTTTATGGATCACACGGAAAGTAGAATCCTCTAGTTGGTCTTCTACTGCGTGGGGAATTGATTTCATATGTCGATGTCCATTCGATATAATCGAGTGCACTGGTCTCAGTGGATTCACTAAATTCTGCGGCATACCTCTTCCATGGTTTGGTCAAGCGCGTTTAAGTCTGTATACCGCATACATTTTCAGAATGAACAAAACAGGACCATGGGTAAGGAGAAAACAACGGAGGACAAAGGGAAGTTGAGGAGAATCATCGTTTATTTCACCTTGCGACTGGTTGTTGCTATAGTCTCCGTATCCACGTAGATCCAGGGTTTCTCTGTATGCTTTGTTTTTCTTTTTAATTTTTTGCACCACCCTGTGTAGGTATCTTGTACCATCGTAATCATGGCGGAAAATGTAAGAAACAAAAGAGGAAAGAGTTGTTTTTGTAGTTTCGTTCACATACCAGGTACTAGAGATTCCTTCGCATCACCGATTGTTCGCCGTCGCATATAGTCGAGTCAAGTCAGATAAATGGTTCCTCTACGTGCCTGACACTACCCTGTTGCCCAGACCTAAGAAGATAGTTAACCCAGAGGACCCCACCCCGAGCATGTGAAAACACGCTCTAACGACGATAGGACGACTCGAGGATTCGAGGATCGCGTAGCTCACTGGGAGCAACGGACTGATGACTGTGCTCGCTTTTCGCATGGGGCTCGACTTCCTGGTTGCCCAGTACACCCTCCACCGCAAATGTCGGTAAGCCTAGAAACATACTTCGTACGATGTCTCCATTTGGTTTGGAATCAGGATTTAGTCTTGTCCTTTAGCCGGGTTACTGAAAACCATCGAACCCGTCTGAGAGCTCCCGGCGATTGCTCTTCTCCCAGTCGGAATTTCGTCGTCACAAGAAGGCATTGCATACGACCTCTTCAGCAGAGACCATTTGAAATGCATGGTAATTTGGGAGACTTTCATGGCGAGTCGCCCGGTCGGAGCTTCAAAGCGTCCATATCCGACGACACTGAGGCTTTTGGCTTTGAAGTTGATAAACATCACTGTTCGGGAGCCCATGTGCTTGTGGCTCTTTCCAATTAATCGCCGAATGGTAAAGATCTAGTCGACGTTTCTGTCACAAACCGGTATCAGACAGCTTATAATCAGAGATCAGACTGATTCTCTCCCCGTGATAACGGAGTACTCTTCTTGTCTCAGATGTCACGAAGCAGTAGTAGCCAGTTTTCTCATGGCTTCCTTACTGATTTTGAAAAGGAGTGAGGAAAGTTAGCCGAGATTAGTCGCCTTCATGCGCCTTAATATTCGGACATTTGACCCTACTTCCAATTCTACTAAGGAGTCAAGTGGCAACTCCCAGAGATTCGCATTTGTTAGTATGGAATTGAATAAACTAGCATGCAACCAGCCGAACTGCTCCTCGAATTTTTCGGGTCACCGATCATGGCCTTTCTGCTTTCTAACAATGATCTCCATTTCTATAAATTATCGTTTCATTTACCTAAGTTCGATTTGCACCGGTGTCGCGTAAGAGCCTTAACAGTCGTCTGTTACCCGAAACAGCAGCTATTTATATTTATTGGGACACTTTGGCCCACCAATTCTCACGGTCCTTGAAGCTTCTTGTAATTTACCTTTGTAGAACCTGACATTTTAAGGGCTATTTTTCACCCACTAGACTCCGCAATTATGAAGAAAATCCAGTATGGTTGATGGGCAACGGATTCACAACCTGCTTCCCACTGGATCGCCGTTTGACATGCTTTTAATGTTCACCTGGATTATATTTAGACGAAGTTCCTAGTTTATGATAGCTTTTGTTCGTTATTGATGCGAAAAAGTGGATAAGAAACACTGTACAGCTAATCTGGTTTGCCACTTGCTTCGATGAAATTGAGCTGGGGCGGGAAATTATACCAAAGCTGCGGTGGGGTCTGACTCTACTTGCGTGAACCGGTGCGATCCACAATTGTGGACAGAACCGCACTAGCAGAAGTTTACGGCGACGTGAATGATTTGATTCGGGGTACCTGTGGAGTTAGAGTGCCATTTCGCTGCGCCACGCGAGCTGTGTCAAAAGTTCTTACTAGACAGCAATAACTGATTGTTTGTATAAAACTAAAGGTGTCTATTCTCGTTATATTTGCGCCGAACGAGTGAGGCACAACATCTGTCTTAACGAGTCTTTGATGCGCTGGTTTTTCCAGCTTGTACATTCCGATCACCTGTTAGCGGTGAACTGCCATGATCTTTGCGCCAACGAACGAGAGTCTCTACTTCATCGCGAACCTCGTTCTTCCGCATATTAGTGCTGCCATCTATTGGAGGATTTGCCGGGGCAATAAACAAGCTCAACACAACCGTTCGTTTAAGCTCGGACTTATTCCTGGGGTCCTGCATCGCGTATATGACGCACAACTGAGATACAGTCTAAATAAGTTGCTTCATCCTTTGAAGTTATGCCTGTTCTTACAACAAAATGACCCGCAGCACCGTCTGCTTCGTTTTTTGAGATGACATGGAATGTCTTAATGAAGTGCCAAGGTGTCTGCTGACCTTTGGATTCGCGTTTCACAGGCGCAGCAAACGTCAATCGCTAGTGAGTCCGCTCGTTGACCTGTATGGATGAGAGAATGTCCGTTGGAGGAGCCGAGGTTCAGAAGCTGACAAAGCTTGAAGAAATTTTAGTTGCGAGATAGGAAATTATTGGCGACACCTTTTGGTAGTGAACCGTTGTGGATAGGCAAAGGGGATATACAGAGTTGGGAGACAACGGTTGAATAGGAGAGTGGAACTCTTAGGAGTAACATGCCAATCACTACCCATCTGGCACGATAAAATGGACTGATCGGTCCTGATTTTCATCCACAAGGTCCAATGCAGTACTGATATATTTTTATTTAAGCGGGCGATGGGAGATGGTCAACAGGTTCTGCTTGTAAATCCAACCGCCAATCACGAGGACAATAAGGGGTGTCAACCAAAGCTTTTGATTCTAACAAAAGCCTGCCTTCAAAGCAGCAGAGAGTGGCTAGCTAGAAATCCATCTGCTCAGACCAATTATTGTTCCACCTCTTCAGTTCACTCTTGTTTGAACAGCCGTTAACTTTGCATCAACGTGGTTTGGTTTTCGTTGCTACCTCATCATCATCTACTCAAACAAAAGAAAGAACGGAGGATAATGAAAGATTGATTGCAAAATAGTAGGTTGAAGAACTATACAGAGGAAGAAAGATTTCGAATGCAAGAACACCACCCACTAAGCCGTATCACCTATTGTCTCCAACTATTCTATCGGCGGATCTTGTGAGTCACAAATGGATAGTCCAACTGCACCTTTACGATCCAGCCCACTAATTTAAGATTCCATACTTTTCATCCACGTCATCTACTGGTCGTCACGAACTATTCTCCAATCATTACCTGCCTCGGAGTACAGCGGACAACGAGGCAGTCATTCTGTGGTCATGCACGAAACATGACCCAGCCGCCTTAACATATTCCGAAGACTAAACTCTAGCACCCTGTAACTCACGCCTAACTTGTGAGTTACTCACAAAATTCTCCCACCATATTCTACCAACACCATATTCTACCAACAAAACGTTCGAATGTCAAAAGTGTTCGCATATCATCTGCTCTCAATGTCCACGTTTCGGAACCGTAGACTAATATCGACCTCACTGCTTCCGTGTATACTCGACCTTTGATAGATAACCGCATTGTATTGTACAGACTTTTGCACACAAAAGATGTCGCATTTCGGTCAAAAACGTAAGAAATTAAGAAAATGTTACTCTTATCACTGTAAAAACGAAAGCAACTAAACTCATCGAGGAATAATGCGAGCATTTTAAGATAGAATGCTCAAGAAGTCGGCTGAAACACATTAATGGTTTGTCAAGGTACGTGCTAAATATGGGACAGTGGAGTTTCTATAAATATTGATTCTAGAATCTATGGAACGAAAGTAGGTCTTATGAAACATGAGAGCAGCACTTTGGTAGATCGTTTTGCACAAGATATGTAGGATCTGAAATTATTTCTGAGCAAATTTTTCACAGGCGGGCATAGATTAATGGATAACTTATTTAGTGGTATGAGGAACACATGGCAAGTAACTAACAGCTTCTAGCGAAGAATTTTAAAGTCTCCTTAAGGAACCCTACAAAAATAACTGGAGAACAATAGAGAAGGAATGGAAAACATTGGTGTACAAAACGATAGCACTTTGTTTCACCTTTTGATGTGGAAGCCTTCTGACAATCGTCGGCGATTCCTTACACAGGTGGAAATGTGAGAGGCTTACTGCAGATTTATATTAACAATAACCTCTAGATATTTCGCGGAATCAAGGCTGATAAGTATTCTTGATTTAGTAAAAGACGTTTCGGATGTGTAGGCTGACCGAGGGCGAGAGAGAGAACAGACATTCGAAGCACGCCGATATATTGAGATGTAAACTAGCTTGTGGAGAGAAGTAGTAGATAGAAGATACGTTTTTTGGAAAAACTTCGACATTCGTCGTCACTCGGAGTAAATTGATAGAGGACAACATCATCAGCATGCTTAAACAGATGACGGGGAGCTAGTAGGCAAGCCACTGATGTAGACAGAGAAGAAGTACAGTGAAAGAACAGCACCCTGAAGCATGCCTGAGTTGCTAACTAGCAGTTTTGAAGTTTTACCGTCCATTCGTGTTTACTGGGCTCGGTCAGTAAAGTAATCAGACAGCCGTAATAATAAATGCCTGGGACAGCCAAGTATTTCCGGTTTGTGAAGTAGAAGAGATCATGAGACGGAATCGAACGCCGACGAATCGTCCAGCAAAGCACAACGCACAAGTCATCGATGAGTCTGGGGACTTAGAAATTTGATGATCAAAAAAGGCTACAGCTTCCAAAGTGAACCTGTCAGATTTAAGCGAAATGAAACAGATCGCCAGGAAGATACATTGAAGAAGGCACGCACATAAGCACAGCACACTCTTTCATTCAACCTGTCTCTTTTGCTTCCAAACCAATTTCTTTGCCCGCGCTGCCTACCCATGGTAGCTCCATTGATAACACGCCCGATGCTCACAACGGCTCATTGTCAAATAGTGTAGTGAGTGGCTTCCAGTCTGCTAGCTCACATTTTCTCAAGCCTCGTCAGCCTCTGCATCTGAGTTCCTTCAATGTGCACACTTTAATGCAGGCTGACCAACAGGCGTGTTTGGCTTTGACAGTGGACTGACTCACTTTCGATTGATGTGACTGAGACACGAATTCAGGATTCGAGTAGAGTAGAGTAAGTCAACTAACTGCGCCAAACGTCTCGTCAAGATATTTTCTTCGCAATTCAGGAGACGAAGCAGCTCAAGCTGTGGGTCAACGCGATGTAGGAACAGTCATGAGTGAGAAGGCTGAAGCAGCCCTTCTAGACTGGATCCCAGTCAACAGTCGCTTGTGCGCCATGAGACTGTGGGGACCAGTCGGCGTCTGGAATGGCAGTTCTGTTAAGCGCAGTTTATTTGTCATCTCGGCATACACCCCAACAGACTGCAGTACTTATATGGGGAAAGACGAGTTTTATGGCGAGCTGTTCTCTGGCATTTTGCTGGTGACAGGTGATTTTAATGCACAAGTTGGGAAACTGAGTGCATCGGAACCCTCTTTAGGTGATCGGTGCACCTTGTCTGCTCAGCGAACAGTTAACGGGGAAAGGCTCCTCCTTTTCTATGCGGACAATAGCTTATTACTGTCTGACACAATTCCGACACAGTTTGCGCCGCGCAGCGACATGGCGCTCTGCCTCGACGGGTAGTGTAAGTCAGATCGGCCACATTGCAGTAAGCTACAGCTGCCGCGGTTCTGCCCAGAACTGTAGGTCGCACTGGACTGCGTACGTCGAATTGGATCATGCGTTAGTTTTAATGAGATTTTTGCTGCAGCTCAACGGTCATCGACGCAGGCCTCAAACCCGATTGGCTGTGGAACGTTTGTCTGATTCGGCTATTCGCAACAGCTACGAACAGAAACTATCCGAGGAACTAAGAACTTCGACGAGCAGCAATGCAGACGAGCAATGGGATCAAATTAAGCAGGCTACGCATTTGGCAGCAAATTTCGCCTGTGGTCATAGATCTAGCATTCATCAAACACACTGGATCTCGCACAGGAGGTGGAAGTGGAGTCTAACATTCGGCTTCTGAAGAGGGAAAAAGCAGCCGGTCCCGACGACCTTCCCCAGTTGTTTTTAAATGAGGTGGGGAAGTGCTGGTGAAATCACTTACCTCCTTGCTTTATGATACTTGGAACGGGGAGCGTATTTCGCTATCTTGGTATGAGTCACTGATTGTACCCATCTTCAAGAAGGGCACACGGAGTGACTGCAGCAATCATCGTGGGATTAGTTTAATTCCGATAGTTACTAAGGTGTTAGCTTCGATAATGCTGCGCCGTTTGACACAGATTCGCGAGAGTAATATCCGCGAACAACAGGCCGGATTTCGTCCAGGTCGAGGTTGCACCGTCCAGATATTCACTCTCCGACAGTTACTGGAAACGCGTCATACAGATGTCGCCGCTCTACGATCCTAGTCTTTCTCGACTTGAAAGGTGCCTTCGACTCAGCCCTATTCACTGCTCTGCACCGGAAGGGCATGCCAACGAAGTTCGTGAACCTGTTGCGAGTATCGTACTAGCATACGTATAGTCGCATGAAGGTATACGGTGAACTGTCAAGTTCATTCGAAATGGCAAGCGACGTTCGACAAGGGTGTCCCATCTCTCCATTCTTGTTCAACTTCGTTATGGACTAGGTGATGGAAGATGCTTCAGAAGGTCTTCAGAATGTAGAAGGCGAACTGGGAAGTGGAGGGAAGCTATGTGACCTAGATTGCGCAGACGACATCGTGTGCCTGTTCGAGTCTGCGGACCATGCACAACGGGCACTAGATAGACTGTCGAGATTGGTTGCTCGGTTTGGCATATGCTTTGCACCTTCAAAGTGCAAAGTGCTGTTGCAGGACTTGACGACAGCAGTGCCGAACTTGGTGCTGAGTGGAGAGGAACTAACGATTGTGGACCATCTCACCTTTCTTGGTAGCTGCGTGTCGAACGATAGTAGCTCGGCAGTAGAAGTGGACACGCGTATATCGAAGGCTGGACTGAAGCACTTGTGGCTTCGGTCTGATATTTCACTGAAGTTGAATGATCGTGTGTACAGTGCCGCAGTTCGCTCAGTTCTGTTGTACGGTTGCGAGAAATGGAGTATGCGTGTGTCCGATGTTCGTCGGTTGGAGGTTTTCGACCATCGATGTCTACGTAGTATGGCTAGGACTGGATGGAGTGAGTAATATTGCAGTTAGGAATCTAGTATTGGGTGCCACTTGAGAGAATAGCTTGTTTCAGCGTATGAAACTTGATACACAACGCTGGTTGGGTCACGTGTTGCGTATGGTGAACACTCGTCTACCATACCGTGCCTTATTTTGTGTTCCTCCTAAGGAATGGAAGAAGCCATGTGGAGGCCAACAGATGACGTGGCAACGTGGAGTGAGAAAATGCACAGCGAACTTAGGTAAAATAGGTGTCTCGTGCCTTCGTGGTTGGAGTCCGAAAGACTTGTGAACTAGCTGGCTGGAGACACTTAAGGAAATGGCAGTGAACCGTGAACAGTGTCGATCGTGTTGTCATTTTCTATCAAATCAGAATGATTGAAAGAGTGCATTTGTACAGTTAGACTGTGTTTCGTGTGTTGGCTGGAGCAATGCCTTATCTTTCCCCGCCTGTGCAAGTACACTCCCTGATCCCCGTGGATATTCATTCTTTTTATAGAAATGTGTAACTGTGGGGAAAGGCAGCGGTCATGTAGGCTTNTGTGTTTTTCCTAAGGAATGGAAGAAGCCATGTGGAGGCCAACAGATGACGTGGCAACGTGGAGTGAGAAAATGCACAGCGAACTTAGGTAAAATAGGTGTCTCGTGCCTTCGTGGTTGGAGTCCGAAAGACTTGTGAACTAGCTGGCTGGAGACACTTAAGGAAATGGCAGTGAACCGTGAACAGTGTCGATCGTGTTGTCATTTTCTATCAAATCAGAATGATTGAAAGAGTGCATTTGTACAGTTAGACTGTGTTTCGTGTGTTGGCTGGAGCAATGCCTTATCTTTCCCCGCCTGTGCAAGTACACTCCCTGATCCCCGTGGATATTCATTCTTTTTATAGAAATGTGTAACTGTGGGGAAAGGCAGCGGTCATGTAGGCTTTATAGAAACATGTTTGCATGGGGAAAAGGAAACGGTCTGTGAAGCTTCCGTTGTTGTTTAACGCTGAACGAGGATGGTGATGATTATGATGACCAAGAAACTATCAGATCGGGTGTTCTATCTTTTCATATACTGCTGTCATTGCATACTCTCCTTGTCCAAACTAGAATTCGAACCCAGGACGCTCGATTGAGAATCATGGTCATCGTTCACTGTAAAACAGCAGGATTTGCCACATTTACCGCTGCCTTTCTGACTGAGTTATAGGCTGCAGCAGAAGGGTTGAATATACGGATTGTGTCTGGAGTGGCCTACTTGGGAGGGGGGAGAAAATGCCATGTTGGCCAATGCGTAAACGCATTATTTCAATCATTCTGATTTCACAGTAAATGACAACATGATGTCACTGTTTCCGGTTCGTTGCAGTATCCCTCATTGTGCCCAGGTTGACATGACTTTCTGATCCCAACCGCATAGGTATGAATCGAACGTCTTGGTTAATAAGCTAGCCCGGTGGGCTCAACGTTTTTGTTGAACTTCATACTTTATATCACCTATTTGTCACTGATCTGTACAGCCATAAGCTTCTGGCATACACTAATCACCACCCAAATCTGGAGGTTACTGTGCTGTATCATCATCAGGCCAGAATTATTTCTGTAATGTTATTATGGTCAAAAAATACGATGTATTGATATTTCGTGTACCACACTCCGAACTCCAGTTGGAGTTCCCGGGCAATGACCGCGGTTGGTCGGAGGGGTTGGGAAATATTCATTAGAATGAAAACCGTCGGCTTAAATATTACAGCGCATTAGCTGAAAGCCCTTAGCACCGTTGAGTAAGCTCGCAAAATTGCACGTGAAATGAGAAATTTTGTTCGCATTTTAATAACGTAGTCGTCTTACGCAATAATAATATCACGCTTGATTGCCATCCATCACACATTTTTCAGACACCAGACAGCTTATAACGAAATGAACAGTAATCATTGTGGTTGGGCATCTTTTGTCGGTGTCCAGTGGTAGGCGCTCTCCTGAACACGCGCTTTCTTCACGATCGTACCGCGTATAAACGAAATAAATGGTAGCGTCTCTATGTAATAACACCATCCCCTAGGAAATCTGAACCGATCCGGGTTTGCAGTGTATCGGAAATTGGGTGTGATGTTTCTGTGCATTTTTCAACAACTAGCAACACAACGTTCTCGGAAGTGAATGTAATTGGTTGACTTTACGGCTACCTTGTGTAGCCTTTATTTAGCGGGAGTTTCTCGAACAAGTGAATCTGGGTACTAATTATAGGCTAGCTGGTTTCACAAGGTTATGTGTGTGTGTGTTTGTGTGTGTTTGTGTGTGTGAAATGTGCTTTTCCATTCCAGTGTACTTGTGTGCACTTAAATGAACCATGCGAGGTAATGCAGAAAAAAAGAATACCCATCTCTTACCGAAGCAAAATGCCGAACGTGCGAATATCTGCTTAATTTCAAAGTAAAACTTGGTAATTCTGTGTGGTTTGCATTGGCAACGAAGACCGACAAATCAAGGGTTCCGCGAACAACCGAAAATTCACAATCCTGACATACACATCCTTCCAGTTGTGAACTACACGCTGTGTTGGCAAGCTACCTCAATGACCTACTGAAACCGTATTAAAAGATCGTGACAAAAGCAATGACCCTTTTGACTTTTCCCGCATTATAAAATCTCAAATTAGAAAATGACGAAAACACCGTGAGTTTCAATGGGATATCTTTATACCCAAGTACCTTCATTAAAACAATTTAGATTATCTGTATTCAATATTGATTACCGACACTTTTTAGAGAATCGTTGTAAATGAACCCGCCCAGAAATTATCTCTGGCGTAGGGATGTCACACTTCTACTTACTACACTTTCAAACCCACTTATGTGAACAGTCTGAAGGTGTAGCCACGGGATTCCTTGTACCACCAGTCATTGCCAACCTTTACTTACTCTTTGTTGAATCCAACGCATTTGCCTTAGATATATTGATAATACGTTTGTGTCACAATACAGAAAACGATTAATTCGTTGCCTAAACGGCCGGTGCGGTTCAATTAACTTTACAATGTAGTCAAGGAATAATGAAATGACAATCATTTTTTTGATCATCATTAGAAAGTAAATAATACATAGACCTCCAACAAAAGCATCCACGGGAAACCCACGCATTCAGACAATTACCTAAAATTTCACTCGACTCACTCAAAGTGCATTAAGTGGGCACTCATTTCGTTGTTGGCCGACTGAATTAACGAAGTCTCTAGCAATACGATAACGTGCAGCAAAAAAACCAACAATGGATAAGCGTTCCTCAGAATAATTACTATCCACCTCAACTGGTACGACATGAACTGACTAAATGCAAAAAGCAGTGAAAGACAAGTGCAAAATCAAGAAGAAACTGGTTAGCCTCCATCGGTATACTATAAGAGCAGGCACATGGCAGGGTACCTGGAAAAGTCTCAGCAACTAATGCATCTGCACTTTGTCGCATAAATTAGACTACCACAAAAATTAACCAAATCGGAAAACTGTGTGCACGAACCGGGCCATATCGACTGTATTTACAAGACCAGCTGCAAGGATTGCCGAGCCCAATACATTGGACAGATCTGTAGACACTTAAGGATTAGGATTGCGGAACACAATTGAAAAGAGAAGACTGGACCAATCGGAGAAATCTCTTAATCCAGTCTGGAACGCGACTCAGTGATCTCGCTTAACGCCATAACTGGAAGCTATGCAATGAATCGCGATAACACAAAATTCTTCAACGTGGATACCACACATGCATTGGGCCTTTGTTTGCAGAAACATTGCAAATCAGCACCCACTGCGCATGCATCAATCGTGACGTCGGGAGAGAACTTTCTGGCATTTGGACCGTAAAATCGTCACCAGTGGAAAAGTACACTGGCAATCGCAGTAAACTGTTAACCAGATCGTGAGAACAGAAGCCTGGTTACCATTTCCTCTACACCCTGGTTTAAAATACTTTCACCCACGCGACTACAATGGGACAGGAAGGCGCATTCCTCAAACCCACCGACAGACACCTAATCTTGTGATACCAGTTAGCTTATAATTAGTACCCAAGATCACTTGATTGAAAAACTTGCCTTAAGAAAGGTTACCCAGGGTAGCCGTAAAGCCGAACAATTTCACTCCCTAGCGGCAACACTGTTGGTGACTTTTGAAAAATTACGCTCACAATACCATCCCTGGGTTGTCATTTTTATCCGCCAGCATCATGTACACAGCCCAGGGAAGCTTCGGAAGCTTTTGTCTAATTACGTGTTGTTCACAAATACAAACGGTTGGGCAGGACTTTATTTATCTTACATTGACATTTTAGGGGCTCTTGTTTTTTTAAGAACACGAAGGTCATCTATGGACACTGCATACCACGGACGCCGCTGATTTTCATTCTCCTTGATGTTAGCAGTCACAGACCCGTGTTTTTCGCCTAATCATCGATCGAGAACCTTCTTCATTCTGCTTTTGACAGTCTTAGTATCACACTCGCGACAGGTTGCGCATTGCCATAAACACGAGACCTTATAGTGTTTGAGAACCAGGTATGAGAATATATGAGCTCCGAATTCGACGCCTATTCTGTATTTACAAAGCCCATTTTCTTGATCACAATCAAAGTGTAGTTATCATTTCTAATTTTGGTTACGATGACGAAATCATTTTGTGTGTGCAAAGGTAGGGGGGATTTTCAGCCACTAAAGATAAGGTGAGTAAAGCCACGCAAACTTGATCAACTGAATAATCGGTTGACGGGCGCAAAATAAAAAATATTTTAACCCCGCAACTTGGACTTTGTCAGGTGATCAGTGAATTTTACTAACGGCTGATAAAGTTGCAATCCTAATCTCATTCTGTAAAATCAATATTGACTGATAGTCCTGTTGATTCCTTATTTTATTATCGTTGTGGTATCGAATACCCTTTCTTAAGGCAAGATTGTGCATTCGGAAAACAGCGCTTATGTCTCCATGATCTTGTGGAGTTAAAGATGAAACGCGTTGATAGAAGAACACTCGTTTCATGGAAAGTTTGAAATCTATAACCAGCTTTTCTGCGGAGGCTGGCGGTTTGCCAGTTAGTTGTCACTTTTCCGAAACACTCAGCAGTAGATGGCACCAACATTTTCAGTCATCCGTAGCACACTGTCTACAGAGCATCACAAATCTACAGTTACATTCCAAAATCATCACGTGAGTACAAGCGCACGATTTGGCTCCAGAAAACTACATTATTAAATCCCGTAAGGTGAACAGCCATCCTCTTTTTCTCAGCTAGTAATATTATGGTGCCAAACGAAAGCAAAACAATCACCAGTAATTTTTACCAGACTAGTTCAGGAAGAACCACAGGCGATTGAAAAAATACCGAGACATTATTTGTTGTCTTAGTTACTTCCAAGATCACTGCTACTCAACCTGTGAACTGTTACGTTCAGCTGTCCGCCCAAGTCGGTCAGAAACTGGCTTGACACTCCCGAAGGCAGGTTGATCAGAGTTTGAAATACAGTAAACAATAAGACAGAAGTAATGAAAAAAACGAGCAATGCCCTAACAGTATAATGATCAGCACATCAGTTTTAGTAACCCAAAACACTTCTCCTACTCTCCATAGCCGGGACTAGAACAGAATCAGTTTGTGTATTTGAATATCTGGTCATTCAGATCATCGTTGCTACCCGTTTGGCTGCTTCCATTACACTAAATCCATTGGTCAGAGATTTCCTACCTTATAGCGTCATCATTCACCCGATTGCGGGTGGGTTTAATATCATGGATATCACATAATACTAGTTTGATTATGGATACTAATTTTTCCCCGCTCGTCATGCCTGCATTAAATCCCGAAAACCTTCATTTGCCGCCTTTGATAGACCCATAGCGATCACAACTTTTTTGGTTTAACGTGAAAAATTCTTGCTACATTACTCCGAAAACGCAGCAGATACTTTTGTTTGGTTGCACAGTAGTACTTACTGTTGCTCAGTATTTTTCGTGTCTAATATAAATCAGTGCCGGAGCTATTTTCTTCATCCCTCTATGCCAAGTCGTGACCTAACCTCCGCGCCACTTCTTCCACCTTTGCCCAGCAACCAAAGTAAATGATGAACAGGCACATGTAATACGTGTCCAGGCCATCAAAGGTGGTATAGAGGGATAATCTTGTTCAGAAGGCGGCTATCTGGACCTAACACTCAAAGATGTCCCTTGTCATTACACACCTGATGTTCCCAGACTCGAACAATGCTTCGGAGACATTGTTGGTCGAATACAGAAAGTCACCGGACACCCTCAACGTGGACAGATCAAGTCTCACAAACAAAGAAGAACACGAACTGTGGCATTGTACATCTTTCCTTTGAGGGAAAGCCCGATGTCATAATGTGGCACTACAGGTGTCGTAGGTTCACGAATGCTGCTCTAGCTTTCCCAGCTCGTGGTGTGACCTCCTCTCCAATACCTCTGCCAATTGTAGTTAGGCTCCCACGGTACTTGAGCTATTGGCTACTTCCAACCGATTACCACAAAGGGTGAGTGAAGGCACAAACTGATGGCAGCGTTAAAGAAATACTTTGTACTTAGAAGGTGTAAAGCATGTGTTGTGTTGGGATACCTCAATCGCCAAGCAGTTCATCACATGTTGAATTGCCTGTGCATTGTAGCCCGGCAAGGTGATATCATTGGCGTGTTTCTAGTCAAACCTCTGTTCCCTGGGGGGAGTTCCACTGCACCTCCGCAATACCGGGTAAAACATTCTGTAGAGACTTATCTAAAGCAAAGTTAGAAACCAGAAGAAATAGAATTGCCGTGTTGTACTCCACTTTTAGTAGCGAATGGCGGCTAAAGTTAGTCCTAAGTCTTAAACGTATCTGGCTCTTTAAAGACTGGCGCATGCTTCCCAATCACTTCATTCTTCATCAAATAACGCTCTAATGCAGAATTGTGAACAGAATCAAAGCTAAGTAGATGTCTAGGCACACAATGATCGTGGGTTTGGGGGAAGCATAACGATGATCTGATAAGTGTCTGGGGATGATTTGATCGATTCATCCGGAATTAGGACGCGGAACCAAGTCTACTCCAGAGTATTGTGGGATATACGCAGAAAGACGATTAGTTACACCTTGGATGCTAATATTTTTCTAGCTAACACAGTGGCTACACAAGCCTTTTTTATGCAATAAGACAGCAGTCGATTCTCCTCAGAAGGTGGAGGACTTCTCAGAGTTTTGTAACAAGTAACACTGTACAGCGTTTAAGCAGAACCGAAGAGGGATCATCAGACCGAGGCTTGTGAAATTACAGGGTGTGGATTTCCCACGAGCTTTGGCCTCATGAGATGGATTTGTCGAAGCAGATCACGAGACGTCTGCCGGAACAGATATGGAAGAGGCTGATGCTAGACTGTCTCAAGTTTCTCCACCAAGTGTGCAGCATATCACTGCTGATTGTGCATTGGCGGGTCGCTTCGCATGAACTCAATGTCTTCTCTACAGCAGCCCGGATGAATTGGAACAGCTTGCGGGAATTCCCCATGGTGGCGTCATGTTCCAAATTTATTACGCAATGAGGTCACCAGATCTCAAGATCTGTTCATAAGCTTATGTCAAGTATAAGTTCTCTTTTACGCCGCGCTTCATTATCCTCGATACCAACCGAGATGGGTCGACTTGCGTCAAGAAGACACAGAGGTCCTGCAGAAATCCATCGTGTCACAGTACAACAAATCAGGCCACGACCTACTAATCCAGGAAAGTGGAAGGCACTTTTTAACAACGATCCAGAACTGATAGCTGTCATCAGGACTAGTCAATGCTAGCCTTTCAGGGTTTAAGAACATTGTAGACCAGACGGATCACATAGCTTGTTGCAATCAAATCACCGTTGTATCATGCGTTCGTAAAGCTCACCGAAGCACATGGACGCTCGTTGCACATTGAAGGATAGTCAGAATTGAGGGCAGTGCTTGAAGAGGATGGAGGTCAGACGGATTATCTCCGATCCCAATGTCTGAAGTTCGTACTAGCAAGAAACAGAATCGTCGGTGAAAAAAGGCCAATAATCCTTCCCGGCTCTGAACGACAGGATCCGGGGTCACATAGTCCTCTGAAGTGCACCTGGTTGAATGACTGACAACCTACTCTAGCATTTACATATTCCGCTAAAATTACGATACTTGCCTTGGCCGCTTTTTGGCAAGGAGATTTAAAACTTGATAGAAACTGTCCTGGACTGCATCTGAGCTGCATTCTGTAGGTAGATCCACTATAATAGCCAACAAATTTCACCTATAAGGGATAAATCACACATCAATGGCTAGAGTCTCCCGTGTACAAGGCGAATACGCTCATTGTCCTGTACGCCTTAGTGCTCGCACGTTTTATGCGGCTAGTTTGAAGAGATCTCGAAGATGAATAAAATTATCACAAGAGTGAGAGCGGACTCAATGATACTTCGATGGTAGCCGGGGGAGGATACGAGAGAGCAGGGACGAAACCTCTAGAAACACTCCCACTAGTAAGACCGACTGAAGTCCTCGATGAGTATGAAAATACGGATTGAGAAAAGAGGACACACGAGCCTTAAGAGAACTACGCAGCTGCGTGCAGTGGAAGATCATTTACATGCACGATCAAATAGTACAAAACGTCCACAATAAGATCCCACTGGTTTATAATTATTTTGCATAAGCTATTCTACAGCTCTATCAGCCGGTGTAGAGTAGGTATTTTTACTCGACAATGTATTGCCAGCCTTTCCTTGGCTGATTGTGATCGTCAGCGCATCAGAAATACTCCGGTAGGCCGTGAAGTGCTTCATGTGCCTCTATCTAGAAACCCTCGTTGGACCATCAGATTACGGAGAGAGTTGATGGCCTTTTTCTTCGGCGGGCCACTCTTGTCACCAAAGGATTTCTTTCATATTCTAAGGAGAACACCACTTAGTTGAAAACGTACCACGCTCTCTATACTGCCGCTGCTTGTTATTGGCCAATATTTCACTGACCGTCACTGCAAACCATCAATATTTTTGGCCGCTTCCGTATCTATATTTCAGGGACTCACCTGGTAGCATGCGACTCTGTTCTGAGTCCCGACGGGGTTGAACGTTTGTGATGCTTTTTAGCTTGAATGATAATCTCCAGATGCCTGTTACGAGCCAATATGGATATACAAAATCTATGAAAATTCCCGTCCAAAATAAGAAATTTATGTCGATACTCGCTTTTGCACATTTTTGGACTATCAGCGTCCGAACTGTATAACTGCAAAGAACCACCATGTCGCCTGTTAGTCAAGACAGAAATTTCATTCTCCAAAATTGAGTGCAGATAATCGGATTACTTTAAAATCGATGGTTGTACTGGGAATGGAGGAAAACATTTTTCTTGCCAGAGTCTCTGGACCCAGAGTTCTACAGTAAGTTTACCATAAAATTGCTATGGTGCCCCAAGCAACTTGATATTTTGCAGAATGATTATGATCATGTGGGTAATGGGTCTACGAACAAGCTGCGTGTACTAGTCATCGTTGACTTCCACTCTCAGGTTCCCTCTTTGTGTATCCTAGAATAGAATCATTTAACTCTGTTCTGGACGCTACTGCACACCATTTTCTAACTTTGTCCGATTAATCCACAATGCTTGCAATACAATTCAAATTACGAAAATTCTTTCGATTTTGATGTGATTGGTTAGTCTCTATTTACTTTCTGATTGATGTGACGGATGTCTCTGTGCAAAATCATGTCCACTAACTGGTCTTATTGGTAAGTAATCCAGTTATATGTGAAATGCCAGGTTGTGGAACGGCCGAACGCCGGCGGTGGCCAAGTGGATAAGACCTTGGAATTTGGACGTGAAGGTCGCGGGTTTCACTCCTCCCACCGCCCGTCAACTTCTTCACTCGACAGCCCTTTGTTGGCCGCGTCCTCCTTCTTTGAAAAATTATGTGCACTGTTAATTTCCTAATAAAGGGAGTAAAAGATAATCGTATTACTGTGCTCCGACTCCGCTTGCTAATTCCCAGTGAAACGGATAAGGTTGTTGCATCCAGATGTGAAGGTTTCAGGTTCGAATCTTCTCACCGTCAGCCAACTTCTCCACTCGGTAGCACTTTGTTGACCGCGGCCCCCTTCCTGAGAATGACATATATTATTGCTTCTTTAACAGAAGAAACAAAAGAATTAAGCCCTCAGAAACTGCCGCGTACGACGCAGATCTGATTAGAAAGCCTTCGTAACCTACCTGTAACGTTCAGACTAATCCTTCATACTCATCGGTGCCTGGGTCGCGCTCTTTAGATTGTTATATATTATAAGAACGAAGTACTGAAATCTAGTATACTTAACCGAATAATTGCCAGAGTCGATGTAAAAAGTGGTAACTGATATGATGCTAAAATGATCAAATATGTTGAGCGGTGGAACTATGCGGACATCGAACCATTGGTGTATCCAAAAAATTTTTTCTGGATAGAAGAATATACTTAGGAATACATCCGAACGCAGAAATTATAGAACCAGTAGACCACCGATATGGATTAACTCGCACATTCGCTGCGAAACACCATTATGCTCCACATTCTGAAGTTTAGTGCCTTGCGAGTATGATCGCTAAAACACGGACAATTCGGGTTCCCGACGGACTTTAACCTAGCAAGGGGGAAAAGGTATGGCTTTTTTGATGTGTTAGGGCTTTTATAAATTTTCAAAACTCCCGAAATGATTGATATCACATCTGTCAGCTGGTCATTTTAGAACGTGTATTCCACGAAAAATAATCATGTCTATTGATTTATGGCGTAGGCATTGCACTACTGACACCGGGAAATCGTGCTACTTCGCATATTTTTATTGCAATGAGTAGCATTAGGAACTGAAGTTTTTAAATTTGACTGCCTCCCAGATCACTAATAGCAGAGAGTACACTTAAAGGCCACTTTCGTTCCTCAATAACGTACCAAAAGCTATGTTTATTATTCGATCCTCTCAGACTGAACATTCTTTCCACCACTAAAAATTGTTCTAACGCTACTGTTTGTCCAAGAAAGCGTTTGGGCTATTGTAATCGATACTGAATTAGACATGGAGTCAAATGAATCGCCTGGGGTGCTTTTTATTTAGATAATGCATGTGGTCGTGAAATTTTCTGTATCGATCTTATTGAAATCACCAATCAAAGATTCCTTTTTATTTTTATGGTATTATTTCGAATGTTGAACGAAAAGCGAGTAACCTGGCATTTTTTCTGCGAAGTGATCTGAAGTTCTTTGTTTTAGCAGATTTGTAAACATGCAGCGTTACGTCACTGCCCTTTTATACCCCTAGCAATACAGTAATTTGCCCTTTACTAAGGCACAACTACCTGAATTCCCATACCTTCCGTTTACCCATGAATGATAATCTGATTGTATGCCACTATGAAAATAGCGTTATCATAGGCTAAATATTTTCCGTTGGTTGTGAACCTGGAGGCCCCAAATGCCTGTCGACTAATCCATAACTAATACTCTTGAACAGATAGTCACCCAACTGACCTTCGAGAGACATCACAAAGTGATGAAATTCAAACAATCAACGGGTGAAAAGAGATATCTCTAAAATTCAGTTGCAATTTGTTTTTGATTTTCAGATGGTTTCAAGATGCTCGATCAGCGTGTTAACTGTAATCGAATCCATCCGTACATTTGCAATGAAGATTGCAGCAAAAAACAATTCCGCACGCATTTGCAAAATCAGTAGTTTATGTGCATCACCTATTTCCGCCGCTGATGACAATAATAGCCGTCGAGATGAGGTGTTTGTAGTGCCTAGTGTGTTGATCCTTGCACATGAAGGAATCCAATTGGTTATTTGGGGATTGAATCGAGGCGCTTAGTAATACATCAAATTCTCAAATGATTACTCGGTCCGCACAAACACGGATTATTCGGTGATATTTCAAAATAGTCCCACTGACATGCGCTTGTCGCATCATTACATGAAGTCCGTGAACTGGTTCGCTCATAGTCCAAAGTTCTACTTGGCTGAAAGCATCCGTGGTTTGTTGGTAAAGTAAATGTCGACATATGGTGCCCTGCATATCACGCAAGAAATGAAACTTGATACCCTCATTGAATGGTAAAACATGAAGTCAGAACGATTCGGAATTTTACGTGGAGTATAACCGAAAGGTGTGGTTTGGTTTCACAAGATGACAACTCAGGCTTTTCTTTAGCACGTGAATGTCTTCAATGTCTAACTTGTTTCTGATAGCATCTTGTACAGTGGAACAAGCTACTTGAGGATAATCGATTTTGCTTGTACTTGTTTAAGAAAGGATTGTGTGAACCGTACGGTCATGTTTTTACCATCAGCACAGTGAATTTTATCACGCAACTTGCTTTGAAGCCCCAGAATCGCGAGAAAAACGAAATTTCTCCAACGAAATTTTGAGAACTGCAGTCACACGCAGATTATGACGAAATTACAAGTTTCTGAGCTATCTTCCAAATTGTCATTATCTAGCCCATTCGTGTCCAAACAGAAGGCCGGAAAAATCACGTAGAGCATAGTAACTTGTGATTGAAATCTCAGACTAATTTCCTTGCACATCCCAGTTGCACCTGAATCCAACCGCTGGATTTGGGCGTGATCTTTCACAGTCTGAAAATAGGACAAATGATCCTCATCTTCCAGAGGGATAGAAGTGGATCGAAGATTACATCACTTGAGAAAATGGGATACTACTAGACGACATTTCCGATGGAGTCACGCATAATACGTAGACACCAAAAAAGTGCAAGCTGATCATCAGCTGCGTAGGCTGCTGTATTTGTATTCTAACCAGAAGAAAACAATGCCATATGAAATGGAGTCATCTTTTGGACTATTCTTTACCGGCATCTTTATGTTCAAACTAGAGAGTTATCACCAATCACTCGCTGCACCACATACAAACGCTATGTTGATCATATGGTAGATGATCATGCACAAAAACCACGCCTTACACACGTTTAACAATGTCCATCAAGGTGTTCACTTTACAACAGAAAAAGAAAAAGATCACGGCTTAGCGTAGTTAGATGTACGCGTAAGTCGCCTAGAGGATGAATCTTTTCAATTATGTGCGCAGGAGAAAACTGAAAGTGAAATTTGTTCCCCGCGTAGCGTGTCCATGCCGAATGAATATCCCCAACGATTCACAAGCAAGACAGTGTAAAAACGACCGCAGACGAGAAATAACAAGATCAATGAAGAAGGCCGCATATGTTCTTTTGTTTTCCGAAGGTGACACGGAGGCAAAACCTAATTGACAGAGGCTTCCAGGTGCAATCAGCGAGACGTTTCCCGTTGCACAACTGAAAATTCTATTCACACCCATGGTTAATGTTTTCAACTAAAGGGCAAGATTCTGCACTCCCTTTATGCTTGTATTCTTCCACCTACTCTTCTGAGATAAAGTAAACCGGCCGCACGACTACGTCTTTGTCCGATCGTAATCGTAAACATTGCTCGGCTTGGTTGAATACAGGAGCATTTAAACCAATCACTAGCACGGTTTGTCCATCTTATGGAGCCGAGCCACTCGGTGAAAGGGATGCATGCTTTTCGCGTATCAACAAAGTTAGGAGCAGACAATCAGGAAGAGTCAAGAGTCACATCTTAAACACACCCGAATTGTAATGTATCCGTTTGTACAGTACCCTCCTTTGCACTCAGAAGCAGTTTGTTTGGACGCTTAAGCTCCCTTGGCCCGCTTCTCATCCAGGGAGTTTACAACCAGATCGTTTGACAAATTGGCCAATAATACATTTATTGAAATGAGAGCTACTGTGACTATGTTATGGTCTATGATCAATCCAAGGTTTTTGGAACCGCAGATTTCATTCCTGCTATTAATTTTCTAAAAGAATCTGTCCTTTTCTCCATATTTCGAAATTGACGTTATTTCAAATATTGCGTGGTTGAATATTTTTATATGTCCGCGAAATGATTCATAAAAGCCCGTTCTGTGATTGGCTAGTCCACACATCGATCAAGGTCACCCAACAAAACTGTATAAACGATAGAGCTCAATTGAATTCTGAATTGTGTTGGTGGGTCACCAATAAACGCGCGGCAGGACTCTGTGTTCGTCTTCTCTCTTCCGCTAGCGGGCTGGGTTAGCTGTTCGTATTTCGCGCCGCTTATTGTTCCGTGTGGCTGCTCATTCAAGGGAGCAGTAAATCTAACTCATTCGTTGTACGACTACGGGCCTTGAGTTTTGAGCCCGAACTTTTTGTGTCTCCAACCTGTGTGTGTGTGTTCGTGTCCTACTAAACCACAGGCTGTGTGCTCGCTCCTGTGATATCGTGCGTCGCAAGTACCTGTGTATTGTGCTTCAGTGTGTACATAGACGAACCAAACTCGGCAACATAACAGACTGAAAACAGACTATCCTCTTGAACTGGCTGCAATAATATTCAGAATTGTGTTTTGGCATGAATACTAATAACGGATAACGAGTTTCCTCAGCCACTTTGTGGCGTTTACAATGTTTTGCTGAATTTTTCAAACATTTAAAACTGTAAGAAGGCAGACTGCCGATTCTGATCACTGAACACCAGCTCACATTCATTCCGGAAATATCCGACAAATTTATAGTCTCGTGACGTAACATGCAGTCTTTCACAAAAAGCTGCTTAGTATTGGCATTAGTCTTAGATCGAATTTCATGGGAATTCGCATCATCTTAAGCACAGCGATCAAGATAATTCTGTTTTACTCGGTCGTTTTGTATTGTGTACGCACATTTCAACCAGTGAGGATGTAAAGAGCAGGTTGCACTCTCCAACATTGGATTTAATTGTGTGTGTAATAATGGATGATGTGCTCCCAGGCGTTAGGATCGTACCGGCGTTTTTGTTCATTGACCAGTTCAGATTCTGTCACCGAAGAGTACTGCCCCCTATGCATATTACACGGGTTTGATTCGAAACAAACAACAGAACAACCAGGTTGGGCTTAATAGCATCTCGTCCATAACAGTTTCATTAAACTTCAAATCACATGAAATAGTTAAATTCCACCGGCACAGAATACGACTGCAAAAAGATGCTCGGTTAGAATGTCCGTCAGTACAACTAGAAGCAGCATTTTCCGTTCGAAATTTAATTCACCGCAAACGACAAACAGTGTGATCGTTTATGGCAACAGCCCACTCTTGTCGGAACTACCAGAAGAAATTTGGAATGAGATGCGTCCGGCAAAAGCACTGCTATAACATACTAAAGAGTCATGCACTAGACTAATATGTCCTAATCTCAGTGGAAGATTATTGAATTCAATCATCCGTCAGCGCTCAATTCACTATCACGAAACCACTCTAAGGCTGCTTTATCCTTACGAATCTTCAGTAGTGCGTGTATCCATCTCTAAACTCTTACGTGAACCAGGAACCAACAAATTTGAATTGAATGCATTAACCATTGGGCTACCAGGCAGGTTCTGATCGGCTTGTCAAATTACACCACTTAGTGATTGTTCAGTTTGAACAACCATCAATCTCACACCAACATGCACTGCTTGCAGTTGCTATCTCACAACACCATCTGCTCAAACAAAAGAAAGAACGGAGGATAATGAAAGATTGATTGCAAAATAGTAGGTTGAAGAACTATACAGAGGAAGAAAGATTTCGAATGCAAGAACACCACCCACTAAGCCGTATCACCTATTGTCTCCAACTATTCTATCGGCGGATCTTGTGAGTCACAAATGGATAGTCCAACTGCACCTTTACGATCCAGCCCACTAATTTAAGACTCCATACTTTTCATCCACGTCATCTACTGGGCGTCACGAACTATTCTCCAATCATTACCTTCCTCGGAGCACAGCGGACGAGGCAGTCGTTCTGTGGTCATGCACGAAACATGACCTAGCCGCCTTAACATATTCCGAAGACTAAACTCTAGCACCCTGTAAATCACGCCTAACTTGTGAGTTACTCACAGAATTCTCCCACCATATTCTACCAACACTATAAAGACAATGATGTTCAAATGTCAAAAGTGTTCGCATATCTTCTGCTCTCAATGTCGGGTGAAAGATCGCTGTAAGCACAATCTCCGCTTCGATGTTTAGCATATAGAGATTGGGAAACAAGTGAATTTTTCTGCCACACTTTTCAATGAGAGACAGAACTAAAGAACCGCGCAATCGACTGATTTGGAGGCCTCTTTCAAATCATGAAAAACAGAAATCGTGGGTCTACATAAAATGTGCCTATGTTTTTAGATCTGTCCCTAAGTGAAAATTTGATCAATGCCTCCTTGATCGGGATGGAAACCGACTTGCTTCCCACAAATATAACTTTTGGGAGTACTAGGTAATCAGCGAAGGACAACGTCCTCCAGTGGTTTCGATGCAGTGCTTGTCAAATTAATTTCTCTGTAGTTTTCACATTTGAACATATCACCCTTCTTTTGAATTGCTACAATCACTGGTTCACAAAAGTCCTTGGAACCTGTTCCCCTGTTCAGATGGACCGCAGGGGTTTCGTTAGCTCCGATGTCAACTCTTCCTCACAATCCTCGAAGAAGGAAAGCGAGTGCCCATCCGTTTTAGGTGCCTTATGCCATTTAGTAAAACCTGTCCCCTTGGTCACCTACAGCTTGAAAAGATAGCTGATGTTCACCTATATTAGTTCACTCGCAGGTATAAGTGGAAGACCCGCGGTAGTCGTAGGCCAACTAAATGGCACCCTCAAGTATTCTTCCCAACGTTTCAGTCGACGATCTCGAGAATGTTTCGTTGTGTTTCCAGATTCCCCAATCATTTCGCTTACTTTCGGCTTCGGTGGCCAAGTATTCTAATCAATCGGGAACTGTTGCGACTATTTCCGATAGCTACAGCTTCTTCCACTTTTCTTATCCACCACTGCTCCCGATCATTTCTAAGACTCCTGATCAGTTAACGTCTCATTGTGTTACATCCGAAGAGACGGATCTGTGAGCATCCAACAGGGCACCTGAAGTCGCGGACATTCATGATTTCTGAGGTTTATGTGGTATTGTGTCTTGTGTGGCAGTTACCACTGGATATATGGCTTTTTTATCTTCTCCCAGTGTTCTCTCGGGCACTGGGCATTTTGATGACAACCGCACTAACAGTTCCGACAGGAGTTGTAGTCGACGATTATCGATTAGACTCAGGTGCGCCGGACAAGTGGCTTTGGTTGAGGTGCGACCACGGATTAGATGCAAACAATAGGGAGCTCGGACCAAAGCGTGACCTGAGTCTATGGCTGTGCACCAGAATGATCGACAATCCTCGGTTGATCCACACTACCGGTGGCCGATAGCAATGTGATCAATCTATACTCAACTCTGTGAGAGCGGAGGGCATCGGGTGAACTGATGTCGCTTTTTAGGACAAAAACAGGTATCCAGCAGAGATAGGTCAGAGCATAACTGGGTACAACGATCCCTATTGCCGATCCGAACTGCTGGGGCAGAATTTCGGCCCCCAGTGTGCCGTTCTGTCTCCGCTAAAACTGTAAGTTGGTTGTTAAAGACACCAGCGACAACCACAATGTCAGTTAAACAAACACGTCGGAGTAGTCGAGATAACTCTCGGTGGAGCTCGTCCTAATCCTTCCGGGAGCTGCGATCATTGGGCGCATACACAGATACAACAACGCCTTAATCGACCCAAACAGAACAATTCAATCGAACTGCACTTAAATTGCAGTTGACTGAAATCCAGTTTAGCAGTTTACGCCCAGCCTGATCTCAAGTGTTCGAAACCGGGTCCCCAAAAGAGCGAAGAATGAAACGAGGGAATGAGATTGCATCCGGGTTAAGTATAGGGATAACGAAATTGGGATCCTTTTTGCGCTTTTCGGAGACAAAACATGTATCTAGTTTAGAAGTTTGAAGTTTTAGCTAGAGCAGCTTACGGCTCTATCTGAGTGATTGTGCGGACATTTGGGATAGCTAAGTAAAGTGAACACTTGCGTTTAAGTAATGCCTACGAACTTTCTTCTCCTTTCTGTAAATCTGTCATCAGGTATACCTATGGAACTGCGATTCCTCATGCGTGGTTCGTACACCAGGAGAACGGAAATTCGATAGGTTTCCTGCGGAAAAACTCCTGGAGGCATTCGGGCGAGGGATACTTCGCGGCTGCTTAAACCGCATGTTTTTTTAATCCCAACTGGAGGCCTGAACCCAAAAGTCTGACGTCTAAGGCTGTGAGGCGCTAACCCAGCGAGGGAACTCGGTGGAAACTTCTCACTACCCAACCTGTTCGAAACAATGGTTATCCTGCATAACGATCGCTGCAGTATGAAATTTTTGTTTGTGCTATTCATGGGGAGTGTGTAGACAAATACTGTTAGGAAACCTAACTAATAATAGCAGGATGATTGGGATTTCCAAACAAAGCATTTGATCCTGTCCGCAAGACAGCGGGGAGTGGCTAAAGGGAATTCCATCTACTTGGATCAATTATTCATCCACTCAATTTTCTGACTGAGTTTCCAGCTCAAATCGACTTTCAACCCAAAGGACCAGAAGACTATTACTACACACCATGCATGATTGGATCTTCGGCATGAGATGAGCCATCCTATATAGTTCGTTGAGTCATGAAGGCACGCAAGCCGTCACATTACATCAGGATGCAGTCTCTTTGTGACAGACATGGTGACAGTGTACCTAATCGTTACTCAGTCGCTTCATCACGAGTCGCTGGGGCACAGTAATCGTCTACCAGCCTTAAATGATTTATCTGTAGGTAATCTGAGTGCGACGAGGGCTTAGAACATCACCTACAGAGCCTAGCTACTTGATCACTGCTAGTAGTAGGAGGCAATTTGGTTCACAAAATTATTCGCCAGTAGATGTGAGTGCTCAGCGCACCATTAACAAAAAAATGCCGACACTTCCGTGGCTTTACAGCCCCGGCGAAAGCCTCCATAAGAACACTTGGCTTATGTTTTCAAGCAAGATTAAGACGAATCCGGTGAATAAAATAGGCTTTCAAACGGATTTATTGAAAATTGCTTACTTGCATTTTGAACACTAGACGCACAAACTTCGGGTAGGGGGCATAGGAAAATTCATTTGGGTAGTCGACAGTTGCTGATGAATAGAGCTACTGAACGAGTTCAGTGCTCCGACAAATTGTCGCTTTCTTTCGCGATATGGCTTTTAAGGAATAGTACAAAATATGGGTAATGGGCCGAGTATGAATTGCCATAAACAGAACGCGCTCAAGGACAAAAGCTGGAATCCAGCTCCACGATGAAACATTCTTCTTTATGGATATTTACACTTCCACGAGTGAAAAATAGCCGTTTATTCAGAAATGTCCGATTATGCCGAAATTATTGGACCTTGTAATGCTTTTTTCAAATGTTTCACATGGGCTGCTCGGAAAGAATGTTTGCTAATTTATGCGATTTATGTTCGATCATAAATCGATGCGATACATCACATTAGGCGAGGTAAGTCACACGTAAACGAACGGGCATCCACTTGCTTACTACTTAATCGATCAGATCAAATTGAAGTACGATGATCATTTAGACTTCCGTCATTCATTCATCTTGGTCACAAAGCATTAGTGATCCTAATGCGCACTTTTAGGAAATAAAGGGTAAAACAGGGCGAGCAGTTAAAAGTGAGACCAACCAGAATAACATGGAAAGTGATAGAAAAAAAACAGGCTCATATATCTCAGCGTTTGTAGTCCAAACAAATGCAGCCTAGTTGGCTTCAGCAAGAGTTACGCATTTACATCAAATAATTCATCATGTGATATCTTCGCTCAACTCACCATAAAGAAACCATGGAAGCACTGTACAGCTGTTTCATCCTTGTTAGGAATCATCAGCAGTGCATATCCACCG
>LUCM01002047.1:0-16395 GCA_008360955.1 Fasciolopsis buskii | reverse complement strand
TACGATAACCTCATCACTCTTGTTCGGAAGAGCTGAGGGCTCTGACATTGTAGTGGCAACAGCTGACTTTGATGCACAAGTTAAAAAACTTAGTGCGTCGGAGTCCTGTTTAGGTGGGCGATGCGCCTTGCCTGCACAGCGAACAGACAACCGGGAAAGACTTCTCCAATTCTGTGCAGATAATCATTTATTCCTATCTAGTACGAATTTCCGACACAGTTCGCGTCGAACCGCTAAATAACGTTCCAACTCGACTGATAGTGTGAATCAATTCGACCATGCATCAGCATCCTAGTGTTTGCGCGGTTCTGTCCGAAAATATATCTCGCACTGTACCACGTACGTCGATTCCGGCCAGGCGTCTGTTTTATGTAATTTCTGTTACAGCTCATAGGTCATCGACGCAATGCAAGAACTCCATTGGTTGTCGGGTATCTGCCAGATTTGGCTTTTGTCAACAGCTATGAGCGGAAACCTTCCAAGGAATTAAGAACTGCGACCATCAGCAATGTAGACGAGCAGTGTTATCAAATGAAGCAAGCGTTGCATTTGGCAGCCGATTTCGCCTGCGATCCTAGATCTAGCGTTCACCAATGTCACTGGATCTCGCAAGTTTCGTTGGGTCTAATGGAGTAAAAACGCCCGCTCCATAACCGCGAATGGTTTAATATTGTGCGTTGACAATCGCAGCGTCAGTTGACGATAAGCCTTAAGAGTGACCACGGAAAATGGTGGGTTAAGGTGGTGGAACAGCTGGAGAAAGCGGTCGCTTCAGCTACCAATCAAAGACTGTTTAAGCTCATACGCGACAGTGGTGGGCGGCTAATTTCATTTAGTGAGATCGTGCGCGATGGGAATAGATGACTCATCCGTGGTAGACAGGAAATACTGGACCGTTGGGCAAAGCATTTCAAGGATCACTTTATCTCGTCACATGCTAACTATTTCATTCCGTCGCCGGAATCTGTGAATGCTTGGAAAGGTCTGTCACCCTCCCAACGGAAGTCAATAGCATATTCGACTTCTGAAAGAAGGGAAATGAAACCTTTTCGCAAGATCTCCTACCAAGTTTATTACAAACTGGTTAGAGAACTCCTAATGAAATCGTTTACTTACTTGCTTCGTGATATTTGGAACAAGGAACGTATCCCGCTATCGTGGGGTGAGGTGCTGATTGTGCCAATTTTAGAGAAGAGCACGTGGAGTGAGTGAAGCAGTCATCGTGAGATTAGTTTAATTCCGATAATTAGTAAACTGTTGGCTTCGAAAATGCTGCGGCATTTGACATCGATTCGCGGGAGTAATATCCGCCAACAGCAGACCGGATTTCGTCGCGGTCGAGTATGCATAGACAAGAAACTGGATACGGGCGACATACAAACCATCGCCCTACGATCGTAATCTTCTCGACTTGAAACGTGCTTTCGAATCCGTGGATCGACCGGCACCACTCAGTGCTCTCCACCGGAAGGGTATGCCAACGAAGATTGTGAACTCGTTGCGAGCATTGTACTCGCATATTTATGGTCGCGTGAGGGCATACAGTCAACAATTATGTTCATTAGAAACGACTAGTGGCGTTCGACAAGGGTGTCCCATCTCTCCATTATTGTTCAACTTCGGATGTAAGAGTGTAAATGGGAAGTAGAGGGAAGCTTTATGACCCAGATTGCGCAGACGACGTCGTGTGCCTATTCGAGTCTGCGGACCATGCACAACGGGCACTAGATAGACTGTCGAGATCGGTTGCTCGGTTCGGCATGTGCTTTACACCGTCAAAGTGCAAAGTACTGTTACAGGACTAGACGACATCAGCGCCGAACTTGATACTGGATGGAGAGGAGCTGACGATTGTGGACCGTTTCACCTACCTCGTTGACTGCGCGTCGACCGATGGTAGCTCGGCAGTAGAGATAACCATACGTATACCCGAGGCTCGATTAGCTTAAGTTGGACTAGATCTTTTTGGCGTCGGCCTGATATTTCAGTGAATTTGAAAGACCGTGTTTACTTTGCCTAATTCTTCTCGGTTCTGTGGTACCTTTGTCAGTTGTGGAGACATGTTCGTCGGATGGAGCTTTTCGATCACCGGTGCCTATGTAGCATGGCTAGGATTGGATGGAGTGAGCGGATGGGTAATTTGGTGGTCAGGAACCTATTTATAGTTGCCAATTCTGAGAATACCTTATTCCAGCGTATGAAACTTGGGAAACTAAGGTGTTTGGGTCCCGTGTTGCGTATGTTGATCGCTCCTCTACCATATGATGTTCTATTTTGGATTATTCCCATAGAATGGAAAATGTCATGTGGAGGTCTGCAGATGACGTGGCAACGAGCGATGAGAAAATGTACAGCGAAATTTGCCCTGCCCGAATATGGTTGTTAGCTGTGCAGACGTTGATTGATTCCGGTTCATTAAATCTGATTTCATTTTAAACATTGCTTGGTTGAAAACTTTTGTGCGGCCGGTGAATGATTCACCGTGCCTCGTTCGGCTATTCGTTACTTCGCCGATCGACCAAGGCCATACCGCGAAGCTCTATAAGCGATAAAAATCACTTGACTTCTGGCGTGTGTTGGTGGGTCACAACCAAACGGGTGATCGTGTTCTGCGCTCGCCGTTCCACTTCGTTGTGCGATTACGGGAATTCAAAGTAAACCCTCCGGCATATTGCCCTTGTGCCGTTGTGTGAAGCTTGGTGGTAATATTTCGTGCCTTAGTTTCCCGTGCTGATCAGTCTGTTGCGGTAACATAACAGGAGTACGTTTCGACGGTAATTGATCTACATCAAACATGGCGCCCTTGGTTCCTCATCGTCAAAATTTTCGGCACCACTTTCATCATCATCGTCATCACCATCATCATCATCATCATCATCATCATCATCATCATCATCATCAACATCACCGTCATTTCCGCTCGGCCTCAAACAGCAAGGCAAGCCTCACTGACTGCTGCCTTTCTCCAGAATTACACGTTTATATAAAAGAGTGAATATCCAACGGGAACAGGGAGTGGACCTACACAGGCAGGAAAAGATGAGATGCTGCTGCAGCCAACACTCGAAACAGTCTAACTGTACAAGCGCACGTGTTTTCAATCATTCTGATTCGATAGAAAATGACAACACAATCGCCAGTGTTCACGGTTCAATGCCGTATCCTTAAGTGTCTCCAGACAGCACGACGACAAGTCTTTCGGACCCCAACCACGAAGGCGTGAGACACCTACTTTACTTAATATTGTGTACATTTTCTCATCGCTCATTGCCACGTCATCTGTTGGCCTCCACATAGCTTTTTCCATTCCTTAGGAGGAACGTAAAATAGGGCACGGTATGGTTGAACAGTGTTCGTCTTACTCAACGCGAGACCAATCCAGCGTGTTCACCTGCATAATCTGTTTTATACAGCTTCCGTCTACTTGCCAGTTCGACGCACACAACCTGCATATCTTCTCAGTCGTCTTCCATCACCTTTTTTAAATGGAAAGTGAACAGTAATGGAGAGATTGGACACCAATTTTGAACGCAAGTAGCAATTTCTAATAAACATTTGTTTATTTTGCTCCCTCACAAGACTTTATAAATGCGAATGCAATGCTCGCGTCAGGTTCAATGATTTCGGCGGCATGCAACTAAGATAATGAGCCCTGAGTTTTGCTTTCCAATCAGTGTTACCATATTTTTCTCGCGTTTGTTTTCCTCAGCATTAATGCGTCGGTCAAAAACCCATTCCCCAGAAATAAACCCTGTTCACTACTATACGGTTTGCTAGCCGATGATGTGGATGCTCCATCTCTGGGCACTCGAGTGTCGTGAGCCGAAATTTGCCTTGTGAAATGTGAACTACGTTAGCCCGCCAAAGTCAGAGAATGTTTGTCTGACGGCAATGATGAACTACGGACCTGCAGTTAATCATTAGTGCACTCATTCTGATCGTGCTTTTCTGTTCCTTGCCTAGTTCAGGCCGGAAGAACGTCCCGGGATACTTGGAACATACCAAATCTTTCCACGCTACCTAACCTTGTGTGATGGCTCTTACGAATTCCTGTGCACAAGAAGGCTTTTCACTCGTAGCTTATTATAGGCTGCCACCTGGTGTTCCTCTTTCCCATTCCGTATGTTTAGTACGAGTCGGTGACTGCGGTCCAGTGTTTGTCAGGTGCTAACCTTGAGTCCGCCATCTAGCCCGGTCGAAATTCTAGGTGACAACGGAGCTCGCCCCTGATCGTTATACTAGCCCCGCTCAAGGACATTCGGTCGTGGGATTGGTCGCGTGCGAGACTGTCTACCGGTTCAATGTTAGCCATGGCTGTACCAAATGAGGAGGTACTAGGACCAGGTAGATTCTGGAGCAATTTTGGAATTCCGATTTTCTAGGTGAAGACATTGATCGACTGGCCCTACGAATTAGTTTGGCCGATATAGACGATCAATTTGAGACTGTTGTGCAGAAATCTCTGGTGTTCATCTTGAAGTACCTGACGAAGTATGAGGACCACAGAAAAAAGGCAAGGTGGTTTTCCATTGGATTATCTTTCTTGTAGCTCATGGAGCTTCTGGGTGATGTCACAAGACGTTTGAAATGCCGACCAAATATCCAGGTTCCTGTGCAGGAGCTGTTTCTTACCTTCAATGACCCCGCTCGCCAAGTGTTCCTTGTGAACTTTTCCCACCTCTACATTGTTATTGGGTACCCTAGGCTCCCCTTCTCGCAACAGGCCAAATTACTGCCCGTCTTATACGCTTCACTCACAGACGACAAACCCATTTGCCAGCATGATGCGTAAGTCTCACGAAATCTAACGCATTTAGTTGTATAGCCTCCTGCACCTCACGCTTCCGTTCATTGGAAATATCACACCTGAATTGGTTCCGAGGGACTTGGGATTGTCTGAGCTACCGATTCAAAGAAATTTTATACTGGACTTCTACTCGCTCATTCTCCTGGCGCCCTATAGGTAATTTCGTAATTGTAAAAATATCCTGCAGCGTGCAACGACTCAGTCGATTTGACGGTAGTGACGTTTCTATTCCCGACGGATTCAGTTCTTATGACCTCAGTCGGGTGGCACACGAGAGGTATTCCAAAATCACTTGCGCTGAAGATCTGGAAAAGGTCGGTTCATGCTTTTAACGACTTCGGCCTTTGCTGTAATGTTTTTTTGTAATTTTTAACTTGCAACTCAATCTCGAGCTGCTTAATTGCCGGACCTCTCATTTTCTCGTGCTCTATGCTCCCAACTCTTTTTGCTCGTCAGCAAGTTCTCGTTTTCTCCTGTACGACAAACAGTGCTATTTTTGGATACCGTTAAATAGAGAAAGAGTAGCATCGCCATGGACAAACTCCGACTCAAAGCTTCGCGCCAACGATTAACCTGAACAGAAATGTATTCTAAGCAATCCTATGTACAACTAATCATAGGTATGTAGTATGTGGTCATCTACGCCGATTACACTCATAATACATTGAATGACGTTCCGGTTTTTTGTAATCATGGCGCTCTTTGCTTGACAGTCGTTAGGGCCCTCGGACTGGTTCTGTCAGTATGGATTCTTTAGTTGGGCTCAGGAATACCAAGATCAGTATCGGCACATGGGAAATCAGGCGTGGGATTAAAAGCGGTCTGCTCAACATGTGGGCTAGATCAACAGTGTGGGAGTCTTTTCCCCGAGGGGTTTGGTGTAATAGTCTCAATTCGATACCTCGCTGGAAGGTGACTTTGGAGAATTACAGCTGTAAAAACCTAGCCCTAAGTACGCGGTTCCTGAATAATTTTACTGTAATGCTCCGAGTGGTGGGGTGTACTAAATCACGGTACTTCAATAAGGGGTTGTTCACCAGTCGATAGAGTTCATCAGATAGACGATTACTGAATTTTTCCGCAAAATTTAGGCTGAGTTCCCTGTAATTGTTTGTTGTTTGCCGCCTAGGATTTCCAGCTTACCGCTTATCTACTGCACAGTTAAATTATTACTTGTTTTCTCTTAGGAGTACAGTTGAAACAATTCCCCCGCTGGAAATCTTGTAAATGATGGCACTAGAGAAATCCGCGTGAGTGCCCATTTAGAATAATCCTCTGACCATCTGCAATTTGAACGTTACTTTTATTCAAGTAGAATCCACATTAATCCGCATGTAAACATTGCCAAGCCTCAAAAGTTGCATGCCAAAGAACCCATCTCAAAACCAGCTGATTTTCACTCGTTGCAGTGCCTTGGAATAGGTCAACTTTGGGCCATCACTGGGCTATTTGCCAAAAGGTGTTTATTTTATTCCCATCGAGTTAACCGGAACTCATATAAGATTAAACTGACTACATAGAAATCGGTGCAATATATGCGATAAATAAAACAAGTTAACTTTTCCTCCGGTTACAGAAATTTTACTCTCGCATTTGCAATTTCGAAAACAGGTTTGCCTGACATCTGCCTTTCAACGATTACGATCGCAGAACAAGCTGGGACGACAGTGTTTCCTGGTTACACGAATGAAGTACAATCGGCTGTCATGAAGGGTCTTCGTAAACGAACATTCTCTTGATTGGCCTTCTTTAAACAGACCACATCATGACGGATAGGGCTGCGTGGGAAATCGAGTAGACTTTTGGGTGCTATATGTCACGGGCATATGCACTAAGCAGAATGTTTTATTTTTAGAACACCACCGCAAATTTCATAGGATTGTTTTGGGTATCGTGGGTTAATTTTGGCGACTCATGATCTGGCACGATGATGAGTTGAGAACCGAATAATTATTCCTGTATCCGGTTAACTTCTGAAAATTCTGTTGGCACTTCGTTGGGCTTGCGAATATCCCATCTTTCAGAAGTTCAGCGGCAAAAAATACAGTACACTATGCGTCCATTTTGCTCGAATATCACTGCAATTACGATAGGAAACGCGTTCGTACTGTTCATCATTTTCGGGTTTTTGCGGAAAGGTACTGAGCACCGGAGGTTGATAAAAATGGCAACAACCGACAGAGTGCGTCCTTGCGAATAGTGTTTGATAGGATGAAGAAGAGGTTGCGCTGCCAAAAGCACGGAATGGTTCGTGAGTACTGTTATATACATACATTTATATGTATGTTTAACTCTGTATCTATATATCTATATATCTATATATCTATATAACACGGATCTGAATACCTACCGTGTGCGATTGGATTCGTGGTGAAAGTGAAATCAGGGAGAGAAAAAAGCAAAAGAAATAAACAACGTCTAAATTTCAAGAAGTATTGCAATTCAATTTCTGATCGCTCTATCATCGGCCATCCACCCGAATCAATGAGCCTACCGCTGTCTTGATGTTACCCGGTTGCATAAACCGAGTTATGACTTGGGATGCACCACCTCGAGCATTTTATCACATGGTCTCATCCACGCGGCACTAGAACGACCTGAGGACCACGTGGCTCATATAGGGCCGGTGACTGATTGCCCGGTTCATGCGCCCTTCAAATAGGCTAGACGTCCTTGGCGCCCAGTACCTTTATTCGCCGCTGCCGCTGGTGAGCACAGCTACGTCCCTCATGAACCGGTAGTTGGTTTGGAATCAGGCTTTATCCAGTTTCCCTAGACTGACTGTCAATGGTCGGTCACCCAGTGGAGGGCGCCTGGCATTCGCATTCCTCCTGGTAATTTATAGGAACACCACCACGGGAAGATAGCTGTTTGGACTAACTTAGCTGAGGCTATTTGAGACCCCACTCACTTCAAAGCCTTTTGAGAGGGCGATTAGTCAACTTAGATTCTGAGAAAACAACCCCGACCATGCCGAGACAATCAGAGGCTAGCGCAGTATTGAAGAGCACCCGGAAAATACGAAATTTGTCCAGGTATTTGGGGTATGATGGATGCAACAAGGACGGAAAGCCGGTAGGAACGAAATGAAAACCAAGCTAATACAGTAAATAGTGAAGTATGTGATGTTTTGCACGAAGATATATTTTGGCTTGAGGCCGACAGAAACATCGTCTTTATGAAATCGCTCGACCAATAAGCGCAAGCGCTTATCACACAGTTCCTTAGTGAGTTCACGTGATAATATTCGTATATTTCTCGGAAACTTCGAGAGGCATGCGTGGTTGCGTGATCAAATGTTACAGGGGTATCGCAAGTCACATTGGACAGGCAAATAAACACTTGGATAGAAAATGAGAAGAAAGAGCAAAATTGGCATATCAAGAGGGACATAGTGTTTATACACACCAACGATGTCCAGAGTTCAACTGGACGATGGTGGCTGGCGTGGTGTCTGCAGTAGTCGGATTCAACGGGTCTCTAAAATGGTTATGAATGTTAAGATGTCATGAAGAAAGCCTCCAAAGGGATTGCGTGCAGGGTAAAAACTTGTCACAAAGGACCAAAACAGCTGGCGGGAAGATTACTGATGGCCTAAAGGTACCTTGTATTATAATGGATATGAAAGAGTACGTCGGTCATCTTACCATGGATCCTGGGGCCAAGAAAATATTCAAAAGCCTTATGAAAATGCGGAGGGGCAAAGAACGCTGGCTAACCATTGTTCAAAGACATGAAGAATGGAAACGTCTTCGGCATTGAGGAGTGAGGATTGATATGATATGTGCTGAATAATGTATATTTGAAGCTGGTAAGCCAGTGTGAAAAAAGCGGGCTACTTTGTTTCTTTGTTTGCGTTTGTGGGCTTAGCTGATAGAGGTTACTGGCACAGTGATAGCCGCGATTGCCGAGGCGATGATTGGGGTGATTTTTGCGATGGACGATGGTAGTGACATCTGGAACAGGGATCTAAGTGTGGGTGCCTTCGTGGCAGTTGGATGTCAACGTCGAGTGAATGTCGGACACGGACGGGTAGTTCCAGCAGTAAATCTGTGCAATCGGAAAGACTTGTCCGTTCAAAGGGTCACAGGCTTCGTGGATCACGTTATGTGGCCTTGATATCTAGACAGGCTGACAAATTTGATGATTCATGCGCATTAGAAGCAGTCCATATCGCCATAGGAAAAGATTTTTCTTATTTGGGTGCAGAGATGCGCACATTTTTACCATTATTCCTGTGAAAAAAGGAGAGGTTGATGTGAACTCGGAGCAGCCATAAGGGATCAAGGTGTAGTTTTATGCAACATTCTATGTAGTTTAGCGAAGACGAGTAGGTCAGAAGTCGTTTTGTAAATGTTCGTTGAACATTCTCAATCTCTAGTTTGTCACTACGCCGCATGTTGGAGCAGATGCTGGGACAGTGGTCCAGGATAGGTCTTACGTGCATTTTATATATTACCGAATTGATTTCCTGGTTTCTAAACGTTCTGTGATAGGCCAACTTCAAGTTAATAAGCAGAATAATTATACAGGAATGGAAGATCCTCAACGCCGCATCGCCAATGACTCCTGCACTTAATCCGTCTGTCTAAGTGGACCAACATTGTTCAGTTCACCGGCTGGTATTCAGACCTTTTAGCCAATTCGTCCATTCACCACCTCAGGCTTTCTTACATCCACTGACTGACTCGGAGAACACCGTACAGAGAATCAGGAGTCAGGTGAAAATCAGCAAAATACATCATGGCCTCCTTTACATCCACTGCTCGTTCTGAAATTACACCTCTAAGCGATCATAAATCGGCTGCACCTTGACGTAATGTGACGGCTTTGATGCCTTCAAAACCGTGTGAGTTATACAAGTCGGCTTTACTCAAGCTGAAGATCCATTCATGTAAACGATATATTTCTGTGAAACTCCGAACAGCATGCTTGGTTGCATGGTCAAGTGTTACAATGGAATAACACAGCGCGTCGATGAACATAGCTGAAAAATGAAGTCAGAGGTGTACCCGTTAGGATTTCACATGGTTTCAAGTGGGCCAACATTAGTAATGTTTAGCATATTGCTCAACGTTTAGAAACAATAATAGCAAGTATCCAGGGGCGAATTCGATAGAAGAACGGCAGCAGGTGTCAATATTTCAACAATTAACAAATTTATACGGTGTTCGAGGTAACCTGCGACAACGAAGGTTAATGAATCATGAGTAACGGATGAACAATTTGCAAAACGACTGGATGGAGTGACGGAAAAGGATAATAGACGAGCAACGCCAAAATGGGGACGGGGGCTAATTGGTTCCCAATCTGCGGCGGCTTCTGCAAACAAGGAAATGGGCATGGTTCCTTTAGGTGTGAAGAGCACAGCAGAATAGTTATGTGGATAATAGGAAACTATTGCTTATATGCGTGCCGAGAGGAACCGTCACCAAGTGCGAGGATTAAAATGAAGAATAGTGCCCAATAATTAAACTGCAGTATGCGATGGCAATGGGAGATGAGGTTGCTTCTTTTTGGCTCCTTTCAATGGAAGATCAAATTATTGGCAGTTACAATGATAAGAATATGCTAAGGGGGGATTTGTCAAAGATGCCCGCAGTTATGACGATAACTGAACGGCAGAGTTTGTACGTGCGTTTCGTAAATGTTCACAGTTAATTTCATGGTAGTCTTAGCCGAAGCCAAATCAAGCTGAGTAGTCAGGAAATTGCCTGCTCATGTCACGTCACATAGTTGATGTATTTCTGAAATGTTCTGAAAGGCACGCTTGACTGCATGACCAATTCTCGTATGAGTATTGCAAGTTGCATGGAGGAAGTACACAGGTGAAGACAAAATGGGGAGAAATAGCAAAAAGGGTGTCCTACAAGGAACATGTTGATTAGACTCACGAGTGGCATGTACCGAAGTTCCAAGTTTTAAATGCAGGGGAGTGGTAGGTGGCAAGATGTATCCTTAGCAATCGAAGTTAACGAATTTGTAAGATGGACACAAAAGTTAAACTGTGATATAATTCACCACAGATCAAAATTACGCGTGGAAATTGTCAAAGTGGATCGAAACAACTAGAGAGGAGAGCACTGACGGCCGATGGATGTCAAGCAACAAATTTGGAATGAAAAAGAAAGTCGGTCACTTTACCGTGGACCCTGCAGCTAGTAAAATAATAATAAGCCTTTCCGAAAATGAGAAGTGACGAAGAAGAATTGTGAAGAAATATGGCAAAGAATGGAAAGGTATCAGCAGTTTGGAGGAGAATGACTATTAGTATGGCATACGCTGAATAATACACTGGACGCTGATAAGCCGGCGTGAAACATGGACGGGTCTCTTTCTTCATTTTATTTATATCCGGATGACTATTTGAAGGCAGTTACTGGTATGCTGATAGCCGCGGTAGTTGAGGGGAAAATATTAGGTCATGTTCGCAGTAGACGATGATGGCGGAATTTGAAACTAAAGTGTCTGCGTGGACGTCTTCGTGGCGTTTGGCTGCCAACGTGATGGGTATGTTAGCCACGATCGGACAGTTCCGGCAGTAAAGCTGCGCACGTGAGAGTACTTGTCCGCTCATAGGATCATGAGTGTCGGAGATCAGATTATGTGGCCTTGATTTCTAAACAGACTAGCAACGGGGTAGTCAGTCGGCGTTGGTGACATGCATATTAACAGCAGTATTCACTTTATCATGGCTTTTGGAACAAACGTTACTTGTCCGTCCTGGGATAGTTTATCTGAGCCTCGGATCGTTTAGCTTTCGCGGGGTGTTCAGACGTGTGAGGGTGGGACCAGAAAGTGGATAGTGAGCTCCTGGCGAGACACGAGTGCCAATGTGCACATTTAGAATGAAAAAGGTAGAAAGGTGGCAATCCGTAGGAGGTACAGCTGAGGGTAATTAGGCATACGGCATTAAGAACGGGGAGTGAGAAATGTTGTGTAGAATGAAGGGGTTAAATGACGCCAAAATTTGTGCTTGGGATGGGCTAATTTTTACATGTACCACGAAGAAATGATTTAGTTGAGGACGTCAAATGTTAGCTTGGGAGTAAATGGGAATCTGACGTGAGTACTTATGCCCGTTTATGTCCTGCTGCATGCGTGCTAAACGAGATCGAATGTTAGGTGAATAGTTGCGTTGGCATTTTCTCATTGATAGAGTTTCCCCGCCTATGGCTATAATGATACGAAATTGCGGAAAATGATGCAATTAAAATGGCTAGAATGTGTTGATTGGGATAAGATAGGACTTCGTTCGTTACATTCATTCAATACCCTAGGCCAGAAGCAGGCTCTTTATATTTTGCACGGTTAGTTTCTTCCTGATTTCATTTTTAAACGTAGCGGGGGCAGGAGAAATCGTCCTTATACTTTCGAATAGCTTAGTCCGTAGGAATATTTGATGTTGAAGAGGAATTCTTAAGTAATATCCTCAACATGGGACCTTTCAACAATTGCCCTGCACTTCTGAAGTCATAAGAAGATATATTCTTTACTGGAGTTGCGGAGACACATTATTAAAGTAACCTTATGAAAAAGAACAAGTTACTCTGAGCTCAATGCAAACATAAGCAATAAAGCCGTAGTTTTGCGGAACCTTCCATGGAGTTTAGCAGTAAAAACTACCCCAAAGGTAAATGTTCGTTGAACATTCTCAATCTCGAGTCTGACTTTTTACTTCATCTTGGAATATACGATATAAAAGTAGTTTGTTATAGGTCTTACGTTTGTTTTATGTATCAAAAATAATTTCCCCGATTCTCAAGATTCTGCGCATCCACCCGGTTATTCTCCTGGCCCCTGCAACTTGATTCTTTGTGTATTCGGGGAAGTTGAAAGTGCTGGATTAAGGCCTATGACTGGGTGAAGGGAAGGAATGACTTCTTAGTTAATTTGAAAGATTCCTCTAAGAATGTGGCATTTGTGCGCCAGTATGTCGCTTTCGTGGGCCAAGAATGTCACCGACTAAGCTGCGCACAATGGATAAAGTCGCATTACATCATTTATTATTATCTAGGATAGTGTTGAAGTCACAATGGAGGAACATATGCACAATATTTTATGTAGCTCGCAAAAATAATTGGAATACCATGCTTAATGATTTGAAAAATGTCGTTGATGCACAGCAGAAATAGTATTGGACACAGTACGCTTCCTGGAATAATTCTTTTTGTAATTGGACGAGGCTTAGATAGAGTTTCGCTTGCATTCACTAACTGCATTCTTGATGTCCAATAAGAAGAAAACCATGCCAGGTCGGATTTTGTTATACCGTTGCTTTTGACTCTCATAAGGGGCTTTCGACGAAACTTACAATCAAAAGAATTCGTCCTACCCGATAAAATTACAATCACGGGCGATCCGTTGTTGGCAGCCCTTGCTGCTATGTGTGAGATGTCAGCCATGCACTCACCCAAATTAGCGTAAAATTTGTTGGTTGCCAGTTAAAGATCCACCGATAGAGGGGAAATGCCCCAACTCTGGCCATAAATTATGGCGAAAATATGGCCTCATGAGACTCTGTGGCATGGTCTAGTGAAAGCTGAGGATAAGACAACGGACGGCAGAACTAAAACTTGAATTCTGGAAATGACCACACCCGATTCGGTTTTGGTCTATGGATCTGTGCACCTAGGTTAGGCACGTCGTTAAGATCAAGAATACCCTTGAAGGAATTTCACATTTTACTACCTTTATTACAGAAACAAAAATGTAAACCATATTATAGGAAGGGGGCCGCGGCCAGCAGAGAGTTAAGTTGACCGGCGGTGGAAGGATTCCAAAGGGCGACCTTCATGTCCAAAATCCACAACCACCGTCAACCCTTGTGTGCTATGAATAATGTTTTGTTCCCCCACTTAATTGTACACTGGAAGCAAATGCGGAAAGGTATTTTGAGGAGGGGAAAATGGATCAACAAACACCAGGCGCATTGAAGTCGCTCACTACTAGCTTAGGACCAAGAAGATCGGCAGCCAAATTAGGTGCATCAAGTGGTGGTAAAAATTCTGACTAATACATACCGGAGAGACGTTAATTGCAAATAATCAGTACGTCCTGACTCCCGATAGCCACAGTCAGCCGGATAAAATCTTCCAGGTTATCAAGGGTAGAGGCTGAAGGAGAGTCTCTCATATAGATTGGAAAGCCTCTTCGCGGTTATTTATTCTGTCCTTCCTAAAAGCTTTGTAACCATTTATATCTGTGTCTCTGTCGGGGGTATTATCGGTCAGCCAAGTCTCAGTGATAAGAATGAAATTGTATCTGCCTTACAAACCAACATGCGCAGCGTATGCACCTTAGTAAGTATTGTACGAGCGCTTAATAACAACAGTGAAGAGAATGGAGATAATTGGAGTAAATATCATTAGGGGTGTAAAATTGGATATGGCGTGAGAAGTCACTGTAAGACAAGCGAGGAGAACGGACGTTGCAGATAAAACCGTTGAGAGACTGCCCTGTTACGCCGGATTCATAAGCTACGGTGGGTTCTAACCTATTCGTCCGTAGAGCTGGGAATCAGCATGCATTTTCTGAGCAGTGAAGGGGCATGTAGCGGTGGTGGAGAATATGGTATGGCTGAAGGAAAAACCGGGTAAAATAAAGGACACCTTTTGGGTCGTGGGTGGCTCAGTTTTGGAAAGCCTGCCATCTAGGTCATTGGAAGCCTCCAGGTGCGGTCTCGAAAACTGAGACAGTGAATGCAGCCTGGTCGGCTTAAGCAATGTAATTACCGGTTGCAGACCGTCATTCGGGGTTTACTCAGAAAAGGTGGTCTTCACGCAGAATTCCTAAGGTACATGTGTACGTTTGGGGGAATGAGTGGCGAGCCAGTACTATGGAAATCGGTTTCAGTTCTGGGGAAGTAACAAGGGTAGGAACCATGATGATTAAGAAAACTCGCTGGATGTTGTAGCGAGATAATTTTCTTAGACCCGCGGGAATTTTCGCGGCGCTGAAATGAATACGCTGGGGTCTAACTGAGTTAACCGTACCTCTTGAAGAGCCTGAGCTATTGGGCCATGATAGGTCTAAAGGGACAGGAAACACCACCCTGACACTACTTATGGGCTTGACGGGAATGTTCTGAGGAGAAAGATGGTTGTGTCTCACGTGGACTTCTTCTTTTGAAGAAAGTCGCGACATGGCCAATTATTTGTGGGCCCGCAGCCTGTGGGGGCAGACTGGAGTATGACGGTGAAATAGAGGAAGTGGACTTGGTGAAAATAACGTAAGGCGGGTGCATTTAGTGTGAGATTTTGGGCCTGGAAAAACAAGGCGTCGTTGATGTGGAGGAGCGTAGGACGTTTTACGGAGGCTGTGATGTGAGGGGCGAGCTCCATAAAACTAGGTCTATATCGGCAGGGCATGAACCAGTGGACCCTACGGGTTTTTTGAGTCGAATAATAAGAGAGGAAGCCTATTTTAAGAGGTGGCTTTTTTGTAACACTTCTTGCATTGTTTGCTGGTGGTATCTTGGAAACCAAGTGCATATGACTGCAGTCGTGTGAACTGTAAACGAAAATTTCCCTCTGGAGAGGCATTTTGTCTACGGTTATTTTTGTTTTGAAAGGTGAAGCTGAAGCAATAATGCTTTGCTTACTGACGAATAACTTTACTAGGAATTTTGTCTGGCAATGCAGCACGAGGGAACAACCATGACGTTGGTTTCACTTCCGCAGTCTCATCGTCATGCTGCATACAGCCATGTGTTGTTTTTAAGGCCATTCATGTGATTACGATCAGCGATGTTAAAAGCGATAGCAATACATGATTTATCCAATTGATTCGATGTTTCAGAGGCCAGCAGATCCGTGAATTTACCAGCGGCCACTAGTTTCAGTTTATCCAGCGGTGAACGCCTTGAGGAAGTGCGCCCCAAATTGTTGATGTGGTCTATAAATTTGCTAGTTTTCTATCGAAAATCTGTGACCTGTCATGGGTTTCACCCACCGGGTCATTAGTTTTGACGGAGCATTGACTCACTGTTCGCAAACGAGAGGCCAACTTTGGAGTTTTTATTGCTAGTTTCGCGAACAATGTCACCGGTGCGTTGAGCTTGCTGATGGATACCACGAATCACCGTGCTTTTTTGGGAAATTTAAAGTTTTGGAGGCAATTTGGAAGGTGACGACTTATGTTTGATACTACTGTGGCGATAGCGGAATGCTGTGTGCAATCGGTTTGACGAAGTTCTTGGAAGAGAAATGCTAGCGAGTACTGTAAGGCGACATGACCTGTGAATACTTCATAGGGAACAGATTATGCGTCTTCGAAATGGGCCTGAAGGTAAACTGACAGGCCAATGATACCCTACGGCGGCAAAAATCCGCTCGATGATTTTTTAAAGTAAACATTGTGCGGTTTTGTGACGTAAAACGAAACACTCCGAGTCACACGACGGGTCTGAACTACAGGATGACGTTGAGAGTTATGGAACCCTGTGGATTAACGAATGAGTACACAGGCCAACAGGTGTATCTACTCTCAAGGACAACTGAACAGACAGGCTGAACTTGTCCTATAATAATAATAATAACAATATTGTATATTTCTCGATTTGCGACAGGCATGCGCATGGCAAGATC
>LUCM01002045.1:45441-119088 GCA_008360955.1 Fasciolopsis buskii | reverse complement strand
GCCTATCCTCCCCACGAACAACGAACTGTAAGGCACCGAGCTTGTTCTTTATTGCACGTTATCTCTGCCGCTTCGTGATGTAACGCATGACTAAAGGTATATCCAGTTATTCACCTATAATGGATGATGTGTCTGTTATACACCATCGAGTGCGCTGTATGCGATAACACGGAAGACATTACACAATCGTTTACGAATCTTATTGTGAAAGAGCAGTTGAGAAAACAGGAAATTAACATAACCTATAGATGACCGACGGTTTTAACCGAAAATAAAAGAACCCACTACGGAGTTATCTGTCCGATAAACCAGAACAGTCACTGCAATACACTAATTTTGACCGCACTAATGATTACTTTAGAGGGACTATAATCCACTAGGGTATGTGAATCATAATGGTTCTTTCATTATGAGAGCAATTTTTAGTAAATGACACCGCAGAAATGTACCAAAAACCTTTTCGAAATCCTTTCGCGACAAAAGTTACCAAGGATCACCAACCAAACTAAGAAGGACCTACGAAGCAGTACTTGCTGTCAGAAACCGCAGCACGTTCACCGATAACAATGATGGGAGGCTGAGGTGGCGGCGAGGACAAAGATTCATACACACTTAAGCAAAGGGACCTCATGCCGAGGTGTGTGAATAGCAGCAAATATACAGCAAAATTAGGAATAAGTGATACCGAATTAGCCTTAGGGCAAATTTAATTTTCTTGCACATCGATTTCTCATTTATACGTCCCTATCCTGCCCGGACGCTACCGGGGGCAAACGGTGGGCACGAAACTACTTGTGACTTGCTGCGGAAACAAGATCGCTGAAACACTAAATCGCCAGCTTCGTTGAATTGATTCTGCCGGAGCTATGGTGACAGCCTTGAGTTCTGCTGTTTTTTCAAATTCGTAAGCACCACAATGGCCCAAATTCCGTTGTTATTTTTTTTGTTTGCCATGTTAATTTTTCCATGCACTGAGGTCTGGCTCACGGGATCTTGAATTTCTTTTTATGCAGATCTGAAAGTTTGCAGGAGTACTTTCTGAACGTGCTACAAAAATACGAAATTTCAGGTCCAATTTTTTCATGGAAAAATAATTTTGTTTAGCTTTAATTACTTAAAGTATTACATCAATTTGATCTCCGAGTGTTCTGACATATGGGAGAATTTTACGTCCCCTTGAGTATTTATACTTAATCCGATTCACCCACTCTACACTGGGGGCGCTAAGACGCCCAAAAAACGGTTCAGTCCTTGTATCACAGGAATACATTTAGGGCTGTGGTTTCATTCTTCTTTTTTCCGACGCGTTGAACCTCTGAACCCTGTTGTGCTGACTAAATAACCAAAGGCCATTCCGATTTAGCAAAACAAAATATTCATTAGGGCCCTCGTGCCGTTTGGCGTTAATCAGGTAGCACGTTCTTCCTTAAACTGAATTATTAGATTTTGATTTACTTCTACGGTCCTGAGTTCAGCTATGAGTGAAGTAGTGTTAATCGGTTCGAATGAATTTGAAAGTTATATCAGTTTATACATACTCTTCCTTCTGTCCTTCTTGAGGATGCAGGATGTCTGACGAGCATGGAGAGCCTTCTTTAAGACCACATTGCTGTTGCTGAACCAAGTGTTGTGACGGGCGATCGTGATTGCAACATTCTAGCATAAACCTACTGACAATAAGCTCACAAAGCGGTATTTTGTCACCTCCTCCTTGCTTTCTTCATTAGAGATAAGAATAACGGCGGCTTTTTTCCTTCCAATTGCCGAATTCCTGTTTCTAGGGTCTCACTAAACAACTGGATAAGTGATCTCGCCGACGTATTGGTTTTCATCTCACTGGATACAATATCCGGACATGCCTGTTTATGTTCAGTCACTTTCATTTTGGTCCCCCAAACGTTACCGTCACGATGTCAACTTGATCCATGAAGGGGTCCTTGGCTGCCTCAAAGTGACTTCAGCGCGTGCCCTTTTGAGGAAATTTTCAAGTTCCTGAGCCCTGCAAAAAGCTTTACCAAACTGGATTCGATGCGTATCTGTGGCGCATCAGACTGTGACCAGAGCGTTGACCGTCGTTTGCACATGGCCGAAGTACACCTAGGAACTTTTCGTGGCACGACCAAGTAGGTTTGCTTCACATCTGGTTTGGAAATCACTTGCCTCTGCGGTGACCTCTTTTCGTACTCAGAACTACTAGAGTCAAGTACGTAGAATCCTGCGGGCCCTAGGCTGTCGCCATTCATTGGGTCTTTCTCAGATGAACAGCAGTAACTTAGGGTGTCCCGATCTTCTAACTAATCTTAGTGAAACATGGGTTTCGGTAGGTCCGATCAGAAACTACTTCGTGTTATTACTTTCCTCGTCTAATGGCTGATAACTTATACTTCAGTTTATTTTTTTCCTGGCATCATAGCTTTTGCGTATTGTCTGCAAATTCCATCCGTACTTCGTCCGGCATTGCTGTAGTGGGTTTGGCCACGGGGATAGGGTCACTGTGCAATCACCACTTTCCATCAGAGCATCAAATTCTGGGCCCTTAATTCCGGGTGTTTGATGACTATTAGGTCTAGGAAGCTAGATGTTCTTCCCCTCTTCACTGTACTGGATGATTAACATGATGGATGGACACTGGTTTCTGCTTGTTCCAAAAGGACAACTTACGGCACAGTTGTGAAGTCCTTCCAGATGAGCAAAAAGTGGTGGTCATGAGACTGCTGCAGTCTTTTTCAATTCAGCCAATCCTTAGTCTGCCATTGTAAAACCGTTGGCGGACGAATTGAGTTCGAAAGTTTTGTTGATAAATAAACGTGATTCACTAGGCGATTCAAAGTACAAGCTAATGGGTAGACGGAGCTTAGAAAATTCCTATATTGTTCCTTGGACTTCTTGTAGCACGTCAAGCAGCACACCATCTGCCAAACAGCCCCTCAGAAAAGCATCTTTGGAGTTTGGCTTTTCCTAACATTTTCCTTGTCTAAAACGACATGAAAAATACGAGAAGGCTAGTTATGTCAAAATTTTCCACTACTTTTTTTTAAGTTCAATCATAAGATAACTGGAAACTTATCCTCATCAAAATGATGCCAGTAGGTTGCCACGAATTCTGACTACGCTATCAGCTGATGCAATGAACTCTTACATATTTTTTTCCAATAAAGAACAGAAGTCGGGGAAAGAAGTGATTTTTCGAACTTTAGTCTAAGTCTTGGGGTTTCTGGACACATCACCAAACAGATGGCAGTCTGGTCTGAAACCTCATTTCTATGGTGGACAGAGCTTTCATGCCAAGGTTTTAACGTTGTACAACGATCACGTAATCTTATAAAGGAAGAAATGCGTTTGTGTGCATAGAAGTCTCCACTGGCGTTTATCAAACTGCGACATCTGCTGAACCGGCGTAAGACCAATTTATCGATCAAAGGGAAAGCTTACACTCTAACATTAAGGTAGATCCTGCAATATGGCTCAGAATTCTGGTCGTTTAGGCTTAGGGTAAACGGATACTGTCGATGGTTGAGCGTGAAGCTTTTGCAATATTGCTGGAGCGTGATGGTAGAATTACGTCAGTACCTTTGAGGTTAGATGCGAGATGCCAGGGCAGTGTTTGGCCTTTGAAAGAAACGCTAACTTCGGATGAATTAAGTGCTGTGAGAAATTTCTGTATATGCTCGCAGATCCAGTCCCTTGGTTTGCATTTTCCTTTGAGAAAGGCATAAGTCGAAAGATGGATTAAGGATATCGGCCCATGAATTAGCAAATCAGCTATAAAAAACCTTACCGGTTTACTATCTTAAAGCAGGAGCGTTAGATTACCGGGTCTGGGTTTACAGAATTTTCCATCATGGTGGTTGGAGACCTTGGGCGATATGCATAATTCCTGCAGCTAGTGATACTGTAGTGTTTAAAATGTCTTGTTTCGTGTAAGTTTTTTGGTTATTATCTTATTTTCTCTCCTATTATGTTTTTAAATCTGTGAGATAGCAAGAAAACCAGAATTCTTTTGTGTAACTTTGAATACTTTTAAGTTTGAACTTGAATAAACAGCAGAGAAAACAGATGTGAGGACCTCTCAGCGAAACGTGAAAGTCCCATATTGATAGATCCAGGCTCACAATTTCCTGGAAAACGCGCTTAGTGCCGAAAGATTTGTTTATTAAAATAGTATATTAATTTTTTTCATTTTTATTCGGTGCTCAATTTCACCGTTTTGTGGTAACCCCAAATATACCTGATCGATTTTGCGCGACTACTGGAATACTAACCTATACCTATCGGCAAAGCCCAACACGAATTCAGGATACCGCGTGGGGGGGGCCTTTCTGGCTTCCTTGTCAACCAAAATGGTTTCTCACTCCGGTGCTTTAGACTAGAGCTTTTGTAATGAGAAATGAAGTCTTGATAATGTTCAACTTTGCCAACAATCGCAAGCAGTTTCACATGAAAATAAGTAAAGTATTGAATTTTTTGGAAATTTTTGGAGCAGCAGCTTTCTGTATCTCGATTATGAAAACAACTATGCCCTGTAATAATAAATTTTGATTAAGCAGTCAAAAAGTGAAGGCGAATGTAACAAAAATACATTCCCATATAATTCCTTGAGAACTATCTGAAGTCTATCAGATGGGTCTTGCCTGCTCAGTAGAAAAATCTTCTCATCAATTGTGAATTTGGAAAAATGTCTCACAAACGATTCATGTGAGACTTTTATGAAGATGTCCTGTTCCTTTTGGGTGTTACGGGCTGAATAACTTTGATTAAGTTCTTGAAAACTTGAAATAGCTCAGGGAAAAAGGCTAAACCCATAGATTCCAGGTTCGGTTCTGTCTTCTTATCACCTGTAGTGAAAGCTAAAAAAAACAGGAAGAGCAAAAGGAAGCGCCAATTTTTGAAGCTTTTTCCCGTATGGACAGCCACGCAAATGGCGTAAGAATTGCTACTTAATTGGAAGTAAGGCTTATGTGACGAGCTGTTTTACTATTAACGATGGTTTTACTTCAAGAGTAGACAATGTCATTTCTAGGACATATCAGAGAAAATGCACTTTAAAAGTAATAAAGTTACATCTAAGTGACATGTTGAGACGAATTTTATAAGTCTTTTTGAGTCGCCCCTGAGTAAGGAGGCTGCTCCGTCAACAAAATCGCGGACTAGACTTTACGTTTTACACTACGAATAAACCAGTCCTAATAAATCTTTAATTCAAGAGTTTGCCGTTCAGGAAAAGCAATAGAGTTGTTAAAAAGAGCTTGTACAACTTCCAAATCAATAAATGGATAACAATTTTTACCACATCGACCACAGTAAACTAGTTATTTTTACTTCAGCAGCAGATGAACATACCAATCAGATAGGATATGAAAGTCTGCCCAGGATGATGCCCTTGGGAAATATCGCCGAATAATATTGGAAACTGAAAATTGGTTCTGTTGGGGCTCCTTCTGTCCAGTTAAAACCTTTGAACTTCATGGTAGTCTGTTATGGTCAAGGAATAGGACCCGTCCAAAAAAGCCATTCTAAAGCCGTATTAATAGATTACATGTTAATGTAATTTTCGTCCTTATAGGTAGGCCATTTGAGCCCGGAGTTTGACAAAGCGGATGATTTTTTTATTTTGTTGCTTATATCTCACTAGCAGAGAACCCATCCACTTTGCATACTTTTCTCCTGAAAGAACAAATGTAGTCCTGCAATAGCAAGAACAAAATGCATAGAATGACAGTCGTTCGGACGAATGAGATATAACTTCAACGTATCCACTTCTTCATATAAATGCAAGACATCATCCTCATATTCTTAGTCCGAATGAATGTCAAACCCACTATTTTTGCAACTAGGGCTGCCGCCGTAATCCTATGAATCACAAAGTTGAAAAGGCAGAATGAGAGAATGCATACCTCGAGGGTCCCCGGTATGAAAAGCTGAACGGGCGAGAGCCATGGGCGTGATTTTGTGTCGAAGCTACATCAATTTTCGTTCCTAACCTTTATTCCCTTGCGAGCCTCTGTCGTTCAAAACATCATAAAATCTGAGACAGTATCTAAGAAGGAATATCCTGATACACTCTTCCTCGCCCAGCCATATTAAGCTACTCTCTCGAGAACAGTTTTACTCGACAAGAATGAAATTCGGCATGTCTTTTAGTAATGGAGATATGCATGTGGGTCAGCAATGATTATAGATAATTAATATGATCCACTTCAGGGTTAACATAGACCAGTATGTCCATCTCGTGGACTTCAGAGTAAGCACAGTGGGATAAGTAGTGTTCATTGGCTTCCATTGAGCTTTTCTGCATCGTGTTAGTTCAATCGTGGGGTCACTCATGACCATATAGAATGGTCTTCCAAAATGGCAGGGCCTTAAACGGAAAGCCTCCGGATTGTATCGTAGATGCACGCCAGTGAAACAAGAAAACGGACACTCAAGACGATTTATTTTCAGTGAAAGGAAAACGTACGGATATTATTTGACACATTTTTAGAAGCTTAGGAAAAGCAAAAAAGGTGGGAGGATATCACACACCTAATATGGTTAACAATCACGAACGGTGTGTCATTCAGAGCAACATTGCATACGGGTTTTCACTAGGGGGTCAGACGGTTGGATACTGTCTGGATAGATCGAGTGGATGATTGACAGAAATGTATGATTAGTTAACAAATCAAAGGCAATCCGATTTGCTCATCAATGAATTCCTAAAACGGTGACCAAGGAAATAAAACGTGGCAATCGGCAGACCGAATACAAACGTAAGCCAACTGTTCTGAAAGCGTAATGAAGGCAACTGAATATTATTCCAAATACTGTTTCTTTAATCCCATTTAGGTAACTAGATGATCTGCAGCTGTGAATTGAAACCGGTGGTCTAAATTGCGGTCACCGAGAAAAGTCTTATTCCCGGTTTTCTCTATGCGAATAAACAACCTAAACATTGCCCTGTGAACCACAATGAACCGTGGTCATTTAACATAAATCTTATCCAGGCCTACATTTGCATGCACACTAATGTAAGCTGAAGGATAAGTAAGTGCCTACATTATCCAACAGACGTTTGGGAACTGCTGAAGTCATAGATATTTTGAAAGAATTCTACTGCCTGAGGACATCGTCTTCTTTCTGACCTGATTTGACGCCTGATTTAAAATGTTTGACAATCTTTTGATTGTTTCTCTTTGGTTAACATGACTTACGTGCACTACTGCTTGTCCCGCACATTTAAAGGTTCTCATCGTTACTCTACTCTTAATACTTGACATCTCATTGTAAACTGCCAAATGGGCAATATTTTGGGGCCATGACAAATGCAGTGCACATCACGCATTTGACAATTGGATCGTGTCTTTTGCGTTCCATCGGCTGAGTTCACCTTTTTAGTTTTCGTCCACACACTAAACGTTCTCAACAGTACCTCCGGACGATCCTATCTTCTGAATTACACCTTAGGAATCGAGAAGAGAATTTCTTTTGTTCTAAAGTATCATAATCCTCTTTCCTTGTCTCACGTCCGTTCGGTCGACTGCTGTCACGTCGTTACGAAGGGGTCGTGGGAGTTTTCATGTAGGTCCCCACTATTTTTCCGGTCAATATTCCTCTTTCCTATACTTTACATTTTTTTCGTTTGGTGTTTTATGAAGAAGAGTGGGTGCTTAGCATATTGATCAACAGATAAACTCGATGGAAGACCGGTCGCTGGCGTCAAGAGAACTTCCTTAATATTTCATATAGTTATTTGCCCTTGGAGTGTGGTGCTAGCTGAGTGTCACGCAGGTTGCACAAGTGGAAAGAGCTAAACAAGCTTTTGCAGACAATATTTTGTGCCACAACAGATGGTAACAGGATCTTAATACATGGTATCTTGGATGTCTTTTATTAGTTTGTTATTATATGACGAGAAACTCCACTATATCTGTTCCGTATAAAATTTTCCCAAAACAAACAAACGGTTTCGTTTGTTACCATGATCAATCTGTAATTCTCACCGAAAGAGTGCAGTAAATTATTTCAGGAGCGATTATTTTTCCTGCCCACAAGAGTCTTTATGCTCACTTGCTGCTTTGAGGACCGGTAAATTCGAACTGGTCTAAAACCAGCTACGAGAAAAGCCTGAAAAGGGTCAGATGAAAGCTTGCAGATTCACTGAATTTGTCTCGATTTTATAATTATAACAAACCTTGAAAATTCCCGTTTACTAGACCACGGCTGAGCTACCGATAGCTTGCTGATCACAGTGTCTACGGGAGGTCGACGATTTGATTGTCTCAGCGTAGGCAGGAAACTTTTCATTCCAACCACATTCTGGACTGCCGACGAGTGCTCTCTGTTAGTCTAGTCTTCATATAAAACTTATTCAGTCTCCATTCCCTAGCCTGTATATCAAATGAGAGTAGCCTTGTCCAAGTAAATATCGCATACAAAATGAAAGCTTAGACGAACAAACTGAATTATCACTATAATTATTAATGAGCGTAAAATCCATCTTTTCCAGGATAACTGAGGCAAAAGAATCCCGCTAAAGTTTGCATTATTTGTTCTTCACGGACCGTATTGTTCTGCAATGATTCTGACTCTGAGTGGTCTAAAAGAGTACATTCTTCAGCCCATCATTCGAAAACTCAAACTTTCCGAAGAATCGAAATTGGTAGGTTTGAAATTATTCTTCCCACTCATTCACGTACACATATGCTGCCCATTAGGTATATTGCGTGTTAAAAGTTCTGGACGAGTTGTGGATCGAAATGAGTGCACAGGTGAATAAAGTAGGTTTGAAACACTATGACATGACAATCCTTTGTCAAATATAATTTTTCTAGAACCCACGTTCGACGCTTTATCTGTGCGAAAATATTTCGAACGCCATAATTGCCACAATCGTGAAGGATAAAAACATACTGGCGAGCAAAATGTTGGTGAATGGATTACAATAAATAACACTCCATTGGAATATCCACAGGACCGATTTGGAAAATGTTGTTAAAGTAACAGCTGACTCAATCATTTTTGAATTTAACAAGCAAAAGTTGGCTTTCGATGCAAAACAAAAGGCAGATATTACCCCAGTGGGTGAGCCTTCGGAGACGACAACACAAACCTGCAAACCCTATAAGCCGTTGATGGATGGTTAGTTTCTGAAATCTTTCATTGGAAATAATAAATGCGTAAACTTTTTTAGATTTCAGAATCAAAGATCTACTGGAATTTGAAAACCTTCAACAATACAGTGGCTATGAACAACTTGAAACCATCCGTTTGCTAAAAGAGAAAACTAGTGGTGGAAGTTTGTCAAAAATGGTAAATTTAGCCCCCGACTTGAATCTGTTTCGTGTACAATTCAAGAGTTTTATTCGCCATGCCATATTGTCACGCATTTTTTCATTTAAAAGTCACCGAAATATTAGAATAGGAATCACCAGCAGTCCTCACCTGCTCGCACGAACTGCATGATGCGAGCAGCCATATCACATGTGGAATAATTTCGTGTCCCATATAATCTTTTACTGATCAGGCTGACCAAATAGTCAAGTTCTATGGATCGTCTTCCAAGCCTTCTTCATATTTAGGCTGCCTACTGAGAACCCTTTGGTCTTTACGCTCAATTGCTGTGAGGTTTGGTAGTGCAGATAACTGAGAAGTAGGTACATCACGTGTGGTGAGGTACCAAAAACCATAGAGAGCTAGCCCATGAAGCTCACGGGCTCACAATCAATAGTTTCGGGTTCAAATCTTGGTTCAAGAGCCGTCAATATGCATTGCCAATAACTACTAACAAGGAGTGAACAGTTGTAAAATGCTTCCACGATTTCAGAATGGTAAACTCAGCGTTGGTGACTGATATTATACAAAATCTAATATCTGGCTGCTGGGATTCGTTTTACGAAATTATGACAAAATAATAAAAATCGTTCGTAAGCGCCAAATGGCGATCAAAAACGATGGTTTTTATCTGATTTGGTTAGGGTGACATGGGTAAATGAATCCGAACGGCATACGACGTAATTATATCTGAACCCTTGTTTTGAATAGCGTGGCATAATGATGTGCTGTGGTAGTTTAAAGGAAAATGCATCCATAGAAGTGTTCTTTATCAGGTAAAATTGGAAACCTTTTGTAATACAGTTTTGCAATTAACCGATACATGTTTAACTTTTAGCAACCGGCAAGATGAATTCAGTCTATCCCCGAGTGCATACTGAAGAAACGAACAAAGAGGCAATAGTTCGATCATTATGACATCTCCAAGATATAGGTTCCCCTAGATGACAAGTTTATTCAAAGGTGGATTTCTTCAATACTTACTAAACCCAGAGTGACGCTGAAGACGAGTTTCACTAGCACATCCAGGTTCCCAAGTGTCCTCAAACACAACAGACAAAATTGTGCACCCTAATTAGAAGTACTAAGGTTTCACGTTAGCAAGCGAACGAGCAACACTGACAAACCTGTACCATGAAATTGCTTCCCAAAGCTTAGAAACAATGATTCTTCAATTCATTTAATTATTTCGTTATAAAGCATTTTTTATAATCAAGTTCAGTCTTCCGCAGGTAGCCAAAAAATCATACTCGAACAAATACAGTTAGTGATTGGAAGATGAGTAGAGGTTGTTAGTTGATAACATTACAAAAATGTATGAAAAACTTTAGCTACGGATTGTCGTGAGTAGTTGTCTTTAAACTTATGTATTGGGGTCCACGTGATCGGCCTGGGGCAATGGTTGGAGTCAGTGAGTGATATGGATCAATTCCGAAGTCAGAAGCGTTCTTGCGTTTGAAATCTTTCCTCTGCCTTGTAGTTCTTCAGATTATTAGAGTGTAATCAATCTTTCACTGTTTCATGTTCTTTTTTCTGTTTTAAGTTAAAAACACTGCGAGGTAACCATGGAAATCAGAGCAAGTTGGCACAAAGTTAATGATTCCAAAAGCTTGGTAAAACGCAAACACCCCGGGTGAAAATATAACGGTTAGGAACTGCTGCTGCGGGCTTATTCGGTTGTAAATCTACCTTGAAGATAATAGCCAAAACGCAGGCCTACTACGAATGCTTTTGACCGCCAAGTTTTTGATTTTATAAATTCGGGAATTTCCAAGTCAGTTTGTAAAATTTAAGTCAATTTTTCAGTAATTGGTAGTCTTGTGATTACCGAGCCCGGTATCTTGTTTACGAAGTCTTATCAACAGCTAATCTGACACTGCTATTATCCTATCAGCATCTTCTAATGTGTATTTATTTTTGCAGATTTCGCGGCCATTCCTTGTAAATACATGATAATTCTTGGCATCACGCTTCTGTTTTCATTCTGAATGTACCCGTGAACTACCCTCCTAAACAAAAATATGTTAACACTTAGAATCCTATTAGCTTAAAGTCTTCGAACGTTTAAAATGTTCCTTGTGTTATTTTGGAGCAGCCAGTCAAATTGAGATGGTGCTTTTTTGACAGCACTTAGACTGATCAAAATTGTGCTGGAATAGGAAGAACCGGTTGACCAAAGCCGAAGACAGAACACAGCCAGGGCAATATAAACGGACAGTTCGATTCGATCGATTGATTTCTAGATCGTTAGCTGTTTCGAGCATAACTATCGGAGACCGTCAAATGTGCAAACTAGCCGTCGTTTAACCATCACTTTTAATGGAAAACCAACTGTGAAGAGATTTCGATCCATGGCAAAACCTTTTCACACGTTTCAGTATAATCCCATAGTAATAAAATTATTGCGTTTCTCTCCTTATCGTTCAAACTATATTGAGATAGATTGATACCCAGTGATCGGTGGCCCAGGGAGAACTCTAATCCCAAGGTCCTCATGGAACTCACATCCAAATGTTGGCAAACGGAGAAAACATCGACGTTTCGAAATAATAAATGGGTAATGACGGTGGTAATGTGTCCTGTAGTGAGAAATTTCAATGAATTCAGCAGCTTGTGGCTGCACCTAATCACACACACTTGTTTTGTTCGCCTAAAACACTGCATCCTAGACATGCACTGGCCTTGCATTGGGTTAAATTTTACTCAGAGTAAAACCTGTAAAACAGTTGACAGTCGCGGAACTGTTTTCCCCGGAATCATATGCGGTCTATTTGGGCATCCTTACAGTCGTTCTGATCATAGATTATAAATATGAGAAATAATTTTTGGACTGAATTTCAATTCCTTAACATGAGGTAGCCACAAATGCTTCTAACATTTACCATACCCTTGACAAGTGCACTCATGTACTCCAGATTCCCGACGGGATAATGTACGACTAGCTTGCTTTGATCCAAGGCTGTCTGAGTTTCGATAACAGCTCAAGGCATTCATTTCCGGAGATAATATACTTAAAATTCGAATGCTAACCACGGTATTCACAGGAGACTTAATTTTTGTGATCTGTAATGAACTATATGATTTTCGAAGAGTTTTAGTATTAGTTAGCAGGATGAAAGATGTCTCTTGCTTTTCACCATAGGAGCACCGTAAAACCAAGATGTGCAGCTGTTTGTACATCGTTCGTTTTACGTGGGCTTTTTCCCAAATAAGGGTGCGATTCGCTCATTGCGCGACCAGCAGCCTATGATTTTGCAAATTATAATAAAGGAAATGCAATATATCTCACAGTGCATGACGTCCAACAAACCATCGAGAGCTAGGTTGGATGATCTAAGAGCTGCGATAGTTCACCAAGACTCATTTATCCGTGATTCGAAATCCAGTCCGATTTCTGGAAGGTCAGGTAAAGTAGTCGTACAACAAGTGCAACGTCCTCAAGGTACTGCATGTTGATACTGCATGAACAATCAGTTCTCGATTGTAATATCTTCAGTAATCGGTTAAAATATTCCATTGTGAGTCCAATATCGATAAAGTATTGTAACGACAAGTCAGGCACAAATTTTCAGGTTATTTATTCATACTTTGAAATCTGTTAGGGGAAACATTCGTCTACCACCCGGTATATCTTTGAATTCGATGGAAAAAATGATTCCAAATTCCTGTTATTGACCAGATGAGCTGATCAGGTTAATCTTTTCTCATTTTCGTTCTCTAACGTTTTGTGATTGCAGCACATATTTAAAGGTAACCTATTTGTCACCGTGCTAACGATATGGAGAAAGGTATAGACATTTAATGGGGCGGGAAAATGTATTCATTAAACTAACAAGTTATTAACGACTGGCCTTGCATCCTGATGATGGGTTGATACAGAGACGTGTCCAAGCCTATAAACGAGCTCGTTTCAAAGAAAAATCTCATTCAGGAGCAGCTTTCGGTTACCAAAACCTGTGCAACCTTTTACCGGGTTCTGTTCTGAATTGCTGATGTTTTATGCTACAAAGATTTGTAGAAACTTGTAACAAATATTATGTGGTTGTTGGGACAACGTTATCCAGAACGATGTGCTGTTTTTTCTCGCGTAGAAATTCCAAGAAGATTTAAATTTGCTTGACCGTCTCGACGCAGATCCACTTGTTGAACGCAGCAAACAACCATCCACTCTGAGTGCTTTCGTGCATGGAGAGGTGAGTATTTTTTCTGTTTTCGTTTTGAAACACTTAGTAGAATCATTTTTTACTTCGTACCTATTCAAAGACTACAGACGGTCAGTTTTGAGAATTAAAATCAACAAAGGTAATACCTGTCAGTTTCTAAGTACTGAGATTACTACCTTCAAGCGAGAAAAATGCTGTCATAAATAAAGTTCCGTGGCAAATGTTCCATGTGACGTCCGAGAAATAAACCAACTCATCTGATATTTAGCAAACAGATCATTTTTTATGTTCATTTTGTGTGGAAGTTTGGGATAAGCGTTGGTGAAATGCAACCTAGATTGTTGGAACCGGAATCCGAGACCAGCCACTTTCATTGATACCAGCCGTTGCAATCACGTAATACTAATTTCGTCAAAACACGCGCATCTCCAGTGGACCATACTGCGAAGGTGAAAGGCTATGATATTCAGTCAGGCTTGTAGGGCTATATATGTATATACATATAAATAGCACAGACCCGATTATGAATTTGATATCATCGGAACCATGGGAAACGAGAAAACTCAACGAGAGTAAGGAAGCTTATATACAGTTTACCACACTCTATACTTTCACAATATTGGTTATCCATCAGATTCCATCGCTCTTTTTTAGGCTTTGTAATACCCGGTTTCTCGATTTGAACTGGATAATTGGGTTAAGGGGTCCTCTCTCATGCATTCGGCAAAACCATTCGAATCTACAAGGTGATAAGATGATTTGAGAGTTTTTCCATTCCACTGAGTGCCACTGATTAGTTATACAGTTCCTAGATCTTTATCAGTATACACACTTATTTGTAACTAATTCCATGAAATTGTGCCGAAAGTTCGTCGAACTGATGGTGCTGTTGACTAAGATAGCTATCCATTCCAACACTCAGGATTTTCTCGGATGTATTAAGTTTTAGAAAAACCAAATCCTAACGTGAATTTCGGTGTTTTCCTTTTGGTTACGACTGGGAAACAGAAGTTTCAACGATCAATCATTCGGATACACAATACAACAAAATTGTTCGACAGTTATCTTCAGCGGATATCAGTTTACCAATACTAGTTAAACTGTCATTGATTATAAAAACTCGGGACCGCTTTGAATGAATCTAAATTTTCTAAAGAAATTGTGAGGGATGGTTTGCCCTTAAACTGGTCTCTCACTTCCCGCCATAGAGATTTACCTTCTGTGAAGACGACCAACGTATTCTATTTGGCTATTTGAATCACCTTACTTCGGTGATCGATCTTCAAGGGAGGTAGAGACAGAACGCGAGCAAGTTTTGTTCATATAAATTGTGGAAGCTCTTACGCTTGTGCTCTGGTGCATTTTCGTACTTCATCTCTGACTTCTTTAAAAATATTCGAAAGATCCACTCGACTCGTCAGTTGCGGTTTTCTTATGATCGACCTGAAGCAATGAGCGCTGTAGTCTTGTGACTGTCAGGTTCGAAGTCTGCCTGTCGCTGCATAATTTGTAGATAAAATAACACTTTGACAAGATCGAACAGTCTCTCTAACGCATTTTGAATGCAATACAAAATAAATCGCCAGGTGATGGATCAATCTGATAAGCTGAATTTGGCCTCTGTGGGTTGTTACATGCTAATCTGATGAGGAAGACTAATAAAGTAAGGCTGCATTGCGGTAACTCACTGGCATAAACAGCGATTGGTCAAAAATGTGAATATTCACGTATTCTACCTACCCATTTCTTTGTTTCCTTTCATTTACCTTTTACTCCTATTATTAGCCAAATAATAATGTGCATTATTTTTTAAGAAAGATGCCGCAGTCAATAAATGGATATTAGTTGGAAAGTTTGACCGTTGGCATGAGGACCCGGACCCACGACATTCATGTCCAAGTGTCGCGACCTTATCCGCCTGAGCACCGCCAGTTAGTTTCATCTGCTGATGCCGGTGATATTCACTGTTTGATCTTCTAAACAATTTGAAGAATTAAACCTCATGAACAGTTCCTTCATAAATAAAATAAAATATAACAGACCATGAAAGCAGTAGGTTATTCTTAGAGGATAGCAAGTATACTGTCGAGTGTGCTACCATTCTACTAAGATGAAGCTTCGCATGCATACGTTCCAGTGAGATATAGGATTTGTGAATTGCCAGCGAAATCTACCACTATTAGCATTCATCTACCTGCGGGTTTTCTACATTCAATTCAGGTAATAGAACCATATGTAAGATCCCCAGATTTCGGTCAAACAAATGCCTAATCGTGTTGGTAAGAGAAATATGGACTAATTGTAGGTGAGACAAGTGAACGTGTGAAAATGAACTTAATATGAAAGCTGTCGTCGGTTAGATTTCCTGATGTTCCCCACCAAAGTAACTGTATCATAATCAAGCTGAATCAGCCTTTTGCGAAAACCTTTGCCGCATGCAATTCACGTTCTTCCCAACTGCTGTGATTTGGTTCCTATAACATTCTATCGAAAGCTTTTCGGGCTAAATTATTCCATCTTATTTCCGTCGATCAATTTTTGTTTGCACTGTTTCATCGTTGCCGTCACAAAATATGACCTCGCATAAATTCAGTCAGTCAATCTTTGATCACTTCCCACCATCTGAACAGGCTGGAAGCGCGTTTGTGAGATACGTTAACTACTAACCAAGCTTTCACATTTAAGTATCGCTTTTCTAATGACAACAACAGTTTGGCTAATCATTTGCAGTATCGGTATTAGGAAATATTATTATTAATAGTAATACTAATTTAACTGACACAGAGGCAAAAGTGAATATAAGCGAGGTGATATACAGTTACTGATCGAGCGACTGAAATACTGGACGAACAGTGGCCGACTAGACGTTAAGCCTGTCTGATCATACTGAAGTCCTTTACACGTTCTTAACATTGAGCGTCCTATGATTGAACAGGGCCAAAAATCTGGGTTTTGGTCTTACTTGGATAAATGGAAATGGTGATAAAGTGAAAACTAATTTTGTTGTCGGGCAAGACGGTTCCTGATGTAATACTTCTGATATCTGGACCGAAATTTGTTTTGTGATGTCAGTGATTATGAAGATAATGAGAGTAGTCAACGTGGCTTTTCCACTAATAGTATGTGATGACTCCGGATGTACGCCCCAGTGACCGTCGTCTAACGTCGGATTTCGTGATGGAACCAATGGGACCTATTTGGAACATTTTATCAGATGAAGTAAGTGATTGACCAAAATCTTTTATTTGTATTCCCCATTTGGACCGATTCTATTAGCCGAGATAATTGGACGCGTTTCTCATTTTGAAGTTCAAAAAGAAATGACGAGGGTTTGCATTGGACGTCTCCTGAGAACAATCTTACGTAAAATGTCATGTATAATCACATTCTGTAGACTTCCTAGGTAGCAGAAGCAGCCAAATTGCAGGAAGGATGGAAAATCCACGCGCGCAATAAGTATAACCACGCCACCGCAAATTACTCATCGATCGATCCTAACGGCTTTTTGATTCTTTTCAGCTGTTCCCTCCAGTTACACTGAAAATCAACCAAGAAGGTTTATCCACTGACCAAAAGCAGGCTAGTTTTTCTGTTATTTAGTTAATGGGTTTGTACAATGCTGGTTGTATTCACCAGGCCCTTAGTGCGGGAGGCATTTTGCCTTGTATCTACTGTTTTCCGTGAAACTTCCTACTAACCATACCTAGCGTTTACTACCATAGTTTTTAAGATAGAGAATTTGTTGACAAAGGGGGGCTACTAATAGACAATCCGATAATGCTTCAGATCCCAATACAATTTCAATCGAAGTAAGGTATTTCAGATCTATGTGGCAAATTTTAGCGACCGTGCCATCAAAAATGGCTTTTTCATGCAACCCCAATTCTTGCTTTTTTCGCCGTGTTGGTTCGTTATTCTCTTAGAAGGTTCAGTGCTTGCCCCAGGGTGAGCAAAAATGAAGGGACACAAGTTATCGCCGTTCTTACAATTTACGTTTTGGTATACCTTCCGGACATATTTTTAGTGCTTAGGGCTACTGTCCTTTGTAAGTTAGCACGAGATTTTCTATCTTCCATATACAGCATTTTTACGTTACCAGTTCTAAACCACTTACTCACAATTCCAATGTACTTTAGGGTGCTATGCAATCTGTCTTTCCACCTTCCACCTCTATCAGCTGTCCCCAATTTCTTCCCTATACAGGCCACTTAATTGTGCTAAGAGTGGTGACGTTTGCCGTACTGTTTCTGGTCTCTCAGCTTTTAGGACTGAAACCTATACTGAACAGAATGTTTCTGTGCCCGACTAGGCCTAAATTTAAATCTCCCTAAATTCCCTGAATAAGTGTTAGTCGTGATTACTCGTCCCTGAGGATGTTGTTATGACGAATTTCAAAATTATTTATGGAGTTTCTTCTGCAAAGTATCTGGATTCTATCAAGGACGCCAGTCTGCGCATCCAGCATTCAGTACGGTGTCGATAAATTGCTATGCTTCCATTATCAGACGAGAAACGTCACAGAGAATCGCTTTCGCTGATAACTTTTATTGGTCTTATTGTTTTGTTTGCCCGAGGTTTTCCTAGCTTTTGGAAATAGAACTTTAGAGCAGTTCATTGTAGATCGGTTATTGTCAACCGCGTACTCTCTCTCGTTTTATCCAATTTTGATTGAATTGTAAATCAACATATTGAATCTTGTCTAGGGCCAACTCACGAGATATTACAGACGCAACCGGTCCGTTATACACTGAATTATTTGTTTGTCGTTCTCAGTCATCCACTCGATCTGAAATTTGCCACGCTTTTCTCCAGTGAGCCTTTGTAAGAACTCCCCTGTGCCAGGAAGGCAAAGGATCTGCAGCCATCAAAATCCTATAATGAATAGAGGTTGGTTTTCGATGAACTGATAAGAACTGATCAAGTCAGTCTAATGATCAAGGTATTGGACTCGCATTCGTTCGTACTGGGTTCGTGCCCCACTTTCCGCCCAATATAAATGCACTACTAATCAGTTGGAAGTGGGTTGTAGTAAACGTACACTGGTACCATACAAAGTTACACCATAGCTTAAGGCTAACCATATGACCTGAAAGGCAATCGTTTTAACATATGAACTTTCGTATTCTTATAGCCCGAATTGTTACATATTTCATATTCTACCCTATGTGCTTCAGAGCGTTTGACTGAAATGAATGCATGCCACCCTCGTATTGCATCAATAAGATTTCAAATACAACTGATTGAGTCATCAGAGCTCACAACAGGCATACTAATTTTAGATAGGTTGTATAGCCAACTGGAGCCAAAAACCTGTTTCTTTCATTCATTAGACTATCTAAATTAGGCGCTTTTTATTCATCAAGTTCACTCGGTGACATTTTAATCTAGAAGTTAGAAAATACAATTTTGTGACGACAGATGACGCATAGCATTTTTACGTAGACTGAACGCAGTCTAGATTGATCAGAGTTTTTCCACCTTTGACAGTTTTTCTTGGTCTGAAGTTATAAATCAGAGCCCATAAGGTTTGCTTATTCGAGGAGGAGGACTGTTTTACCTTGGAATGGTCTTAGGTAAAGGCTGGATAAATAAATGCATGTGAAATAATTTACCGTTAGCACTAAGTCTCGAGCTGTAATGTAGACATTGTTAATCAGTGTCTGTTCACATAACCTTCCGAAATTCAGCTCCCGGAGAAGAAAGTCATGTGAGGGCGGCGGGTTAACTTATTCATAATCTCTTATATTATATTTTTGCGGATGAATGACTCGAACGATTATGACGCATGGCTCGTGGATTGCGGCGCAAGATTATTAACGCGATACTATACACATGAATGCGACTGTGAATGGGTTTCAAATTCTGCACCGATGAACACGAGGGATATTGGCTGGTTTACTATAGCACCGAAGTAACTGTTAGCTGAACCCGTTTTGATTTGTATTTACGGGTCCATAGGGTTGTTAGGGAAACTGTTTCGAATAATTTTTTTCTGCTTTGGCAAACCATTGTTTCATGGGATGCAAAAATTAAGTTTACAATCGATCCCGTGGCACCCCCATCACCGTGGCACCCATATATATATACATATATATATATATATATATTGACAGAATCGAATCTGTAGCATTAGGGGTGTGCATGGAAGCTCTTCGTCGAAGAGTCCACAACTGTGATTCGTTGATAATTCTTTGTCATTCGGGCTGAGCCAACCTTAGGAACGAGGGCAGAATGCCCCAGAATATACNTATATATATATATACATATGTGTATATAATCTGGGGCATTCTCTCCTCCTTCCTAAGGTTCGCTCAGCCCAACTGACAAACAATTATCAACCAATCACAGTTGTCGTTCTTCTGTCCACTCTTCGATGAACAGCTTCCATGCACACTCCTCATGCTACACATTCGATTCTGGTGAGAAATATATATATATAGACGCAGTAAGTAGTATTTGGATGAGTGAGCTAAACTTCTGTGGATTCTTCGACGAAGAGCTTCCACACACATCTCTGATGCTACAGATTCGTTTCTGGTGAGAAATATCAATTCGGAGTGTACAAGTATGTGGATGTTTGGACAAGAGAGCACCGGGTACGCATACCTGACGAGCGACAATAACCGCGAAACTGGTCGTGTGCTCCCGGGCAATTTTTGTTCACTCATCCAAATACTACTTACTGCATGTATATATATATATTTAACCTACCTACATCATGTCCGTCGGATGTCTACGGTTGCTTTTAGGTTAACTGATGCCGATTGGTAATGTACTGAATTCGGATAGTATAGGGGCAATAAAATTAACGTAAATTACACAACCTCGGTTTGAATAAATGTGGCTACACTGATTTACGGTGACTGCTGAACGCTCTTGTATCACCTCATCCAAACCTTCAGATTGACGAGTCCATCTTGAAAATTCTAGACGTGAACTATCAGTTGCCGTCAAATGAACTTGATTTTTACCGAGAACTTCTGAAAACGTGCTCAAACGAACACCTGAACCTAAAAACTGTAAGTCACGGGAATTTTCCTCGGTCTTGTTAGGCATTCGCAATACGAACCAAAAAATTAATTCCAATTTTCTGCATTGTCGTATAGCTTCATTAACAACATAGATGATGTTGTATCTGGCTAATTCGTGCATGATAAAAATGAACCCTGAGCAGCACAAGTATGGTTAGTACTAGAATCGAAACGATGGTGCGGGCAAAATCATGAGTCCGCGGAAAAGCATATTCATCATATGCGTTCTGTCGGGTACTCGGGCACAATGATAAAGTAGAATAGTAGAGATGTTAACATTTCGTATTACTCTTTTCAGCCCCTTGCGTGAACTATACAGTATTCAGTTACAAGCTGCAGTGAACGGGCATAGAGGTTAAATTCAGTCCATTAAATAATTAAAATCGCCGCCATGGCAAGCGCAGTCTGCTATAGCTTGTGTGCACAATGAGCTGGGTTACGTAATCGGACTAGGATTGCTCTACTGAAGGCTAAAACCTTTCGGTCAGTATTGCGTAACAGTGGGTTTAAAACGTGAGATGCTGCCAACCGTGTGTTTGGTTGTTGTCACGTGCCTCGGGATTGATGCCCCCCGGGTCGAAATGATAAAATCAGATTGGCTGGACGAAAGTCTAACAAGTACGGTAGGTAGACCAGTGAATGAAAGGGACGAATGCCACGTGCAACTGTCAGTCCAGTGAGCGGAATAGATAAAAAGCGCACTTTCAAAGCGTTTGATTTGACGGAATAGTAGGAGATAAAAGCAAATCTGTTTCTTTAAAACTTCATTTACAAAGATGATAACAGTTCGTTTCTTTTTGATTTATGCTATAAACTAAAACAGCAACGCCCTCATTTGTAAAGACGTGCATTTTTTACATTTATAAATGGGTTTCATAAATCATTCGAATTCTATTAAGTTTCACTTAAGTTTATTATATCTGAAAGGTTTGAAATATAAAAAAACACCGTTTGATACAACAGACAACATACTAAGGCGTGAGCTCATAAGGATTAAGGACCCACTGCTTACACACGATCAAAGCAGCTGCATTTACAGGACCATTTGTAAGGATCATCCTATTGGGTGTGTTGGGAAGATCAAGGTCATGAAATACGATGGAGGAAAGTCGAGACTAGAAGAAAAAGTGACCATTATCAGACTTGAGCATGACTCACGCATCGCGCTACACGGTAGAACTAAAGACTCCACCACTGGCTGTGATAAAGTTAGCATTTTGCACTGGGGTCTGGCAAATTACACGGAGATCTTGTACGCGGAATCACTGACAGGCGTCCACTTTACATTCCACAGCCGAAAGGACGGAGCAGATGTTAGAAATATAGGGGCGGCACGGGCATCACTGATAGATCGGCTAACTTTAATTGATCCTTCGATCATGGTACCGACAATAGAAACAGAGACGGTGTACTCTTGTACGATACACAAGGACACACGGGCTAAAAATAGAGCAAGATGTTCATGTACCCTAAACACTTACATGCACACATACACGCAAGTGTGTGCAACAGCATGGAAAATACAGACTCAAACAGGCGCACAAAGTAGTCAAAAGAAACCTAATATCTGCATACTGATTCCTCATTTAGTTGTAAACTTGTATTTAAAAAGGTTACCAGCAGTAATAAAAGAAGTCAAGGCATATTATAAACATTCTCAACCATACTTTTTTCCTTTCACATAATTCAAATGACATTGCTTTGTGCACCATTTAGCCGACACAATGCGAAGTAGTCTGCTGTGAGGTGTAAACTTACATTATTTTTCCCCGATAGGATAATAGTCGTACACATTGCTCAGGTGCCTTAGAGATGCTTCCACTGGTGAAGTATGCCAGATTACACAGCAACATACTGATGCAAAAGTCCGTGAGTAAGCGCAAAACACCTGCAGTCAACAAGTGGCTTCCAGTCAACAAAGAAAGAAATCAGTGAGTCTCATCACATTCCATTTGCTATGAAGCCGGAGTCAGTTGATACATTACGCCCGAAGTAGATAAGATGATCTCCGTATGATTCAGTTCAGTTCATTTTGAAAGCCGGTCATCCGTGAATTGAGCATTTACTGCTTTGAAAAGTGGATTGTTGAAAAATTTGAAAGAGGAGAAATTTCGCCATTCGTTATAGGATTTCAAGCAGTGAAAGCACGTTGTTTTCTAAATATTGGGTTGTAAAATCTAGCGGAAACTGTCATGATTAACCGTGTCTGTGTATTTTCGTGAAATTTTTGCGATAACTGGCGACATCGTCGCCACACTAATTCCTTTCATTAGGAATTGAACCCGCCTTCATTGTTTTATAATGCCGGAAGGGAAAGAAGGAATGTCTACTCTGGCTTCGACTCGTCAATTCACAATCGATTCTATTTCTCGTTCCCTTTAGCTCTGGTGAGATAAACCAAGTTGAGCAGACACAAAGTTCACTTACTAGACCGAAAACAAACCAATCATATTAGTTCTCTTTAGTCAGCACTCGGTGATCGGTCAGTTCGCTGGCTAATAGAGTTCACTGTTATTGATTGAATTTATCATGCGGTATTTTTCGCTCAGTTGATTGACTGAATTAACAAGCGCGGTTATCGCAATTGTGCTGATATTTGGTCAGGATATGACGGTTTATCATCCACTACTCTTACGCTTACTCTACAGCAGACCGGTCCACTTGATACATCCACCAGAGCGAATTCCAGCAAGCTTTGGGAGAACGTAGTTGGCTCTGGACACTGGTATTAAAAAGTTTATCTCTTGTGCGGAAAAACTAAGTAGTTATCTGACAATAGCGAATTAACTCGTTTAAAATTGTATGTACTTTAAAAAAACATTTGAAAGAGGTGTGGTAGCAAGGATATATATATATATTAACTCACTGTATGCCTTCTCACCTCTAATATATATATATATATATATATATATATATATTGCACACTTGCGTGATTTTAGGCTGTTCTCTAAACTTCGTTTTGCAGAAGAGGAAAGAGTCAATGGAGTCAGGATAAAACAAAAAATAGAGTAATGGCAAAAAAATTCGCTTTTTGTGTAAAAATTACGCAACACAAAAATTAGTAAGGTGGACGAACTGTAAATGCAAAAACGTTGCGATATTCACATTGTTCTCTCCAACCATATATGCATGTATGATTTTTCAGCTGCCTTGTGAATTTGGTTTTGCCGGTAAGTGGACTTAGCGGAAAGACTTCACAAGACTCCCAACGTTGACTCATGTTCTAAGTCACATTTTTTAGCCGCTCCACCAGGCGACAACTTTTAGAAATAAAAGAATCAGTTACTAAATTTGATGTCAAACTACAGTGTTTATGCTTCATTTATTAGCCGTGGCGCGACGCATCTGCGAACAGCGTGACGGTCGTCCAGCATTCTGAACCTCGCTGACTTCAGTTGATAACCAAATAGTCCAGTTTGCGGTTATCGTCTCGAGCTAATTCAGATAGGCAGATCACCAGAATTCAAGCAAATCTGATATGCATTGGGCCGTCACATCAAATAGTTTGTGCTGACGGCAATCACAGTGATTTTCCACGGATTTCCATACAGAATTATAAGGAGTTAGTCGGATAGTTTGCGAAATTTCTGCCAACTTACAGATGGTAATAATTTCGGACGACAGTAGAGACTGAAACGGATGGTTATTTAAGAAATTTTGGCTTACCGAACCCGCAATGTAATGAATGTAAAATAATCAAAGCTTGAAAATGCGAACGGCTCGCTTATCACTGGACAAGTTAAACACAATCTGATGTGAATACAAAGATTTTTCGCCATTCCCAATTGGATTTCGAGGAAGGACGAAATCAGCTAGAGTCCGAATTAATAAATTTTTTCACCAGTCCTTTGGCCTTCTGATTTACCCGCCTGTAATTCTTTGAACGTTTCAGCTAATCACCTGTTTTTCAGATTTTTAAGCTTCTTTGTTGTTTTTTCGAGATGACTGAACCCGCTTCTTTTTTCCAGTGACATTCAAGCAAAATTAATGTTTTCAATGATTCACTACCATGAAGTGAAGCAATCGCCTAGGGACTTCATTGCGGAAATTATGCTTGATGTAAACTGTACCAGAAAATTTTGCAGCAAACATTCCTGCACCCAAAACGTTGCACAAGTATTTTATATTTTGAAATCGCTCAAGCGGACAATTTAATCACAACTATCCAGGTTCCGAATTGTCGATCATCATCCGGTCTTTTGAACAATTAACTAAAATTAATCTTACTTTGGAGTCCCAGTCTTTAGAAGAACAGTCCGGAATAAGAGAAGTTAGTTATTCAGTGAAAACTCATAGCATGTTAAGAATAAAACTGTTGCTACCGAGTATCGGAATCTTATGAAACTGATTGCTGTTTACTGGTGTAAGACCCCAGCTGGCGGATGGATGTTTTATCACTCTCGAAAGATCCGTGAACATGATCGATTCTCAGATCTTTTAGATATGTGATCAGTAGGATAGGTAGAACAACGCGGGCATAGATGATAACGGCCCAAAATTCTGTGCGTTCCGCATCAGATCACAAGATTCTCTAGATAAAGGAACCTAAGTCTGTGTGTCTGGGCAATGTCAGCTGACGAAGGAGACGGGAAACTGATGGCTAACTTCGAACTTGTCCCTGTTGTTACTTTGAAATCGGTCAAGGAAAAAAATTTAAGCGTTATCGATAAATCCAAATGGTGAGAATAGATGAAGTTATGATCCATAGTGTAATATCTATTCATAATACTACCGATGATTTCCGTTAATTGTAGAATACGATTACAGTGCACTAAACTAAACTACTCTGCATTAAACCACATTAAACTACCAATAGCCTACATTAACTCCAAAACCAATAACGGGACTAGTGCCGTGGTGCGGAAACCATACTAATGTTCATCATTGTTAAATCCAATACCTGAAATTGCGATAATCCATTTACCACAGACGGGCTGCTAGGTAGTAACACAGTAAACCAAACATAAATGTAAACAATGGGCGATTTCAGGAATCCATCTAACAGAATTTGCTTGAATAGTTTAGTTCCCTCTTCAGCACTAGGAATAATAAAATGAGATTCATCTTGCGGGTGATCAAAGTACCCGGTTTTCTCATTTTGCTACCAAAGTATTCTCTATAACCTTGAAGCCTTTTTGGACATTCTTTAGCTCAGACGGTCGACAGGCGCTGTTTAGACACTTATTTGGTCTTCGTCTTGAGCCTCGGGAGCTGTTCAGTATGCAGTGAGATCAAAGAAAGCACGGTAATATCTACAGCATTTGGAATGCTAAATGTCCTGTGCCATATCTTGTTAGTAATGGATCGACTGTTGGGAGTCAGGCCGGTGACCTAGCAGTTGTAATATTCAACACAGTCGTTCGTCTTCCGATCGCGTTTCATTTTCGACGAGCTGAATAACCAGTGTCGCTCGGCCTGTGTATAAGGTAGTTCAAATTGATAAATGGCGGTTCGTCTTTCGTTGTATCTTATTCTTTTTTTTGCTCGTCAGAATAAATGGAGCCAGGAAATAGCAGTGGCTGTAAAAACTGAACTGAACTGATCAGCTGAAATCTGAAATCGCTGTATATTACTTTGTGATTTTGATGCCTGTGATAAGAGATCCGTGGACACATGACTTCCAAGAATGTAATAAATCAGCATAAAAGTTTTACAGAGGAACAATTTAAAGATTGTAGAACCCATAAATTTAAGCTTACTATTCAGTTACACCACTGATATAGGTAGTCCTTATATTTTATCAACCCGGAGCAAACAATTCGCGGTCTTGCCCAAACAGGACGTAAAACTCCAAACACCGGGAACATCACTCTCCGTAAGGTATTATGTACCTTTTTTGTACATACCTCCAGTCAGGTTAAATCAGTTTCTTGTTACTGTTTTGCACTTTTCTCTCGCACTCAGAGGTTTCTCTCTTCAAAATGATGAGGCATTCATGAAAGTATTAGATGACTTCGTTATGGTAAGTAACTTGTCATCACTTTGAACTCTCTTTTTTGCTATTTGATAATGCAGTAGCAAAAAATGTTTAGAGTGAAATTTTGTACTTCTGGCGCTTCGGACATTAGGACCTCTTCCGTAGTCCTTGATCAGATGGGTTGATTAGACTCAATTCTTACTAGTTGACAGAAATTCGGTATCTCGCCGTTGATTTTCACTCCCGACCTGTTATGAAGTGATGTAGTCCTATGTCACTCAAATGTTCGCCGTCAAGGTTTCCATCCATCTTAGTTTTATGAGCCTTAGAGGCCACGGAGGATTTCTCTTCAATACATTCATACAACGTGCCATGCGTCAAAAATTTCTAAATTCATTCAACTAATAACATTGTTGCCAGTATTCCGGTTGAAATAAGGATTTGAGCGGAGTTGTTACTATATATATATATATATATATATATGTATATATAGAAGCAGGAAGTAGTATCTGGATGCGTGGACAAAATTTGCCCGGGAGCACACGACCAGTTCCGCGGTTATTGTCGCTCGTCAGGTATGCGTACCCGATGCTCTCTTGTCCAAACATCCACATACTTGTACACTCCGAATTGATTGATATTTCTCACCACAATCGAATCTGTAGCAGCAGGAGTGTGCATGGAAGCTCTTCGTCGAAGAGTCCACAGAAGAATCACGACTGTGATTCGTTGATAATTCTTTGTCAGTTGGGCTGAGCCAACCTTATATATATATATATATATATATATATATATATATATATATATATATATNTATATAACCTGATTACCTGATCTGTGCCTCATGTATGACCCCTGACTCTACTCGCATTCATAGTCCAAAGCAGCCATTCGCTCATGAATGTCTTTAGAATTCGGAAGAGAATAAACGCTGAACTCTACAGTTTCGGGTTTGTTAAAAAACTCCCGAGAACATAAATTGTTTATCAAATCTTATTTATATGTTTTTAACAAAATGGCCAAGAAGAACATGTATGAAATCCGGTAAAAATCTTTCGAGGCGGTATGGCGACTGACACTTTCAATCGGATTAAAAGCACTTCGTCGTCATACGGTAGTTACCAAGCGCTGCATCATGTTTATAATACTTGAAAATGATGTCGTTCTCTTCGGATTTATGACACCTGTGATCGATGATCGTTCAACTGGGTCATGAATTCTGTCTACCGTAACATTAATTAGGAGGAACTAACACTCAGTGATTGAAACGTTCAATTTATATGGACCATAATTACCTCATGCTACCATTACTTACGAAAACCGAAACGTAACTGCACTTTTCGAGCTCGTAAATAATGATCTGGTTTGGTTCGAAGGCGGCATTCTAAGAAATGAAAGGAAGGAAAATAAACAGCTGCTACAAGTACAAAAATTCTGACTGCCTACCCACGCTACACGTTCAAAAGTGTGAATGTGGTCGGCAGTGTGTGACTATCGTATGGTCATGCCAGGACCATGGGGTATGCATTCAAAGCAACCTTCTTACCAACTATAGCGTTTTTCATATAATGCCAGGTTTGAAATCAGTAATCTTCAGTGAGTGGTGAACACGGAAAACCAGCACTGTACACAGAACAGTGATAAAATATGCGTTGACAATACATACTTTGGTTTTACAGAGGAAAATTAGGTGTTTCCCGACGACAAAGCTACACTTTTCACAACTCTTAGCTATTTCTCTTAGATTTCCACATATTTTATAAATTTTGGCTTCTACTTTAACTCAAGCCATTCTCTGTTAGACATAATTGTGACCAATGTAGCGTTGCGAACTGTAACCGGCGTGTCACACTTTGTCAACACCTTTATTCTCTTAAAACCTGAACAAAATGGAGTTTTTAATCAAGTTTCTGGGATCATGCTTTCCATGACTGACTTTAGACCTCGGAATACAACGCTGACGAACTGCAAATAAGATTATCTTCACAAAAAGCAATATATACTGTTATGTTGATGATGTAGTGAAGAGCAGATCATAAGATTGGTCTTGCAAACCTTTTTTTTGCTAAAGATTTTGTAAGCAAGTTCACTGAAGAGTAGAAATGGAAGAAAGCCGCTATCTTATCATGCATCTAAATCTGAAAAGAACTTACCTGTAATTAGGAGAGATTAAGGATTACAGTGCGCAAATAGCATTAAGCGCCCAATTCTGATAAACGCATATCCAACCCAGTGTCACATTGGAAACAATTTGATTGCGTGGGCTTCAAAATGAACCTTCGAAAACAATTCCTGCGGTCTTTTCACGAAGTGAATGTAATAAAATGAAGAAGACAATTGGTTCACGGGATTAATTGCGAATAACACTGGAATTTTTGTCCTGAGTTTTGGCATGTCTCCGAAAACATCTCCATCGGATGCTTCAGCTAAAATATTACCTTCAGCGAAATATGCAACACGATGCCCGAACTAACAGCAGGGGGCCCTTATGAAAAGGTGCTTCGAAAATAAACCAGTGCTGGTGTCTGCACACTCACAATGATGACCGGAGTCTGTATTTCGCGACAGATGGAGACTCAGCAGATCATAAATTTCCTCCCTTTTTCCAGGGTAAAGTCACATAATGGCTATATTTGATTGAGCGATCATTCGAAGAGATGAACCTCATTTTCACAACCCACCATTGGCTAATTCGAGTCATTTAAGCCCAATGGCTCGAACAGGGGACGCTAAATACTTCCCAGTGTTCGAACGGCTTTGTCAACTACTAGAAATAAAGCGAATCTGCCTGGAAAACGGTTCCCGATGGTAACCAAGGCGTCTACCAAGTGCGTAAAGCTGTAATAATGACTTTCAAGTGTTATACAATGAACAACAGCAGTGCAGCTCATCCGTCACGTTTCGCCTTGGTGTAGCTGCAAGCAAAAACAACCCTAAACACACTTCGTCTCTAAAACCTACAAAAATCAAATGGATAACCTGTTGAAAGTTAATCGATACTGGCTCGCGTTGTTTGCGCAATAACTTTGAGACGGTCAGCTATTCGTCTCCAAAGATTTTTGAGTATCTTCTTCCCTATTGGTTCTTCCGGTCTGGTTGTAGGCATGATCAAACACATCTTCACATAGGGTCACTTGAGATTGTGTACTGATCGTGCTTCAGTCGCTTGCGTATTTACTGCTGAGTAGCAGATAGACATTTACTTGTACTCTCGGCTGCTCTCAAACAAGAATGCGATAGTTACTAGGCACGCTTTCTGCACTAATTTATTCAATTGTTCGGCCATATTCGCGTTCATGTTTGGAGCTAATACAGAGGACCGAGCTCGGTCACCGGCTGGGATATCATATAGTTGTGTTTCATCCGTAGCCGTTTATCCGTCTGTCTCTATTAGGCCACTCCATGCGCATTATGCCATCCTGAACACGGAGTTCACGCTTAGTGATGTAGTCCCAGTTAAGCATATCCACTAACGAGACGAATCATTATTTATCCACGTTGATCCGTTTGTTCGTTTAAGAAGTATTTGATGTCTGACTTTACCGAATTCCACCAAACAGCCTGAAAGTGCATTAGATTCGGTCTTCGCCGATGAAATACAGTTATGGAAGAAAAAAGAAGTTGCTGTTCAAAAAGACGAAAAAGATTTGTTCATTGAACAAATTAAAGAGCAATTGGAAAAGGAACGAAAACTGTTTTACGAGTAAGCATTTTTCGTGGTGTATTCAGTGTGCCCAACATTGGACTAGTGTGTTTTGTGGCCATGTACAGATAAGGATGCATTGAAGGTTGCTGAAAAAGAATGTTTTGTACGGTATATTTGGTTTACCGTTACTGTTAATCTCACTAATAGCAATTACGCGGTTTCAATGTCTAGATGCTCTTGTCTGTTACATCAGGTAGAAGCAAATCGGCAACAGTAACATCCCGTTGTTTATTTGGGCAAACGTATGGTTCTAAAATTTGAGTAAAAGTGGACTGTTGCCTCTTAAATAATTTTTCGGTTAAAATGTTGAACTATGGATCCGATCTGGTTCATGCCTCAACATAGTAAAAATCAGACTGGGATAGACATGGTCTTTCTATCAAATGGTGCTGCCAAGTTGTGATCCACTCTTGCGATACAATGCTGCAGCTTGTGAAGTTTTTCGTGAGATTCAACAGATTGTTTCCGATTTCGTTTACGTCCCCAATCGCTGTCTGTGTACCTTAAAAATGTCAATAAGAAGGGGAAAACAGTTGAGGAAAGACACATTTCGAGCAAGTCTACAGCACGACGAAGGTCAGTGGAACCCGAAGATTATGTTTCCCGGTGGTTTAATTAGTAAGTCACTTCATATGCTACCGTATTGGATTACTGTCCGCAAAATTTTGTGTCTTTATACTGCTTAGAATGAGCAGTTTTCTGAAGCCAGGCACGTTTCCAATATAATAAACGATGCTAAAAAATGAACCAAACTTGTGAATAAAACTGTAGGTTAAAATCAATAGTCTATTTCTTATCCGACGATAATCTCCTTTATTTGATCTTTTTACGAGAACAAGAGTTTTTAGTGCTCCAGTTCTGCATTACATTAGTGACATTTTTTATCTCCAGGTATGCAAAATTTTCACAATCCCAAGTCAAATCAGTATCAGAAAGATACTTTTAACTTATCCGTAAATTTGCCGTCCAGAACGTGCGTAGAAGTAGGGAAACACGTTTCGTTAACTTTAACCAGAATGTCCACCCACATTGGAATTACCACATGTCACTTTTCAGGCGCAGTTTATATCAAATGCTAATGTGTTTTACCAGAACTATTTGTAAAAACTGCCACAATGATTTCTTTCCGACCGTATGTATTGGGTTTCTTTAAACTGAACAAAGCAAGCGGTTTTTTTAATTTAGTACTGTCAAAGAATGGTTGAGTTGAAAAGACTAATACGGATGTATTTATTACGGTCCTGATTGGTTGCTCGGTTTGCATCGGACGTTTGTTACCGCTGCTCTACTGCCTAAAGCGGATTTATTTCGTGGGTTGGCTCCTGGTGGACAGTTCATTCCGTTGGGTTATTTTCGGAGTATAGTCTGCTGTGTGTTGGAAGCAAAAGATTTGAGCTACATCTGATCGACGGGTCCATGTACAACCACGATGGGGCTTGACAATGCTCAAGCCCATGTCCTCGTAAATGGTGTTCGCAAAATGTACCCAAGCTACCAGGGAGTGTCTAGAGAGGTTGTTTGCCTTAAAAGATAGCTAATCCTTCTGTAGATACGGTAAGCGACCTCAACGTTTGACATAGCATTTCCAACAAACAGGAGGAAGGTTTTGATTACAATGATGGAGGAAAACAGATTCTCTAACAGTTCACAGTGAGGCAACGTCTCAATAGGGTAAGACACTGCGCACCGAGAATTTTCAGATAAACTTCTTTGGTAAAAGGGTAGCGCTTCGTAAAACAAACGATGATGGATATAAAGTTTGTCCTAAGCTAGTTTTTTGTTTGAGTACCTTTTTCTCAAAACCATCTGTCGCTAGATTAAGTTAACGCAGTGCGTAAAGCTATCCACTATTCCGAATTGAAAAACAAAGGTTGGGTACAAGTATGGGGCCCTGACACTCTGCCAGAAGCACTGAAAACTGCGGCGATTATGTAGTTGTCACTGTACCTTCCAAACGGTCCAAAACCTTAGGCGTTGGTGTGATGTTACCGGCTTTTGGACGATCAATGTTGGCACATTTCAAGTTAACTATTCCATGTTCGGGGTTGTCAAAATTCATCGTTTGTTAGATCATTCATGCTGTAGCACGGCTTCTAAGAGAAAATCTTAATAAAATGAAGATGTAGAGACAATACTATGAGGTATGACAGTTGAACTACTTCAAGATCACCTAATAGTTCCGAGGTAATCATTCTCTTAACAGATAGTTCCTAACCGTAACGTCTAAGGCAAAATAAGTATACGAGTAAAGAACGGTCACAGGCAAACGGTAGTTGAGAACAGCTTTAGGAAAACTATAGAAATTGTTTTGCCCTATCGTTCGCGGTTTTGAACCGAAACTGATAAAACTTCAGACGTATAATACGTGACGGACTTTGTTGTAGCAAACAAGGGGAAGGAAATGTTAAATAATTCATTTGCATATAAATTCACTAACAATGCTCACACGCGTTCTCATGCTTGTTCAGGTCTGGGTCATGTTGAGTCCCACGAGATGGATGAAGGTGAAGAAACAATATGCCTATTAGAAAAACAAGTCGAATTGCTTCAAAAATCTCAGTGTTGCATAAGATACAGTGGACAAAAACAGGTGAGAAAATCAAAACAATTTTTATCTGGTGCAGTGGAGAATATTGATTTTATGATTACGATTAACAAACCGTCAAGGATTTAGAGTTCCGATAATGAAAGGATCGAATTCACCGTCGGTAATTTGGTGGGCTGCTCAGATAAACATCGACTTGATCATCTTCACACATCAGGTAGAATGTCGCATGCAGTAGTTGTTGTCTTTATGAGAAAGTTATACAGGACAGTTTAGGGAAATTCCTACTGTGGTCTAACGTAACTGGATGCAATATTTCTGTGGAACGTTCAATACTTACAGAACAAAGTGAAATAAAATATCAAACGGAATTTCATTAGGAGAGAACTGATCATGATATCGCAATACTGTATCTTTATCTTTTCTGTTCACGTGTGAAAAGCGGCTACCCAATTGTTGATTAAAATCTGGTTGATAAGTTCAAGTTGTTATGTATTGTTTTCATTACACATAGTATGGAAGGATTCCTTCAGTGGCATGTACACCATGAACACTTTGAGCTACTGATTTGGTCCGTAAGTCATGGACAGAAAAGCAGCAAACAATATGAATACGACCGATTCGGGATGGCTAAGTAGATGGACGATCATCATAGGTTTTGGTTTTGATAAAACTGCGCATCCGATACACAAGCTTGGGAAGTAGCACATACGGTTGACCACTGAATAAAACAAATTGACTTCTGTTATGATTTTATGGGGTAAGCAAAAGACTGGTCACCGGCTTTTGTGGAATAATCCACCGCACAACCAAGATGGGCAACTTCTAGAAGTGTTTTCCTTATACTTTGGGTTGTATGGTTGAGTAATAAAACAGCCATGAGCAAAGTTAAAACAATCATAACTTAGCCTAATCGTAAGAACCTCATGAGCGTAATGCTGGCGGAGTATGCATCGTTTAAAAAGAACGGAAAATAACTGCAAATTATAGGCGCACTATTTTTAAGAACGAATTCACCGTTTTCCATTACCAATCTCTACATTTCTTGATGAGTCTCTCACTGCTGGAAAATAATTACAAGTCAACTTACAACTGCTAATCAGTATCATTTCGTTGACCATGTTTTAAAAAATGGATAAACATGGTAACGGAAATGTTGTTCAGTTCAAACTTCTAGTGACAATAGCCAACTTTTAGAAAACTACGCAAAATCACATGAGGCATCGTTTCGATACACCCCGAAACCATGTTCGATCCAAGTTCAGTAACCTGTGGTGGTTATCAAAAGTGTGCTTCATTTAAATCGTACACTCATACGCGCCAGTGGTTTCTGGTCAGTGAATATGAGATAGGTTCGATCTGTGATCTATCTGTGTGTGTGTGTGTGTGCAGAGTGTAGATGAAATTCCGTAGTACGTATACGTGGACTAAACAAACCTAACTAAGATAAACCACGGGACAAGGGATATTCAAGTGCACTTACTTGTCGGTAAGTTTTTGTCTTCCCAAGTCACTGGCTTCTTGTTAGAAAACAATTTTCCACAAAGGATTGTGTAGTGCGACTGTTGATCCCATGAGGGAAAGTTCCTGATATCGCAGGAAACTTTATGCACACGGAAGTGATACAGTTGACGGATAGCTGAGTGACTCCAATGAATGCTGCTATCACTGGAACGGGAGGACTGAGTAACGACACACTAGATCTCGTGGTGAAGTAAAGTGCAAAGCACAAACAATTCTTTAATCAAGTATCATAATTGTGACAACCGTACATTTTCAGACGGGAATTAGTGAAGTGAAGGAAAACTATGTACGTTTGTTTTCGCGACGAAATCGGATCTGATTACCCTCATGATCTATAGTGGTTATATCAACTTTTTATCTGTTGATGAAGCCTTCACTATTAAAACTGATATTTCAGGTTATCCCGGACTTGTTGGCCACATTGCACTAGTCACATCAGGTTACAGGGAATTTGTGTAACAATCAAACAGATGATGAGTGCGATCCGATTCATTAAACTATTTTGTTCTTCTGACGAGGGCGGAGTAATATACATGAAATTTGCTTTAGGTTGAACAAAAGAGCGCTCTGTGTCGTGGATAGGTCATGAAGAATTTGTTTGTATTATCCGCATCCACAGCGTACTGGCCTTGAAGCGTTGTCGAAAGAAAACACTGCCTACGTGAAAAACCATCGCATTTTTAGCAGTTTCAAAGGAACATTAAGATTTGCAGCCAAAACACAAACCAAGAAGATTTATTTCAAATTCCGGTGGGTGGACATTGAAGCTTTCATATTTATATGGTAAATCTGTAAAGGTCTCCATAGTGAAGTAATTACTGCTGTCAGAGAGGACCAAAAAAGTTATCAACCTTGGCGATTTGAGTTCACAAATCCCACCGTCGGCTGGCCGACACTTCCTACTGTCTTCTCAATAACCGATCCTTTATTTTTTAACTTATCAAGCGTGGTCGAATTTTTGTTTTATTCGAATAGTATTTAAATCTGGTGACAGTTGTATTTCTGTTTGTATCAGGTATGTCATCCCAAGATGACCGGCTGCTTCAGTCAAATCCCATTGCAAATCCGCTCTGGTAAAAATCACAGGTATTGATTGAAAGGTCAGCTCATAAAAACCTTCAGCAAGTAACCCGCGACACTGAGGTGCATTTTCCGAATATTCTATGCCGATAATGGTCGACATCGTGGCATTTCATCCTGAATGCCACAAGTTCAAGTCCTCACATTGCCGATCAACTTCTCCATGTGGCATACCTCTGTTGGCCACGGGCCCGTTTCTGAAAGTGATGCATATTGTTTTTTTCACTGATAAAAAACACATTATAAAAGATAAATTCCACAATGATTTGTCGATAAAGTACGAAGTTCACTCGCTCCTAATACACATGTGATGCAAATTACTCGTTCCCGATGGGAAACAACCATGCAGGAGTCGAAAACGCAAACGGGTTTCAGAGCGATTCAAACCAGACTGCAAGACGCATGGAATAGGCTGCAAATACCGGAGTCCCAGCGTATGGAACTACTGGCCCAACTGTGTCTTACGGCCGACAATCGATATGAGATGGTCACCTTGTCCCAATCAACGTGGAAGTTTGTCCAACTTTGGGAACAGGCAGCAGAGGATGTGACACAGCGCGAGGCCATGCTGATTCAGGAAGCATGCGCCGAGATTAGAATAATTGATCCAACTCTCTACGGCAAATCAGGTATTTCAATTGAACTTGTTTGATACAGTAAGTCTCCGATTTTTGTGTACTATCGGGTGGCAATGGAGTCGATCAAACAAGCATACTGCTGCAACCGCAGCTTCAACTTCAGACTTGACAACGCCAGTTCCACACGGGAATAATGCAGCAGAACGAACAACTGTGTTCAATCCTTACAGTGTTCACTACAGTGGCGAACAATCGAGCGACAAATATCCAAGAAAATTTCGTTGTTGACATCACTATCAATTAGTGCAGTCAAAAATAATCCCCATACTCCTAGATATTCTTTGAGTAATATTTCTTAATGAAGTGAAAATAATAGTTAATTATTCAGGAACGGTGAAAGACGATAATCGCAAGCACCGATGGAGTTACGAAGAGGCTTGGTTGATGATCGATTTTAAACAGTTAGCCTTGTATCTCATGACATTTTTTCACCTGTCTATATCTATAAAAGAAGGTTATTTAACCCACTGAAATCTTTTCGCCGTAAAGCGATACCGCATTTTGTTCTTTTGGACAGGTTCAATGGTCAGGAGAAAATTCGAGGAAAATTTCTCAGCTTAGTGTTCACATTTTTCGTCACCGTTCTGTGGCATAAACAGCCGAAAGTATCCTTAGCTCGAACACCCCCAGCACCCATCCGACAGCGGAGGTTTCTGGCTTCCGTAATTCCGGTATAAGGACAACGCAAGATACCATGAGGAATTGCGGCGCGATGTGCTTTCCTCATGGCAGTACTAGGGGAAGCAATCGGAACAAATCAAGGAAGCCTTGTACTCAGTGGGAACTGCCACACAAGACTCCTTGCCATGTAAACCTCGGAAACGATGGATAGCCTCGACAACAGCTGCTCTGTTGGATGCTCGCAGATCCGTCTCCCCGAAAGCAACGTGCAATGAGACGCATAAATTCCTGAGAGGCCAGCTGACCAAAAGCCAGAGAAATGGTCGCAAGCAGCGGTGGATGGAGAAATGTAAGGAAATGGAAAAGGCTGCGATTATCAGCAGTAGTCGCAACCTTTATGGATTAACTAGGAAGCCGAGTGTGAGTGAGGAGATTAAAGAGTTCGACGGCGCTGATTCACTCGGCTGGTGCGTCGGATAGGACAATTCAGGGAACAGTTTAGTTAACCGACCGCCACGGTGCTCCTTTCACTTCTACCTGCAAATGAACTAGTGAAGGTAAACACCAACCCTCCATCCAAATGGCTATCACTAATGAGATACGTTTTCTGAAAAGACAAGGCAGCTAGGCCAGATACGTTATTTCCATCCTCTATGAAGGATGATGGTAACATCAGTGTTTACGAAAATTCTAGGACTAGTCTGTGCGGGGAAAGAAATTCCTAACGACTGGTGTGAACCAGTGATTGTAGAAAGTTACAAGAAGGGTGATAGATACTCATGTAAAAACCACAGAGGAATTAGTTCGGTCGGTGTTCGACTCACATTGCTCGCGGCCATTATGTTCCCCTGATTACCCACTACTCGTAAAAGGCGAATGCGTGAGAATCAAGCTGATATCCGACCTGGCCGGAGTAGCATTGACCAAGTTTTCACTGCGACAGATCTTAGAACATAAGCACATATTCTGTAGGTCCACGTTTCTATCTTCCTTGATCTGAAAGCGACGTTCGACTGAACTGTCTGTCCACTTCTTTGTTGCTATCTCCCCCCGGAGAAATTCCTTTCACTTATGGAATTTCTCCATGCGAATATCCGGAACGAATCTCGTGCCTACGAAGATCTTTCACGACGAGAAGTCAGGGTTGCCCCTTTCACCATTTTCCAGTTTATTTCACTGGGATGGTTATGGTCCTAGCCCTCTGCTCATGTTAAAATGGTTCCATTGATATTTGCTCAGAGGCGAAACTGTCTGACGAGAAGCCCAAGTATGTTGTGTATTTTTCTCGATTTTCTAAGCGTTAGATATGGTACGGTTGGGATTCTTTTGGTAACTTGTAAGTGTGAGGTGCTGTTGCAGGAGTGGATTGACTCTACGCCGAACCTTGTTCTAATGATTGATGAAGGGTCCGATATATGCAGCAGCGAACATCCGTAGCGTGCTTACGATCTTTCGCTCGAGTTCACCACCGGCAGTGACGCTCGTGAGGGATGCTTCTTTCACCTTTCCATTTCTGTTTTATCATTGAGATAATAGAGATATTCCTATCCTCATGTAAGAACTTTAGCATTCATATTTGAGCAGACAAGAGACTGTCTCAATTAGAACATGCAAACGACGTTGTAATCCAGATTGAAGACTCTGGTAAGCTGTAGTTTTTCTCAGTCATCTGAACGATAGCGTAGGTATGTTTGGGGTGAGTTTTCAGCCTTCGATTTGTAAGATGCTGTGGTAGAACTGGATCGGACCGAAGGCAAACCTTGGTCTTCCAGGAAATAGCTAAGTAAGGTGTGCAGACTTCGTTACTTTGGCAGCTGTACCTCACCTGGTGGCGATATATCAAAGACTCATGGCGACTAAAAAAGGCTCCGTTGGCAGTCACAACGTGAGACATTTTGGGGTCAGTGTAACATCCGATTATCGATCAAAGGTCGAGTATACACAGCAGCAGCGAGGTCTGTTCTACTATGCTGCTCCGAAACATGACATTTGAGATTGAAAGCTATCTAAAGACTTTTTGCTTCTGCAATGTTTTTTCGTTGTTGGTAGAATGTACTGGGGTATTTTTGTAACTCAGAGGTCAGGCGTAGGGTACTGGGCACCAGGGTTCAGTCATTAGAACAGGTGTTTTGCAAATATACCTACAGAATAATGTATGTTATTCTCCGGGGCAGGAAATGGTTCAAAGTAATCAGTTGATCGCGGAGAGAAAAGTGTGAAAACTTTAAACAGTGGACTGGCTCGTGTGTGTGCAATTAGACTACTGGGTTACGATCCACGAGATCCTCCGAAGCGAAGTCCGGGGACAATAAGTGATATGGCTTAGTGCCAGTGTGGCATGTTGGTGCAAATTCAGTTAATATGAACCGAACCCTAATGGGAACCTTACAAGAATGTTATTAACTTCATTAAATTTGACGTTTAACGTAATTTCCCGATACGTTTCACCAGAAGCCCACCAAAATTTGTCTAAACTTGTTTGCTTCTGATTATTCACCTTAGTCTGCATAAATGACTTCACAAAGCACAAGCAAAGCAGAATTGTTTTACGGGGATATGTTGTAGCATCTAAAAAGCGACCAGTTCGTGCTATTCTCTTTGTATTTTTAACTTTTCATTCAGATGCAATCGTCGAACAAGCAACAGTTGCCGAACAGCGGGCCGCCATTCAAAAGGTATGCAAATCCTGTTTGAGATCAAGGTTATCCAATCCACTTACTGACGAAATTGGTCAAAACATACCAAACTTTCTAGAACCGCCCTACCTATTCCATGAATATCAGATTACGAATTTGGGTTTCGTGCAAACCGAATACCTTTTTATTCTGTCCAGATATGTATGAATAATCTCGGGAAGAACCAAAAGATGCTGGTAGACCGTATGTCGTCATTATGAACGGATCACATTGTCCTTTACTCGGTGCAAATCGGTGACATTTTCGTTCAGCGTTAAACACCAGGGCAAGCCCCACTAACCGCTTCCCTAAAGTTACATGTTTCTATAGAAATGGGAACAGCGAGTGGACCTACGTAGGCGGGAAAAGAACGCAGAGGTAACCTACAAAGCCTAATTGCACAAATGTACTTTTTCGGTCATTCTAATTCGATAGAAAATGACAATACGATCGCCACCGTTCACGGTTCATTCCCACATAGTTCAGTACTTCCAGCTTGTCATAATCGAGATCCTTAGTCTGTTCACACAAGGTGAACAATTAAGTCTGACGTTGATGGAGAACGAAATTCCCAAAATCAATCAGTCTGATCATGATGAACAAACAAACTGAGAAATTTCGGTATCAGTACGTCGTGCTTGGTCCAGGTTTTTATACATCTGCTAATGCTACATCGTCAATTGGTTGAGACTTCCTCTGCATTATCTCACAATATTGTGGAGAGGTCGTCCCACCCGATTGGTTGGTCCCGAGGGCCGTAAACACCACTTATTCGTAACGCCAATGACTCACTTGGCTGGCTATTGAAATAGGAAAGCGAAAACAAATGTAGTAATGCGGACTACTGTTTCGTTTTGTTATTTTATCATTATTAAAAATTACGTGGTTTATTAATTGCATATTTAGTCACATGATCTGCCATTTGGATAGACTGTTTTGCTTTTATATCATGAGCGGCTTAGATTTTCCGAGTATTTAATAAATGCTGAAAATAAATTCGGTCATCTGTGGTTTTGTACGAGAAAACAAGTTTTCACGTGTCTGAAGTGGATTTTATTTGCCACAAGTCGACTGAACTTCTGTCTACCTGGTCGGTTTTGGCGAATCTTCCCGCATTTCTCTACAGTTTGGAAGTATTTCAGCATTCCTCCTCAGTGTAAAATGCGACTGATTGGTTTCAGTTACTTCACCTGATCACAGTAAATGCTCTGCTCACCGTTGAATAGCATCTGAGTATCTTTATGCACCAACCACTAGTTGTTATCAAAGACCCCATACCAACTGACGAAACCCGATTATTTTTATTTTTAATTATACGTATACACGGAAAGGAAGAGAGGTGTCATTTATCCGGCTTGCATAATTTCGCATTGCTCACGTCAGTCGGAAATATTAGTAGAATTTTATCTCTCAATTCCCTATTTTTGGATGATCTCTTATCTCCTATAATGACTGAATCCGTTGCAGAGATTTCTCGCACTGAACGAACGATTAAACGAAACCGCTGGTGCATTGAATCGGGAGTACAGCTCGGTCCTCGCTTTTCGGGTAAGATCAACGGACACTAAGTTTCTTGTTTCGTAGCACTTTCGACATGTTCCCGTGAAGCGGATCCGATCACGTGTAACCCTTTTCAATGATCACAAGAATCATCCAGTAAACAGTGAAGTGATTGACTTTAGTTACATCGTGCATGACTGGAGAGCAAGTGTTAAAGCTAAGTGAAACCAGCAAACTCCTGATAATCTAAGATAGACTGAGTATTCATGATTTAGCTTGTAACGGAAATCCGTTCCAGCCTTAGGAACTACTGACCTTGCAGTGATGTGTTAAGGTTTTATTTGTTCCTCTGCACGAGCGACAACTCAGAAACGAATTGAAAGAGATTAATGTTAAATAGGAACCGTAATGCTATTGTAACACCTAGCCATGTCACCTAATTTTTTCAACCATTTCGGGCATGATCTCATGCACGCCAAACAGAATGCCTAACTCGATCTACTCGGGATTATCCAATGTTTTAATTTTTCGTGCTTTTTCCCCAAGTGGCAGGCCTATCATCTCTGTCGGTCTTTCAAACAGTATCAAAGACAAACAGTGACGTTGGTCGCTGGGTTACACGTAGTGATATCAATAATAGTGGTGCCAGTAATCATAATGATGAAGATCAGACTGAATTCGATTTATATAAACCAAAATGATCAGTGATGAGGAAAGGTAATATTAGCATTGCATAAATATCGCCTCTTGCTAACCTAGCGGCATTGTTGTCCAGAAGCCACTGCGGATCTCCTTTGCGTTGAACTTGCACGAAACCGAATCTCTTCGAAAGAAAAAGCTCAGAACTAGAGCATGAAGTGCTCTAGTTTAGACGGTCATTTCACAGAACCATCTACTCACACCAAAACGGCAAATGGCAAAATCAAAATAATGAGTTGAAGAATTATATAGGTGTAAGGATTTCTAATACGAGGATGCCACCCACTGCGGCATTGAGCCATTTCTCTTACTGCATCCAGGTAACGCTCTAGGGGATCTCGTGGGCCTAAAAATACTTCAGAAACTTTTTCTGTAGCGAGTTTCCATGGCTGAAGAAATTCGGGAATTTCAGATGTCAAAACTCCTTTCACTGAACTGGAGCGGGTAAAAAGGGGTTTACTAGATGAATCCATTGGAGAAATTCAACGAGACATGCATGGCTAAGTGCCTAATTAGTGAATTTTACGGCATTCTTGACGAATGAGTGCAGTTGGGGGACATGCCTCATGGCCGCTAGGATCCAGTACACCGCCAACCATGGTACTGAAGCTTGGACCGAAACAGAACCCACAATTTTACAGGAAGATTGGTCTATTAAAAAGCCCCGCAACAGTAAATTGCTGCCTACCACCAAAAGCGGTGATTCATCAGCACGACTTTCCCCTATGACATTTTCGATCTGTTTGCTTCCTTCTTGTCACTGTTTAGCTTTCCGTTGGACGATGCTATATCATAGTGATATAATCCACCGCAATGATGTGAATTTCATGGCTGTAAGAAGTGGAATGAACTGTATCAACCAATTTAGTCATTCATGCACCGTACTGTGTTTGCGCACAAAAGAGTAAAGTGGAAGCGAATTTCGAAGATCGAAATCCGACTGCAAAATTGTGCTGTCAGAGCGACTATTGATTCCGACAATCAATTGGTTACAAGAATTATTGGTGAAATTATCCGTCACCAATAAAAAAGCGCATTGCACAGTAAAGACAGATAATTGGCACTTGAATCTTTACTGAACCAATAAAGGCGTATATGGTTGATGAGGCGATTTAAAAACTACATAATGGTTTGCCCATATTTTTCGTCCGTCATGCAAGACTAACCCCCTCGTGCTTCCGAGAAAATTGCGTCCATCCATCCGCATGCGAGACACGCTAATTACAACTCTTGGAGTTCTTCTTCGCAAGAGGATGTAAGAAAAAAATACGAAAGTCCTAATAATCGCTCATCCTTGCAATATGCACTGGAAAATTTCTTTTAAACAACAAAAAGCTAAGTAGATAAATGTGGATGGTGGTTAGGTAGGTACACACTGCATCACTTGTTCAAACCGATGATGGAATCTGAAAGTGAAGCCATTTAGAGATTTTTGAACCCCGACAGTGGAAAACTGGTGAAACCGAAGCTTGCTGCCGGTGCTCCGACATGATATGAGAATATCAGTAAGTTTTCCTCGATGACGCGGAACTAACCCAACGTCTATACTGTTTGGTTTTTAGGGTAAACCATATTTGGACAAGATGGAACATGACAGGAGTGACCTGCAATACCACATTCAGTTGTTTCGCGCAACCGTACAGGCCAGAAGCCAACCTATGCATAGAAAATAAACAAATTGTCATAAATAATGCAACTGCCATAGCCACCATGAACTCCGACATGTGTAATCACGCATTTCATGAATACTACTCCTTTTTATTGCAACGACTTTTCCACTTCCTTGGTTCCGAGCTGATTAGGTCTGTTGTGTACGTTCCCCTGGATGGACTCATTACGTAAGGAAATGTTAGTATATCGAATCCGCAATGAGGTCGAACACAAAATGTAAATCCTCTATTAAAATGCAAGTTTTCGAAGAGATTCACTGATTGCTGGATTCGTGGAATGGCACTGTCACTCAGCTTTGCCCAGCATTGTCTGCCCACGCAAATACAAGAGTTGAACCACTCTGATGAAGTGTGCAATTCAGCCGATCTCATAGTTATTAGCACAAAATAACTGAAACGCTGTATTTGGCTTAAATGAGTCGTCCATAATTACTGAGGGACACCTAATACCGCGTCACCTGAACGACGCGGGAGCCATGGGCTCATACGTTTCCATCTTGCAATACACTCTCGAGAATAGCCGATAAGATGGAGAAAAGTCTCGGTAGTTTCAAGTTGTTATGGGAAGAAAAAGTAGTTAGAGCACGCGCACGAAGGTAAACTTTTGCGAACGCATAACTTTATGATTGGTTGCCAACGACTAACTGGACTTCGACTGTGATTAATTGTGCGACAGTGTTCTACATTAATCACAAAATAGTCCGTTAGGTTAGAACTAATCAGACAATACTTAGTACACATGAATAGCGTATTCGACTATTTATATCGATTGGTAACGAGACTATTCATCGGAAAATGCGTCTTATTGACTTTCCTCTGGAATCCACTTTTCGTACCCAGAGTGAAGGTCATTCGATCAACCTTCCAAGTAGGAAAAACCAGGCACGAGTTTCGCCTTCATTTCGGCTCATTACTGGTGGGCACTCACTATCGCATCCAAGATCTGAACCTGGGCCTTCCAACTGGAAAATGTGTTACCACTGACCCATTAAATCGTCGTCTAGGTCAGCGCAAATTACCAAGTTCAGACTTCGTCCACAATGGCAGAGGGGCGCGTGACAGCTTTGAGGAGAAGCGGCAAAGTACTAAGAGTCTCAAATTACTCGCGAGTAACTGAGAGCTATTTACTGGTATCGAGACGCGAAATGGCCAGAGAGGGACATGTTCTATTCTGCAAAGAAGATCGAACCTGGTGGGAGGCACTCCATGGGAGTTCACTGAACATTTGTCGTATCTCCTTTTGAGGTCCCCGCTGGTTGTTGTCGAGGAAGAGATCTGAACAAACTTGCTTCTGTAATTCCGATCAGTCTGGACTGAGGTTAAAGGAGCAGTGGTAATAACTTCGGTTTGGAAGACCCAGGCTTAAACACCAGGTGCAACAGTGAATGTGGCAGCGATTGGCTCCGGTACGAGAGGAACTCGAAACTGGTGATTCAATAGCACATGGCTGACAGTATGATTTCCGGCCGGTGTTTGGATGATGGAACCAAAAAGACATTGAAACAAATCTAACAGCATTCGCAGTCATCCGAGATATGTTTAGTATTCTGTTAGTACACCAGTGTCCGACGACAGAGTGAACTCCCTTAAACATATTCCCCATCAATTTCCTAGAATGTGCTTATGATACTGCATTCTGTCTTTTTATAGTGCAGTTTTTGGGTTCAGGGGTGACAAATAACTCTCGCCGTTCCGTTTTCACCTGCAAAAATCGTCAACTAACTGAGACTAAGCGACTGGGGTAACTGTGTTGAAGAGACCCGCTTTTTCAAACATTATTTATCAGTCAGCATTGCTAGATGGAAATCAACAAGTCATGCCAAAAACGCCTCGAAGGTTAACCGATTCACTTGCATGGGGAGAACATAACCATCGTTCTCATGGCAAAGAAAAATGTTGTCACAGTCGTGTTACCGTATAACACATCGGCTGCTACTTATATTTTTGATTTTCAACAATCAAAGGGTCATTGGGAACCAACTTGGTGGGTAGACAGTGAAAGACATGGCAGCAAACCGTGAACAGTGGTGAACATGCTGTCGCTTTTTGTCAAATCAAGATGGCTGACAAATTTTTTGAACAGTTAGATTGAATTCTGTGTTGGCTGCTAAGGGATTCTTCCCTTTTCTTATCCCAGAAGTTGCGCATGTGCGACGCGAAAAAGACAGCGGCCAGTGAGCCTCAACCCACCCTTTATTGATGACGACGACTAAAATCACAGACTGACAGTGATTCCGTGTATCTGAACCTCAGTAAAAGACGATCAACTGGCATACATAAAAAGTGGATTACCAAAAAGGCTTCTTTTTTCTATTTCTATTTATCTAATGAGTCATTTGAATGAAATGAAGCGCTCTTTGCTTATCCCGACCCTGAATATATCAATAAAATATTTCTATTGCATTAAATCAAATACCAAGGAGACTGACCTCACGTCTCCCGTACGCCACATTTGCTCAGTTTTGTTGAGACAAAAGATGGAGGGGTTTCATCATCAGCAAACGACCACTTAACCAAAATAATCAGTCGAATANTGCTTTTATTGGCAGAAACGCGTAGATGGTTCCCTGTTAGTGAGCCAACTAAACTGTGCTTCGCGAAGCACAACTGATAGTGGACCAGCGAGAGATCAGGTGCATTGGTCGCTACAATTGCACCTGAATTTCACGTACGGTTATGCTTAATAAGTAGCTAGATTTTGCGGGTACTGTCCATGGGCACAGAATTTTCCGTTCCCCGATATTTCTCTATCAACAACTCGTCGCGGTGACTTCACAAGCTCCCGGTTTCCTGAACTATCGGGTTTATACATCTCATTAAATGTCTTATCCGGATGTAACGACCTACGGGCATCTATCAAGTAAAAGATGCAGCTAACCATCTTTAGTGAGATATATATAACCTGGAGTTTGTAATGACAACTGTCATTCTTTTTCTGCCGTGCCAGCAGCATGAGTGTAGAGGAAGAGGCATGCTCTATAGCCGCTGAGGTCCAATTCCTGTAGGAAGGGAAAACCGGTACCCGTGACCCTAAGGCTTGGAAAAAAATCAAATAAGGTCTTGATAGGTGAAGTGTGATAATGTGCCAGGTGACGGTAAGTTGTTGTCTACCGTCGCATGAAGAACATCTTCGAAGTGCTCCCGATGTTCGCACAAGTTCTGGATATTTGGTTGTCAATAATCGCGTTAAAAGCTGTGAATGGGACTTATGCGGGGGATTATCTTCGAAAAATAGCCATGCAGCAAGGGTGGTTTTCGTGTGGACGCCAGGTGAGAAGAAAATTAAACATGGGATTTTGGCGCATATTTATGGACCAGAATGGTCGACAATCTTCGGTGACCAATGGCAATCTGGATTCAACACTGCAGGCAAAGTACACCAAATGATATAGTCATATACGTAAATATTTTATCTGTCCGAAACAGTCTGTGACGTAAGCAAACCTGAATTGGGCGGTCACTGCTAACAGTTTGGTTCATAACCATCGTTCTCATGGCAAAGAAAAATGTTGTCACAGTCGTGTTACCGTATAACACATCGGCTGCTACTTATATTTTTGATTTTCAACAATCAAAGGGTCATTGGGAACCAACTTGGTGGGTAGACAGTGAAAGACATGGCAGCAAACCGTGAACAGTGGTGAACATGCTGTCGCTTTTTGTCAAATCAAGATGGCTGACAAATTTTTTGAACAGTTAGATTGAATTCTGTGTTGGCTGCTAAGGGATTCTTCCCTTTTCTTATCCCAGAAGTTGCGCATGTGCGACGCGAAAAAGACAGCGGCCAGTGAGCCTCAACCCACCCTTTATTGATGACGACGACTAAAATCACAGACTGACAGTGATTCCGTGTATCTGAACCTCAGTAAAAGACGATCAACTGGCATACATAAAAAGTGGATTACCAAAAAGGCTTCTTTTTTCTATTTCTATTTATCTAATGAGTCATTTGAATGAAATGAAGCGCTCTTTGCTTATCCCGACCCTGAATATATCAATAAAATATTTCTATTGCATTAAATCAAATACCAAGGAGACTGACCTCACGTCTCCCGTACGCCACATTTGCTCAGTTTTGTTGAGACAAAAGATGGAGGGGTTTCATCATCAGCAAACGACCACTTAACCAAAATAATCAGTCGAATAAACAAGAGAAAAGCGACCACCAACGCTCATCGCGCGCTTGTCTATAGCTAGGTGAATGTTGCTGCGTTAGTCATTGCTTAGTGTTCTACATGGGATAGGAAACCTTCTACAGACGGTTTGTCATGCTGCAACACGGTTGGTCATTTAATCACGACTTTCGAGGCCTAAAATTTTACTTTAGAGGATCCTCTTCTCGTGGGGCAACTGGTTCCCAAAGGATGTTCTACGTTAAATTTCTTAGCTAGTTGATGCTTCAAGAGTGAACCTCCATAACTTCATTTGCCAAATACAGAAAAAAACATTGAATCAGGTGGCGAATGCTATTTCAATGAGTCCAACCACATATGCTACGTGATATTCTAAACCAAAACTAGTTGTGACAGCATCGCTTTTTTCTACGACTCAGAACTAGTAGAAAATTATCCAGAGCTTAGGCTCTAATTGCAGATCAATACTTTCGTATGTCCGTTAGATAATTCTTCAAGCACGTTCAGTTCGATGTGCAGAACAAACAACTCTACAGTAAAAGCTGTTTTTCGTTGCGGCCTCACACCACCGAATACAAATGAAGAAGTATAAAAACGTATGAAAACTATAGAGAAGCTGAAATAAGTTAGAAAGCGAAATTGCTACTAATTAGGGCGTTTAAAAATGACGTTTGAGGCCTCCGAATATCGCATAGATCACCTAACTGCAATTCGGCAATCAAACTCGATTTAGTCGAGGTAGTTTTTTGGTTTGCGATTTCATGTCTTCCCACCAGGTCGTGAATGGGCCACTTTGACCCATCTTGCAACCACTACCTGCCTTGAAGAACAGGATATTCCGAAGTAACCAACTTAAGCTACTCGATTTTAATGCTTCTGACGACTAAGCTCTACGGCCCAATACAACTGGCTCTGGGTGAATTATTCCGAAAATTCCTCCGATATATTCTGATAACACTGTGAAGACATAGATGCTCGGCATCTGCATCGACAGCCCTCGCACATCTGTTCATGATGGCCATGTTTCTGACTCATAACCGGACGACTGAAAAGTTACCGATCCAACCCCGATCGATTCTCACATGTAGCAGAAAATCAGCGGCGATAATGCCCAGGAGTAGTTTGCATTCTGCATTCGACGGACTAATTCCTTTGTGATCTCCATTACAAGGTCAACCAATCATCTTGCGAATATGAACACTGAGTCTCATCAGCTCTTACGTATTTGATCGAATTCTCCACCATTCTTTAAGAAGGTCAAACATAGTCCATCTTGTTCAGCAGCCTTCTACCTTTTTCAAAAATGAACCTGAGTGATGACCTTCATTTCTGATGAATCGATATCCATCTGCATTGCTTTTATTGGCAGAAACGCGTAGATGGTTCCCTGTTAGTGAGCCAACTAAACTGTGCTTCGCGAAGCACAACTGATAGTGGACCAGCGAGAGATCAGGTGCATTGGTCGCTACAATTGCACCTGAATTTCACGTACGGTTATGCTTAATAAGTAGCTAGATTTTGCGGGTACTGTCCATGGGCACAGAATTTTCCGTTCCCCGATATTTCTCTATCAACAACTCGTCGCGGTGACTTCACAAGCTCCCGGTTTCCTGAACTATCGGGTTTATACATCTCATTAAATGTCTTATCCGGATGTAACGACCTACGGGCATCTATCAAGTAAAAGATGCAGCTAACCATCTTTAGTGAGATATATATAACCTGGAGTTTGTAATGACAACTGTCATTCTTTTTCTGCCGTGCCAGCAGCATGAGTGTAGAGGAAGAGGCATGCTCTATAGCCGCTGAGGTCCAATTCCTGTAGGAAGGGAAAACCGGTACCCGTGACCCTAAGGCTTGGAAAAAAATCAAATAAGGTCTTGATAGGTGAAGTGTGATAATGTGCCAGGTGACGGTAAGTTGTTGTCTACCGTCGCATGAAGAACATCTTCGAAGTGCTCCCGATGTTCGCACAAGTTCTGGATATTTGGTTGTCAATAATCGCGTTAAAAGCTGTGAATGGGACTTATGCGGGGGATTATCTTCGAAAAATAGCCATGCAGCAAGGGTGGTTTTCGTGTGGACGCCAGGTGAGAAGAAAATTAAACATGGGATTTTGGCGCATATTTATGGACCAGAATGGTCGACAATCTTCGGTGACCAATGGCAATCTGGATTCAACACTGCAGGCAAAGTACACCAAATGATATAGTCATATACGTAAATATTTTATCTGTCCGAAACAGTCTGTGACGTAAGCAAACCTGAATTGGGCGGTCACTGCTAACAGTTTGGTTCAATAACCAATCGTTCTCATGGCAAAGAAAAATGTTGTCACAGTCGTGTTACCGTAATAACACATCGGCTGCTACTTATATTTGGATTTTCAACAATCAAAGGTCATTGGGGAACCAACTTGGTGGGTAGACAGTGAAAGACATGGCAGCAAACGCGTGAACAGTGGTGAACATGCTGTCGCTTTTTTTTTCAAATCAAATTGGCTGACAAATTTTTTGAACAGTTTGATTGACTTCTGTGTTGGCTGCTAAGGGATTCTTCCTTTTTCTTATCCCATAAGTTGCGCATAGTGCGACGCGAAAAAGACAGCGCCAGTGAGGCCTCTAAACCCACCCTTTATTGATGACGAACGCAACCTAACATCACAGACTGACAGTGATTCGTGTTATCTGAACCTCAGTAAAGACGATCAAAGCTGCATACATAAAAAGTGGATTAAACCAAAAAGGCTTCTTTTTTCTATTTCTATTTATCTAATGAGTCATTTTGAATGAAATGAAGCGCTCTTTGCCTTATCCGACCCTGAATATATCAATAAATATTTCTATTGCATTAAATCAATACCAGGAACCTACCTCACGTCTCCCGTACGCCACATTTGCTTAGTTTGTTGAGACAAAAGAATGGAGGGGTTCATCATCAGCAAACGACCACTTAACCAAAATAATCAGTCCGAATAACAAGAGAAAAGCGACCAGCCAACGCTACGCGGCGCTTGTCTATAGCTAGGGTGAATGTTTGCTGCGTTAGTCATTTGCTTAGTGTCTAACAGGGATAGGAAACCTCTACAGACGGTTGTCATGCTGCAACACGGTTGGTCATTTAATCACGAATTTCGAGGCCTAAAATTTTCTTTAGAGGATTCCCTCTTCTCGTGGGGCAAGCTGGTTCCCAAAGGATGTTCTACGTTAAATTTCTTTAGCTAGTTGAATGCTTCAAGACGTGAACCTCCATAACTTCATTTGCCCAAATACAGAAAAAAACCCATTGAATCAAGGTTGGCGAATGCATTTCAATGATCCAACCACATATGCTACGTGATATTCTAAACCAAAACTAGTTGTGACAGCATCGCTTTTTTTTCTACGACTCAGAACTAGTAGAAAATTAATCCAGAGCGTAGGCTCTAATTGCAGAATCAATACTTTGCGTATGTCCGTTAGATAATTTCTTCAATGCGAACGTTCAAGTTTCGATGTGCAGAAGCAAACAACCTCTAGCAGTAAAAGCTGTTTTTCGTTGCGGCCTCACACCAGCGAATACAAATGAAGAAGTAATAAAAACGTATGAAAACTATGAGACAGCTGAAATAAGTTAGAAAGCGAAATTGCTACTAATTAGGGCGTTTAAAAAATGACGTTTGAGGCCTCCGAATATGCATAGATCACCTAACTGCAATTCGGCAATCAAACTTCGATTTAGTCGAGGTAGTTTTTTGGTTTGCGATTTCATGGTCTTCCCACGGCAGGTCGTGATGGGCCACTTTGACCATTCTTGCAACCACTACCTGCCTGAAGAACAGGATCATTCCGAAGTTAACCAACTTAAGCTAACTCGATTTTAATGCTTCTGACGACTAAGCTCTTACGGCCCAATACAACTGGCTCTGGGTGAATTATTCCGAAAATTCTCCGATATATTCTGATAACACTGTGAACAGACATAGATGCTCGGCATCTGCATCAGACAGCCCTCGCACATCTGTTCATGAATGGCCTATGTTTTCTGACTCATGAAACGGACGACCTGAAAAGTTACGATCCAACCCCGATCGATTCTCACATGTAGCAAGAAATCAGCGGCGGAATAAATGCCCAGGAGTAGTTGCATTCTGCATTCGATCGGACTAATTCCTTTGTGATCTCCATTACAAGGTCAAACCAATCATCTTTGCGGAATATGAAACACTGATCTCATCAGCTCTCACGTATTGATCGAATCTCCCACCATTCTTTAAGAAGGTCAAACATAGTCCATCTTGTTCAGGCAGCCTCTAACTTTTCACAAATGAACCTGAGTGATGACCTTCATTTCTGATGAATTCGATTCCATGCTGCATTGGCTTTATTGCAGAACGCGTAGATGGTTCCTTTAGTGAGCCAAGCTAAACGTGCTTCGCGAAGCACAACTGATAGTGGACAGCGAGAAGATCAGGTTGCATTGGTCGCTACAATTGCACCTGAATTTCACGTCGGTTATGCTTAATAGGTAGCTAGATTTTGCGGGTAGCTGTCCATGGGCAACAAATTTTCCGTTTCCCCGATATTTCTCTATCAACACTCGTCGCGGGTGACTTCACAAGCTCCCGGTTTCCTGAAACTCCTCGGGTTTATAATCTCATTAAATTGTCTTATCACGGATGTAACGACCTACGGGCATCTATCAAGTAAAAGCATGCAGCTAACCATCTTTAGTGAGATTATCTAAACCTGGAGTTTGTAATGACAAACTGGTCATTCTTTTTCTGCGTGCCAGCAGCAAGAGTGGTAGAGGAAGAGGCATGCTCCTATAGCCCGCCTGAGGTCCAATTCCTTAGGAAGGGAAACCGTTACTCGTGACCCTAACGGCTTGGAAAAAATCAAATAAGGTCTTGATAGGTGAAGTGTGATAATGTTTGCCAGGTGACGGTAAGTTGTTGTCTACCGTCGCATGAAGAACATCTCCGAAAGTGCTCCGATGTTCGCACAAGTTCTGGATATTTGGTTGTCATAATCGCGTTAAAAGCTGTGATGGGCTTATGCGGGGGATTATCCTTCGAAAAATAGCCATGCAGGCAAGGGTGGTTTTCGTGTGGACGCCAGGGTGAGAAAGAAAAATTAAACATGGGATTTTGGCACATATTTATGGACCAGAATGGTCGAAATCCTTCTGGTGACCAATGGCAATCTGGAATTCAACACTTGAGGCAAAGTACAACCAAATGATATAGTCCATATACGTAAAATATTTTATCTGTCCCGAAACAGTCCTGTGAACGCTAAGCAACCTGAAATTGGGCGGTCACTGCTAACAGTTTGGTTCGCTGAGACAACCAATGGCCTTCCAACTTTCCTTTCTGTCTATCCGAAACAACCCATATGGGCGTTGAAATAACCAGCAACGAACGGAAGATCCCTTGGACACATTCGTCAAAGTTATCCAAATATGTTCCAGAAGATCTTGTCCTTCGTTTCAGGAGAAACTGCATGCGCTGAGAGCATAAACAGATTCAGTGGACAAGCGCCGGAGTTTCAGTACACAGTGACTGGCACGACCAAGCTGCACTAATCCGAACGAAAGCAACTGGCAAATCGAAACAAAACAGTTTTTCTAGTGTCAAAACTATAAAGTTTTTAGACAAGACGCGCGTGAATGTATATCTGCCGAGAGGAACTACAGAGAACTAAACTCGACGGATATGTTGAGTGCCTGGTATATGAGTACGACAGCAAAAGCAACCCAAAGGATGCTGCATTGCACGCAACGATTGTCTCCAACCTAACTACTCAAGCATGAGATACGGTCTCAAAATGACCATTCAGCCAGCCCTAACCTGAATAGCGTTAATGACGAACATATTCATTACTAGTCTAAGACCAGCAGATAGCATTCACCTACACATTCCCGACTCACTACACATTGGTTTCCATCTAAATAAAGCCTATTCATTCAATAGCTCGAAGTTTCCAACGCGTAAATCCGTGAAAGTTGTGTTGACATCTTATCTTACGTGGATTCATCATCATTATCATCATCATGCAGCACTAAACAGCAAGGCAAGCCTCACTGACCGCTGCCCTTTCCCCAGAAGTTACACGTATTATATAAAAAGAAGGAATATCCAACGGAACAGGGAGTGACCTACCACAGGCCCGGGGAAAAGAATAAGATGCTCCTACAGCCAACACACGGAACACAAGCCTCAACTCGCACAAACGCACCGCTGTTTTCGAATCATTCCTGATTCGATAGAAAATGGACAGCAACGCAAATCGCCACTGTTCACGTTTCACTGCCATATCCTTGCGCTACGTATGGATCTCCAGCCAGCAAGTCGATGAGTTTCTTCCGGACCCAAAACCACGAAGGTGTAAGCACTACTTCACCTAATTCGCTGCACATTTTCCTCATCCACGTTTGCCACGTCACCTGTTGGCCTCGCACATGGCTTTCCTTCCATTACTTAGGAGGAACACGAAATATGGCATGGTAGCGCGTAGACGAGTGTTTCGTTCATAAGCAACACGCGGCACCCAACCAACGTAGCCTACTTAAGTTTCAATACGCTGAAACAAGCTATTCTCAGAAGTGACAACCAATATCCAGATTCTAACCTCAATATTTACTCACCCGGTCACTCATCCAATCCTAGCCATTAACACGTGAAACATCGGTTTGTCGAAAACCTCCAATCGACGGAACATCGCCCAACATACTCCACGTTCGCAACCGACAACAGAACTGAACGCTACTCAGCACAGTACATCACGATCTTCCCAACTTCAGTGAAATATTCAGGCCGACGCCACAAGGTGCTTCAATCAGCGTAAGCTGCAACGAGCCTTGGAATATATGCATAAATTACCTCCAATTCCTCGACAAGCTACTATCGTTGGACCATCACAGCTACCAAGGTAGGTGAAACGGTCCATCATTGTTATTTCCTCTCCCTCCAGTATCAAGTTCGGCGCTGCTGTCGTCCAGCTGTAACAGTACTTTGCACTTTGAGGTGCAAAGCACATGCCAAATCCGAGAGACCGTCTCGTACTAGTTCCCTATCTAGTGCCCGTGTGGCATGTCCGCAGACTCGAAAAGGCACGCGACGTCCGTCTGCTAATCTAGGTCGCATAGCCTTTCCTCCATTCCCAGTTCCACACTTCCTACATCCCGTCAAGACCTCCTAAAGCATCTTCCATCCACCTCGCCCATGACGAAAGTCTGAACAAGCATGGAGGAGATGGGACACCCTTGTCCAAACGTCCACTCAAGTCGTTCAAAAATGATAACGTGACAGTTTCACGCGTATACCTCCACGCGTACCATAGGTATGCGAATACAATGCTCGTAACAGGTTTCACAATACTTAGTTGGCAAACCTTCCGGTGGAATGCAACTGAGTAGTGCTGGTTATCCACGAGTCGAAAGCACCTTTCCAAGTCGAGAAGACTAACGATCGCAGGGCGGCGGTGCCGTGGCGCGTTTCGAAGTATCTGTCCGATAGAGTGAATATTTGGTCAATGCAAACCTCGACTCTGGCCCGAAATACGGCCTGTTGCTCGCGCAATATTAACTCTCGCGAATCGTGTCAAAACGCGCAGCCAATATCGAAGCTTAAACAACCGTAATAACATCGAAATTAAAACTAATCCCAAATGATTGGTTACCAGGCACTACGTGTACCCTTCTTGAAGATGGGTATAATCAGTGACTCACTCCACGATAATGGTATACGCTCGTCGTTCCAAATATCACGAAGCAAGGAGGTAAGTGATTTCAGCAGGACTTCTCCACCCAATTTGAAAAGAACTGGGGGAAAGTCGTCGGGACCGGCAGCTTTTCGCCTCTTCAGGAGCCGAATATTGAATCTGCGACTTCCACTTCCGTTGGGAGATTCAGTGACACCCAAGGAATTCACAGACTCCAGACGTCGGACTAAATACGTTAGCGTGTGGGCCAGCTAAACTGATCCTTGAAATGCTCTGTCCCCAACGGTCCAGTCTTACCTTCTTACCATGGATGAGCTCTCCATCCTACTCGCACACGACTTCAACTAACCGAAGTTCGCCCGGTGTTCGCCCACCGCTGTTGCGTATAAGCTTAAACAAGTCTTTGACTGTTTAACCTGAAAGCGGCCACTACTTCCACCACCTTTTCGGCTAATTTACCCACCAGTTTTCAGTGATGCAATCTAAAGGCTAATGGTCAACTGGACACTGCAAACTGCCGACGTTCAATCTTATTCATTTTCCTTGCAAGTTAGGGCAGCTCGCGTTTTGCTTCCTTAAGAATTGCGACGGGCTTGAGAAAGTACAGGGTTTTTTGATGTACAGTAGATATGGAACCGCAGGCGAAATTCGTTGCCAAATGCATCGCCTGCCTTATATTGATCTCATGGAGCGACTTACAATTCTACTGGTCGCAGTTCTTAGTTCCCTGCGGACAGTTTCTGTTCGTAGCTGTTGCGACAGCTGATCAGACAAACGTTCGACAGGCCAATCGGGGTTTGGGGCCTCGTCGATGGCCAATTCCAGCTGCAGCAAAAAATCGCATTAAACTAACGCATGGTCCGATTCGACGTACGTGGTCAGTATGATCTACATTCTGGACAGACACGCCGCCAACGGTAGCTAACTGCGATATGGCAATTTGACTCACAGTAACCTGTCGAGCTAGAGCGCCAAATGTCGCAGTGCGACGCGAACTGTGTCGAAATTTGTACTAAGATAGGAATAAATGATTATCTGCACACAATTGGAGAATCTTTCCCATTGTCTGTTCGCTGAGCAGGCAAGGCGTATCGCCACCTAAACAGAACTCTTGATGCATCATTTTTCCAAACTTGTGCATTTTCAAAGTCACCTTGCTACCATACAATGTCAGAGCGTTCCCTTTTTCCCGAACAAGAATGACGAACATATCGGTAAAAATTCGTCTTTCTCCATATCAGTGTGCAGTCCTGTTGGAGCGTATGCCCAAGATAAACAAATAAAATACCGCTCAACATTACCATCCCTTCCAGAAGTCGAGACTGATCCCCTGCAGTCTCATGGCACACAAGCGACTGTTGTGACTGGGATCCAGTATAGAAGGGGCTGCTCCAGCCTTTTCACTCAAGACTAATTCCTACAGCCACGTTGATCCACAGCTTGAGCTGCTTTGTCTTCCTGAAGTGCTGAAGAAAATGATCTTTGCGAAATGTTTGGCGCAGTTAGTTGAATTACTCCTACTCGAATCCTGGAATTCGTGTTTCACTCACACAGCAGACACCAATCGAAAGTGAGGTCCACTACAGAGCCAAACCACGGCCTGTTTGGCCAGCCCTGCATTAAAGTGCGCACATTGAAGAAACCGAGATTCAGAGGCTGACGAGGCTGAGAAAAATGTGAGCTAACAGACTGGAAAACCCAATCTAGTACATTACTTGACAATGGACCGTTGGCGAGTATTCGGGCGGTGTCCACAATGAGATACTAATGGTAGGCAGAAGGGGCAAACAGATTGGGTTTGGAGACAGAAGAGACAGGTTGAATAAAGAGAGGAACTCTGAGCCATAGCATACTTACCACCACCCACCCCCACCTGCGCTCATGCAATGGGTAGTGCGGTCTTGAATTAACCCTACGGCCGACGACCGATTGCAATATGGAATTATTTGTAGAGCCGTGTAACTCATGGGAACTAACTGGGACCGCGTACTGGCTAGGCGAGTCCAGCCGCTAAGCAGAAGAACGATTAGGGTTCTCAACCAAAGCCTTTGGTTCTAACAAGAACCTGACCGCAAGGCAGCGGGGAATAGCTGAGTGTAAGCCCATCTACTTGGATTAATTAGTCTTCCACTCGTTTTCCCGACTGAGCTGCTAACTCAGATCGACCCCCGCGACTGGAAGGATCAGGAGAATATTGTGAATGATATAATATTAATAACACAGCGTTGTTGGTTATTAATATTATATCATTCACAATAAAAACCAATACATGGCGCATCGATTTTTCGATACACTTCTTACGTCGTTTGGTCCGGATCAGGAGAATACTTCATCAGGCCTCTACCCATTGACCTTCCAGGCATGATTGGATCTTCAGCTTGAGATTAACCATCCTGTATAGCTCGTTGGATCATGGAGGAACGCAAACCGTCACACCACGTCAAGATATAGTCTCGTTGTGACGTGGATCCGAACCAATACGATTCAGATTCGTCCTGAACTGTTGGAATCACCAGATTTTACACATGGAGTCGTTTTTTTGCTTTCTTTCAGGATTACCAAAGTGATTTCTATTTAGATAAAGGCGTACATAGCTCCGCTAGAATGTGTGTACCGAGGTGTCCCACCTTTAACCGATCACTTCATGACATGGTTGTCACATGAGTAAAGTGGAATGGGAATACTTCATAGTGGGTAGGGTCCACTACATCGGTAGCGATGACACCGAAAGACATAGAACCAGGCGATAGAGAGCCGGGGACAGCGAATCGTCACTTTCCACCAGATCACTTTGAGCAGAGGTGAAGTAGGAAAAGAACGGTCCCGACATGTGAGAATCCCATTTTCCTGAATCATTCAACGTGATAAGCTGGCACATTGTCATCGGTCTCTTCATTAAGATCCACAGGTCGGACAGGGAATGGGAGAAGGGATATATTGCAATCCGAAGCTCCCGTTATATAGACTAGTGATAGTAACTGTAGGCGAGGGTAAAAGAAACAATATAACCTGTAACAGGCACTAACAGTACCGTCCATGAACTACGAATGACACTCTCAGACCAGGTTCTCAGAGAATGGAAAATACGACCCCGGAACGCCGAGTAACCAGAGGATGAACATAATTGAGACCGTAAAAATCACAATCTCACGCGCGAATAAGTTAGAACAACTTGACCAAACAAGATGTACTGCAACAACGGGATCGTCATATAGCTCAAACAAATGTAGTCGCAAATTTTAGTTTTCCTGTGGGCTAGTTGCGAAAACCACCGAATACGCATCACGAGGGCTCTACACCAAGCAATTTGAAGAAAGCCTTCTTATTCGGTTCACGACCCAGAAAATCACGGAGCATATCAATCGCATCCTTGGTTCCACCGGGCTTCAGAATCTTCTCACGGTATTCCCGACCAACAGAAGGACTAAGGCAACCACCATCTGGAGCATGGTGGAAACGGGATTCGTACAAATCCGCACTGTATACGAGGCTCCACTGATTCGAAAAAATGTGAAAGAAAAGTGGCTGAATCAAAAATGGGAAACGCTGCGGTATGGTAGGATATCAGAAGTCAGGCGACTTCTAAAAGACTCAACCAAAGAAAATAATAAACCTAAGCAAAACGAACGGCCGGTACATACCGTGTGGTTGTCCACCTAACCGTGTTTTGTCTAATGTTCCAGTCCTTTTAAAAGCCAGCGTGAGAAAAGGTTAGGAGTGGATAGGGCGGACTGCCAGGTTTGACGTTCGGGTTGCTGAGTGACAGTGATGAGATCACTGATACACAAACTGTACATCAATGACCATCTCCCCAAACTAACACGGGCTAGCTGCAACGAACAACCAACATATCACTACTACAAGATGGCACTTGTCATACTAAGAATCGTACATCTCTTAGGGAGTCAAACATCACACACAAACATGACTATACAGTGCGGAGATACTACCCACTACTGTCTCCAGAGCCCAAAACCCAAGTATTATGCAGTCACATAACACACGTAAGTGGAACTGGACTTAGCGATCCAGGAAGGGAAACCAACGGTGGATAGATGCACTGCCGCATGGCAATTTTAGTCACAGAGGTGTTAGAATAGAAATATGGATAAAAACAGTCATTTAGGGTCCTAATTTTGGTTGGGGGTAGCGTAAGAGACCGCAATTGTTTTGTAAAATGGAGAAACAGATCGAACAGTTTCGCATAAAAAAACAAATCTGGAAAAGCTAACAAATCAGGATTTTCATTTCATGCTTCACATAATAAATAAACGCCGACATCTGCCATACATCAGCATAAATATATTTGCCCACACCAACACTTACTAACTATCTATAATTCCCTATCTCCCCAGACGTTTAGTAAAGCTGGACAAGGTAGACAAACTAAAGCATCATCTTAGCCAAACATTTCAATTTGTCGTTCGTGTCTGTGACTTTCTTTGTTTTTGTACCGGTATCAGAGTGCAATGTAGCAGCTGCATATTCACTTCCGGATGCGCAAAGTGGCTACTCGATTTGCTTTTGTAGGTAGTCAAAAAAGGCCATAGTGGTCTGGTTATGGTTACAGGTGAAGCCACAGTGAATTTTTGTCTACGGCCAGCCGCGGTCGGATTTGAAACAGCAGTCGAAAAGACTCGCTCCAAACATTCCTACACTATCGTGTGACCGCTTAGCTATTAACAATCTTGTAACAACAGGTCATTTTCGGTCACGAATTCGTACTAATAATCGATAAAACAACATACCATGTAACCGTAATACCGAGCGTCATAGCCAGAAGCCATATGTTGGAATGATGCAGGCATGCACGTTCCTGGAGTGGGATCAATTTCCAGTATTCTTCGGCTCAGTTCTACGAAAACATCAAGTGGGTCATCCTGCGGACAGAAAATAGCGTTAGAAAAGATCAATATTATCGAATGTTGAATTTGGTGGCCAACGTCCATATAACTAATTTATAACAATTTTTCACGTGACCATCTGACATGTTTGAAATGTGAAAATAAACGGGACAAAGCTACAAACTTACAGTTCAGTTAGGTATAAAGTAATATAGGAACAAATTATCGCAACTGGTGAAAATATAAATATATACATATATGTATGTATACATACACACATATATATATATATGCTTACGACTGGTTACAGTCGGAGGATCTTAGGTCAGGTCATCCGAACAAGTCGCTACCACGGCTAACAGTGAGTCATCAAAATCGGTGCATAAATGCATCGAAATCGAGCAGATGCAACCTGCGATCAAGCAATGAATTAACTCCTCTGACCAATCTGAATAACAGAAGAAACGCGTCAGCAAAAAATTGTTATATTAGACTACACAACAATTAGGTAGTTGAAAAGACAATCACCCTTCATGAATGTCTTTCACCGCGGCTGGTCATGCCAGAGGGTTCAGCTGAGTTAGCGTATGAAAGATACAGCCAACCTTGACCAAATTTCTTCGGTGGTGCATATTTAGCCCTGTGTACAATCAAAATGCAGAAACGCAAGACAGCAGTGTTGGTGAAAAGTTGTCGGTGGCTCTATACGGGCCTGTTCGCCGTTCTGCAGAAAGGAATGCAAATCAAAGGTCCAAAGGCAAAAGTCAACAATTAACGTAGCCATCTTAATAACCAAAAATATTAAGGCAACGCTGGCTGAGAAAAGAAGTACCAGTGAGGTGTGAAACCCTTAGAATTTTACGTGACATCTCACTTAGGTTACAGCCCATGGATAGATTTCCACGAACATTACTCAGGCTGGTCTATTAAAATCGGACGAATACCACCTACTTCCAAGAAGCAGCTGAGATACTCGTTAGGGAAAACATCAACGAAACTGCAAAACGCAAACGTCTGCCCAAACCGGAAAATGTATATGGGAGAAAAAACAACCCATACAAGTCCGGAAGCGCTAGATATTGAGCAAAATCGCCTGAATAAGGGGAGACGTATTATATTTCGCGACAGGGTTCACCATTCAACGTGGCAATAGCAAGGCGACCACATTGGCCGCTGCCTGTTCCACCTGAACTTTATAAAACGTTTTTATAAAAAGAGTGAATATCCATAGCGGAACAGACACTGAACACAAGAAGCAAAAGAAAAGAATCCCGTAGTAGCCAACACACGGGAACACAGTCCAAATGTACAGTCGTACTCTTTCAATCATTCTCATTCGACAGAAAATGACAACACGATCACCACTGTTCACGGCTCACTGACATATCCCTCAGTATCTCCAGCCACCCAGTTGACGAATCTTTCGGACCCCAACCAACAAGACGTGAGACACCTACTTTAACTAAGTTCGTTGTGCATTTTCTCATTCCACGTTCCCACGTCATCTGTTGACCTCCACGTGGCTCCTTCCACTCCGTGAGAGAAACGCAAAACAGGACATAGTATGGTAGACGAGTGTTCGCCATAGGCAACACGTGACCCAACCAACGTAGTCTACTGGGTTCCGTACGCTGAAATAAGGTATTCTTAGAACCGGCACCTAGTATTGGATTCTTGACCTCCACATTACTCACTCGGTCACTCCATCCAATCCTAGTCATACTTCGTAGAAATCAGTGGTCGTAAGCCTACAAGCGACGAATATCACCAACAAGCATACTCCACGTCTCGCAACCATACAACAGAACTGACCGCACTAGGGCACAGTACGCACGATGTCCCACCATCAGCGAAATATCAGGCCGACGCCACAATCGTTTCAGTCCAGTGTAAGCTACTCGAGCCTTGGATATACGCATGTTTACCTCTACTGCCGAACTACCGTCGTTCGACACGCAATCCTTAGTTCCTCTCTATCCAGTATCAAGTTCGGCACTACTGTCGTCTAGTCATACAACAGCATTTCACACTTTGAAGGTTCAATGCACATGCCAAACCGAGCAATCGACTTCGGGAGCCTATTTTGTGCGCATTGTGCATGGTCCGTGGATTCGAACACGCACACGATGTCATCCGCGTAATCTAGATAACAAAACTTCCCTCCATTTCCCAGTTCGACTGTTACATTCTGAAGATCTCCTAAAGCATCTTTCATCACCTCGTCCATGACTAAGTTGAACTGGAACGGAGAGATGGGACACCCTTGTCGAATGCCACTAGTCGTTTGGAATGGACCTAATGGTTCACCGTATACCCTCAGGCAACCCCAGATATACTAGTACAATGCTCGCAGCAGGTTCACGAACTTCGCTGGCATACCACTCCGGTGGAGAGCACTGAATAGCACCATCCGATCCACTGAGTCAAACTCACCTTTCAAGTCGAGAAAGACTACGATCGCAGGGCGGCGGTGTGCGTGGCACGTTTTGAGTAACTGACGAAGGGTGAATATCTAATCAGTGTAACCTCGACATGGACGAAATCCGCTTTTCTATTCGCGGATATTACTCTCGCGAACAGATGTCAAACGGTGCAGCATTATCAAAGCTAAGACCTTAGTAGCTATCGGACTCATGGATAACTGCAGTTCAATTCCAGGAGATGCAGCCATTAGTCATTACCCTGAAACGTGAGCTTACCGGAACCTTAACCCTGTGAGAAGGAAGCAGAAATCTGTATCACAATCTCACTAATCGTTTAAGAAATGATAAGATACATCCGTAATTCGCACTTCTTAAGTGCAACATTTTACTCCGGGATTGACCGGTCACTCTACCTGTGGTATACTTGGGCAGTGAAATACTGAAAATAGCCGAGTTATGTTTACCGGCAGGTTGAATTTCTGAAATGGCGACTCGGAAAAGGAAATATCATTGTGTTTCAAAGGCAGACTAGCTTTTCTAATCATAACAATCTTCAGTGCCGATGTCACCAGTCTGTGTTGGAAGGCAGAGTATATAGCACCGTTAGCCCCGTACTGCAGTATGGTTGTGAAACATGGCCCTGACGAGTTCAGGACGTCAGCCACCTAGTTGTGCTTAATGCTAACTGATCACGTAGTATTGCCCGTTTTCGGTGGGAGTAACGCACCAGCAACGTTGAAGTACCCATCCGAATGTTTCGGATGGTCGACTCCTCGTTGGAAAACTGTCTCAGATGGCTTGGTCATTCTTTGAAAATTTTTGCTCAAGACTCGTTTGCGGTTCCTGGACCAGCAAGCAATGACTTGGTGGAACGGAATGAGTAAGCTAATAAAATACCTATTATGGACAGGGCCACCTCGATTGTCAGGTTGGAGCAATAGGGATCAAGAGAACTGCTAAGTGGATTTCCCTATGGACATGTTTCGAAACGAAAATCATCGACGGGGATTTATTCGTCTTTGTTGTAATCATCAAGAAGGCAAAAAAGTATCACGAAAAAACTACTGTTCGTTTGTTTCTCATCATTTTTTCACTCTAACTCCACCTACCCCGACCTCCACCGTTGCACCATGAACTGTTTGGCACATGGTCTGAAATCAGGTAATGGTGAAATATACATATTAATATATAAATTAAACAACCACGTGGCATAAATCACAATAAACTGACCGCCTTAGGTAACATGAAGTTCAATTTAAAATGTAGTATAAGGCTTCTGGGGTCAGGCTGAGATGGGCCAAAGTTCGGTTAAAATGACCACTGGTATCACCTTTCCGTTTTGGATTTTTTGCTCATCAGAATCCTCTTCCTAATATCCATAGAATAGCAGTCTCCCAACCATTTTTGACAAACAAGCAGCTCGGTTTGAGCTGATGGAGATGGCAACGGTGGGAATCACTGCATTCATTCCACAAACCCAAACCTATTTTCAGTCAGCACCTCTGTGTCTTATTCTTTTGGTGGATCTAGATGGTGTGTCGCATTTGGCCTTTAATAACAACATTCAAAGCGGCCGATGAAACTCACTCGTGCGTACAAAGACAGTGAGAGGGAATAAAAGTGAACTAAGACGCTCAGATACACATCAAGACCATCGATGCTGATGTTTCAGTGGAACTGATGAGCTGAACGTACGTTCGTGTACGCTCTGTCTCAGTTCACATGAGGATACCGAAAACAGCAAAAGCCGACCAGGAAGCATTTCCTGTGAAAGGTTTCCACCATGTGGTGCACATGGATATATATATATATATATACATATATATACATATATATATATATAAAGTGGAAGTGCTTTGAGTGGTCAGCTGTCGTACATCGACCTGAAACGTGCCAATGGACAAGTGAGTATTTATGTCGATCTACGCGAGATTGCAGGCAGCTGTCAAGTTAAACGCTTAAGAAATCGCAGCTGAGGACGTCTGAATGAGTACATTAGCGTAAGGTCAGCTAAACCGATCCTTGAGGTGCTCACCCCAACAGTCTAGCTTTTGTTGTTTACTATAGATGAGCTCTCTATCTCTACCAGAAACGATTCAACGAACCGAAATCACTGCTCACCGATGTCGCGCTTAAAAAATCTGTGACTGTTATCCTTAGTGAGAGCGAATTCCATTTTGTCGGTCACCTTAACTCACCAGTTCTCACCGTCATACTAGGGCTTATCGTCAATTGACGCTGCAGCTGCAGCGCAGCTTATCCACTGCTTTGCAGTTAGGCAGCTGGCGTTTTTAGCTCCATTAGGCCCAAGAACCCTTGCGAGATCCAGTGTTTCTGCTGAACACTAGATCTAGGACCACAGGCAAAATCTGCTGACAAATGCATCGCATGCTTGATTTTGTCCCACTGCCCGTCGGAGTTCGCAGTTCCCCAGATAGTTTCTGCTCACAGTCGCTACGAACAGCCGAATCAGACAGCAGTTCGACGGCCAGTCAGCTGCGTCGATGGTCGTTCAGCTGCAGCAGAAACTAACGTATGGGCAAACTCGACGCACATGGTCTAATACGATCTACAGTTCTGGACAGAACCGCACCAGTGGTAACTTACTGCAGTATGGTCGATCTGACTCAAAGCACCTGTCGAGTTAGAGCGTCACGTCGCCGTGTGAAGCGAACTGTGTCGGAAATTCGTACTAGGTAGAAATACCTTATTGTCTGCACAAAATGAGAGAAGTTTTTCTCCGGGATCTGATCACTGAGCAGGCAAGGCGCACCGCTCACCTAAACAGGATTCCAATGCCCCCAGTTTTCCAACTTGTGCATTAAAATCACCTGCTACCATTACAATGTTAGAGCCTTTGCTATTCCGAACAAGGGTAACGAGATCATCGTAAAACCCGTCTTGTTCCATGTCAGTGCTGCAGTTTGTTGGAGCGTATTCAGAGATGACAAATAAATTGCGCTTAACAATACTATCTTTCCGGACGCCGACTGATCCCTTCCAGTCTCACGGCGCACAAACGATTGTGAATCGGAATCCAGTCGAAAAAAGCTGCTTCGGCCTTCTTATTTAAGACTATTTTTATATCGCGTTGACCCACAGCTTGAGCTGCTTCGTCTTCCGAAGTGTGCAGAAAATATCTTGACGACATATTAGATGCAGTTAGTCGAAATACTCTACTCGAATTCTGAATTTGTGTTTCACTGACGAAGCAGACATCAATCAAAAGGGAGTCCACTGTCGGAGCTAAACACGCCTGTTGGGCAGCCTACATGAGAGTGCGCAAATTAAAGCAACCGAGATTCACAGGCTGACAAAGCTTGAAAAAGCGCGAACTAGCAGACCGAAAACCACTTCAGTGGGTACATTATGGGTAGGCAGAGGGGGCAGAGATTGGGTTGGAGACAGAAAAGACCGGTTGAATAAAATAGGTAACTCTGAGCAGTAGCATACTTATCAATGCCCACTCCGCCAGATGCAACGGACGGCGCGGTCCTGATTTTCTGCGCGACGGGCGATGTATTGTGGAACCCTTTGTGGACGTTGGAAATCAATGAGTACTGTTTGAAGCATGAGTGTGGCAAAGGGGATATATTTCATAGCCACTACAAGGGGGGCGGGAATCTCGATCCTGAAACTTGGAGGGGCACAGAACCAGAAAAAGTTCGTAATAGATCTGGTTTGGTAAGAAGCCGGACAAAAGCGAGTTGCCACCTATCACCAAAGTGACCGGCAGATATCGGACTCGAAGCCCTGAAACTTCCGATGGCAGGTGCTTTAATTCATCTCACCACCTCCGGTCGAGAAAGCTCAAAACCAATGACAACAGTGACCCGAGAAAGCCAAGATCTATCGGACTGGCACTTGAGATAAACCGGAGAACATCAGACAATTATAAAGGAAGGTAAATACTGAGGTGCATTCGGAAGTGACAAAATAAGCGAACGGAACCGTAACGCTAAAATGAGAAATATCATGAATATGGAAGAAGGAAGTATTGAAATTGGAAGCAATGTGATCAAGGGTGGGAACAACTCAAAACACTAGCGATGTAGAAAAAACCGTTTGTGGAAGGTGGCCGAATGGCTGGACAGAAAATCAAATGTGAGAAGATCGGAATGACAGGGAAATAGAAGTAGTGACAATATATACTTACGGTGCCTTACCAGCCTGTTTTCCCTTTTTGATGATGGTCTGTATCCCCAGGTAAAGGGGTAATTGAATTTAGTTTTTCCATTGGGAAAGGATAAACACATACACACACACACACACACACACACGCAAGAGTGACTTTTGCAGCCGAGCTGGGTGAGATTTCGAAGTAAACGTTTGACCAATTTAGTGTAAGGGAAGACATCGTGGCGACAGAAAGCATGTTAAGTGCATCTATGAGTAGAGACCAATGGGGTTCAGTATCTGCGCCAACCATAACAATTTGGGTAAAGGAACAGCTAGCCGATCTTTCGGAAATATCTGTTACGGGTATCCATATTTCGGCTGTATATACACGAGGATGTGTAAGACATTCATAGGAGCATGACTGGGAATTAGTCCTTTTATCTGACGGAAAAATAAGCATTGCAGCACGTACAACCAATGTACTGTATGAAAAATTCAAAACGACGGGACAAAATGAGAAATAAAAAAGGTGGCAACGGGAGTAAACATGTCACCTAAAGAAGTCAAAGATTCGAATCTTACAATCGCCGATCATTTTGGGTTTAGTTTACCAATTATCGCAACCATTAATCACGCACCGACGTACTCTGGTTCCGGTTGCTACCTTAGAGCGCCGTCTACCCAAAATAGAGGAGAACGAGGAAAAATGAAAGAACGATTGCAAATTAGTAAGTCAAACAACGATAAATAATGGGAAACATTTAGAACGCAAAAACGTGGATGGCTGCAGAAGTGAATCAAATTACCCATTGTATCTAACCACCACTTGAGGGCGATTTCGTGGACGCCTACCTGGTAGTCTATCTGTACCAACACGAGACGATCCACTGGTTTTCATACATTTTCCCCATGTCGTCGACTGACCACCTTCAACCATATTCCAGCCATTACTTGCCTCGGACAACCGCATATAGCAAAGTAGTCGTCCTGTAGCAATGTGTTAAATGCGGCAAGACCAGTTAAGCCTACTTCTATTCAGTGCCTGTTTTCTAAAGATCGAACCCTAAGAGTCAGTACCTTACGCCTAACCTCTGAGTTACTGGGAAAATCCTTCAGCCATATCCTACCAAATGCCTCAATAGGATGGCCAAGGGGTGGATACAAGGATTCCGAGTTGGTTAATCACCCTAAACACCTCTCAAAATACTCCCTGCAAGAGCAAGGTTGAGCAGCAAGCCAATTCAGTTCTACAACAGCGGCACACTTCGAACATGCGAAATGTATCCCAGATGCACCTACAGTTTCATTCAGACGATCGAGAGAAGCCTATAACTGAACTGAGTATTCAGTCAGCAGCTCAACGACGTCCGCATATTCTCAGTCAGGAAGTTTCTTATCAGTATCGGTGTCACTATTCCCACATGGGGATAGGGCTGTATCCATGACCATCTCAATGACGAAGATGAAAAGAAAAGGTGCAACGGAGTAACCTTGAAAGATTGTCTTAAGCACGAATTCTGCTTTGGCTGTTCGAATAAATGTCACAAAACACTTTTTAATCAGGGAGCACTACGACTGACTGAGTTAAGAGTCACTTTCAGATCAGCAAAGATAGAGATCACTGTATCAAGAAAGATATAAATATGTTCTAAGATTTCCCACAGAACGAATATTCCAACATTCCAACTCCGACCGGGTCGTAAGTCAGCGTGACTCCTAAGCATACGCCTGTCACGAGGAACAGACAATGCGTGGACAATGCTTGCAATCAGTTTGGATGCGATGCTCATCACTCTAATTCCTCTGTGATTTACAAGTGAGGTCCTATCACCTTTCATGTAAATCGGCAGAATCGCCGATTCACATTAGGCCTTAGGGATCTTCTTTGCCCAGTGATCCCGAGTTTTTGTCAACTCCAATGTTAATGTCGGCACCGTGCTTGAAGAAGGACGGAGATACCCTATCTGGTCGAGGAGCTTTTCAGATGACTTCCATTTCCGGTGGACAGTAGTTCGCTGACGCCCAGTTCGTCACATCTGAATTAATGAAACCGCTCCAAGTTTTAGTGTCAAGGCTTCCACCCTCCTTCGCTCCCGTGCAGTGGGCCCCAGTGGTCGTGGATCATGCCCCGTCAACTACACTTATGCTTTAAGCATGTCATAAACAAATAAAGTAAGAATAAAATTACCTGCCATCGATTAGTATGAATCTCTTGGTCAAAGGTAGCAAGCAAGAGTTGTCGTGCGTAAAACAAACCGGCGTTCGCGTTGCGAGACTTGAGCAATTTATCCATTTCATCTTTACTCATAGGGCTCGAAAGTTCCCCAAGAAGCGCATTGAGTCCCCGTTCGGACCACACCCAGTTCTCCAACATTTGTGAGGGACATTCAACAAAGTCAGTTTCCACACGCGTACCACTGAAACAAATGGGGATCAATAAGGGCAGTGAATAGGGTTCGTTACTCTGTGCGAACTGACTTCAGTAGTAAGGCGCTCCCTAAAATGTTAATCGTTTGTCAATTGGAATGAGAACTGTGCATGAGCAATTCTCTGCCTTGATCCCTGTTTGCCGTTGTTTCGTCCTTGTGACTTACGTCAAGGTTGTTTAATAATTGTCTCTAACCACGGATTTTTAAACACTGAATGACTCTATTCTTGCTAATCTCCTATTGGGCGTTTCCATCGGCTGCGTCTAGACACTATGGATTTCACTGGTTGGACCTCCAGTGTGCTTCTCGCTATCGCTGTATTAACTTGCAATTTTGAATCGTGGGGTGGTCGACCGCGCTGGATACACTGCACGACTAACGTTTAGGTTTGTGTAAATATTGCATAACGTTCCCCCTCTCAGTAGTGTCTTACATACGGATGGATGATCGAAATTTCCCCGGGAAGCACACGACCGGTTTTGCAGTTATTGCCACTCTTCAGGTATGCATACTCGGCACTCTCCTGTCTAAACATCCCTGTATTGGTACGCTCCTTTCTTAGTTTCTCACTACAATCTTATTTCAATCGTTAAGACATCATCTATTCACGCTCCTAACGATTCAACTGAGATTCTAGTTAGATTGTATAACGTTCGTCAATGCCTCATGAAGGGAATCTAAATTTGGCCGACCTCGGGCCAAACTTGTACTGAGCGTTTAACGCTGAGGTCCCCATTAAATCTACGACTGATTTTTTCCATATTGCTTGTTGTCGGCTTTGTAGGAACCGTATCTGAGAAGCTGCATTGCAGTATGCGTAACTGGACCACCAGCGTCGGAATCCTGCAATAAACACCGTCATCAATCTGAATATTCACTTCTCGATTTAAACTAGGCAGTTATTCGACCGTTTAGCTGATACTTCGGGTCCGATACCCAAACAAAATGAAAAAGAAACCTCACAAACCAGCACTATCTTCACTGGGAATGAAACTAATTAGACAGGTTATGCTGAGTTTCCTGAAAAATACCATCCCTATGGTGAAGTACGGATTCCTGCACAAACTCAAGCAATTTACAACTGCTGCGATAAAGGCTTTTGTCCACTACGTTGCGGGTTCCTTATTCCTCTCAACTGTCCGTGCTAATGTTAGATGTGTCTCCATTGAATACACGTAAACTTTCGCTAATGCCCCATAGTTTCTGGATTTCAAGCGAGAGACCTTAGCTGTCCCGCATACCTTTGACACTCGCACATTTGGATTATTCGGCCCTTTACTAGTCATTATGGCATACTACATTTTGTCGTCTTTTACGTTAAACACTGTTTTTTTTGTATATTCATTAGGGTTAACAAGGCATTTTTATGGGTTAATCTTGTTGGCATCGGCTACGAAAGTGCCAAAGCACGGGCTAACATTCTCTCGTCCAGCATCCTAACTTCACTGGTTTGGGGAATTCAATGTTAACACCTGTCAATAATATGTATAACGGTAGTAACGAACAATGATTTTGGTTACTAATTATTACTCATCCCCATCTTATTCTATTATTTACTTTGTTCTCCGGTAGACGGTTTCGCAACAAACCTACCGGAAGTAGAAGGCCTCAGTATGGCATTAACAGCTGCATGAGCAAAGTTAAGCCGGAGCTTATTTGTCGGCGTTGGTAATTGATGAATACTTTAAAGTTGGAGATTCCTTTACATATTAGTAATAATTCAACCAACAATTTATGCCCTCTAAGCGGTAGATGGTGTGCTCATTATAGAAGTCGTGAGGCAACCGACCTGAACAGAGCTAAATCAGACCGTGAGCAGATCTGGTGCATAAGATGACCGAATTCATGAAAGAATGTCTCTACTTCATCGTGTAACATGTACGCCGGTTGTTGCTCCGTTTCTGGACCGGTGAAGTTTGCGACCATTGCCGAGACAGCCACCTGATGCTCAATACTGTATTCACACTCCCCGGATGCATTGGAAACTTGACGCAAACAGCTTGGCTGTAAATCAAACACCGCTGCGTGTGAGTACTTCCCATCACGAGGATGAAGATCCAGGTAGAAGTAGCCCAACAATGTGTCGCTATCCGAATCGGTAACCGAATACTAGAAAAAACCAAAATAATAAGAGTACAAATGGCCAGTGAGCAAATACGGGGTATTTGAGCAGTTGTGAAAATGAGGACCAACAACAATTCATTTCACTTCTACTTTGTTTTGAAAAAAAATGAGGAATAAGCACCGAACAAACGAAAATAGACGATCCCAAACAAGTAACCCGTGGGTTTCGATGTGAACAACCCTGCAAAGGACCGAAAAGTAGGTTACAAACATAGAATCGTGCTAAATGGCGGAAAGTGATACTAATCCTAGATTACGTAAGATAATAGGGCCGTTAGGAAATTCAATTAGATGTAATGCATTGACTGGTTAAGCTCAAAATGCCGTCGAACTCACATCAAGCAACATAATCTTTGACTTAATGCGATGACAACATCGCTCTGGAAAAGAAAACTCGGGGCGCATTGAATTGGCAAGCGACTGAGGTATCCGGATACTATATACGCCTGTGTCTGAGTCCCAATAGGGACTTGGGATAGAGCCTTTGGTTGGGTTGCGAAAAAGGAAACGACCACCATTCAGATGGTTAGTTGTGAATAAGGTGGACCCAGGCTCATCGAATACACAACTGTGGACGAACAGCGGCAGAATCGACGGCATGGTGGGTTTTCACCTGATAAGCGTTCTCCCTAAAACACCACAAGAGCCTGCCGGTGACATTGTGATGGGGCAAGTGTGGCTCGTCAGTCAGATAAGGCCATTGTACCTATTCAAGATGAACTGGTTCAGCAACATTTTCCAGAAAAGGGTGATATGGACCGACCAACCGCCTACCGAGTTGTCTGGATTGAGTCTGCTCTTTTGCAGATAGCATCTGAGTGTGCGAATTCGAGAGGTGCACTCGTGAGTAAAAAGGACTACTGTGGACCGGACGATCGAGCAGTTTAATGGCCCACAACGAACCTGTCTGATACTTTAATGAAATTCCCGTGCAACTTGCTTACTCACGGAAATGGTCTTCCACCGTAAACAACTGTTAGTCTCTCTAGTGATTCATGTTACCATTTTTCTAGTATTATTCTCATATTCATCGCGAACTTCGTTCGGCCATGATAATGATAGTGTAGTTCGGAGAAGATCTGTTCCTGTTCTTTAGCGTTCTCCTTTAGCATCCAAGTAGCACCGAATCTGCTTCCCCGACTGCTACTCTTTTTCGTCCTTCATGAGCTTTTGAACTACTTGCATCCAACATGCGAGCACTGATGCGCAAAGGAATTCGGCATCTGGTCTTGCTGACGCTGGTGTGGTTCTTACTGGTGGAACTGAAGCTGAACTGCCTGACTGGATCCAATTAGATAGCCGACTATATGCAATCAGTCGTAGCTCTAGAGGACGCAATTTGCTTGTCATCTCAGCATACCCCCTGGGAGATTGCAGTCCAGACAAAATCAATGATACTTTCTATCAAAAGCTGAACGACCTCTTAAGCACAGTCAAGCGAAACAACAACGTGACTTTAGCAAGAGACATGAACATTAGAGTAGGTCGGCTGTCTTCGAACGAGGATTATTTAAGAACCTCTTTTGGTCTCGATTTCTGCAGTTTCATCAACGGGGGACAGTCATTGGTACTGTGTTTAGACAACCGATTGTTTCTTGCTAGTGCAAACTTCAGACGCTCCAATCGTCGGTACGCCACCTGGGGTCCGCTCTTCTCGGATCGGCGATGGACCCAAACAAACCATATCCCGGTTACCCACAAATAACAGGTTCAGTTACAAGACTGCCGGTCGCACTTGAGCATTCTCCTCGACCTCGAACACAGTTAGGAGTTCAGCGTCAGTTCTGGCCATAGATATTCAACCACACGTCCCGTGGATTGCTACAACAGATCCAACTTCTGAGACGGAGATCCATAAGGAAATCCGAATCTTAGGATGCCATAAATCGATGGGCCCCGATGATTTTTCCTACCTCCATTTAAAAGAGAAGTTTGAGCGTTGTTTTCCAATGGTCGGTATGCTGAGGAAGTTTCCTCTTCTTGAGTGGACCGAGTATTGTCCTCATCAATCTTCGGCAGATTATTAGCTTGATCCCAACAGTGTTAGAGGTGCTAGTGCTTATCATTCTTTGCAAGTTGTGCAGCACGCGTGAAAAACAAACCCGACAAGAACACGCTGGGTTTGGTGTCGGCCAAACCATTAGGCTCCAACAGTGGTTAAAGCTTTGTCCTTTTAGACAATTGCGCAGCCTTAGACTCCGCCGATAGGTGTGCACTGTGACACTGCGTGTTGAGGAATGGAGTACCTGAGAAGTACGTGTCGGTCCTCAAAGGATTGTACTGTCACATGTCAAGTCGGGTTGGGGTCCATGGCCAGCCTCCGCCACCCTTCACTGCCTACAGTGGACTACAGCAGAGCTACCCTATATTCCCATTTCTTTTCAACTTTGTCACAGGGGATGTCCTACGAAGAGCAGCTTAGTCTAATAGGTGTTTGAACTCCTATAGGGAAATAGTTTTTCCGATGATATCGCACTACTGAGTGACGATGCACAGGCAATTAAACGCACGCTGGACCGTTTAGCGATTGAGATATCCAGATACGATATGTCCTATTTTCCTTCAAGGGGCAGCGTGCCTCTTCATGACTGGCAGGAGCTTGTGCCTGCACTTGAGGCGATCGGCTAAGAGATAATCAATAGTTCCACGCACCTTGAAAATCTGAGTACATTGAGAAAACACAAGTTGGCGAACAAGCTCGTTTTCAGTGATTCGTACTCATGCCATTACATCACTATATACATATATATATATATGTATATCTTGACAAAATATTTTCATTATAGGAAGGATT
>LUCM01002045.1:22445-37967 GCA_008360955.1 Fasciolopsis buskii | reverse complement strand
ATATATATATATATATACATATATATACATATATATATATATAAAGTGGAAGTGCTTTGAGTGGTCAGCTGTCGTACATCGACCTGAAACGTGCCAGTGGACAAGTGAGTATTTATGTCGATCTACGCGAGATTGCAGGCAGCTGTCATAGAAATGGAAGCGCTTTGGTCGAATGAATTGTCGACCATCACTGGACTGAGGTAAGTGCATGCCAGCCGTACGAAATAAGTTTACGATCTTTCACAATTCTAGAAGTCATTGCGTTGGCGCCACGATTGGATTCAATTCAAGGTCCTCAGGAACAGAAGCCGCACCCCCAGCGGCCCCAGAGAGGCGTTCGTGGAATCCTACAGAAGCACGGATGCATCAACTGAACGACGCTGCCGGAAGCTTGAGTGCGAGCATGTGGGATACTATGAACTTCGATGATTATGGTCTCCAGCGTGCGGGCTAAAGAAGCTTGGGGTGTAATGAACATCATCATTCACAATAACTTCATCCCGCTTAAAAGGACGCCGAGGACGAAGAACATCGACTGACAGAGGCAGATTAGGTAGAACATCGTTGCTGAACGAAGGAGGACAGAGATAGGATTTTTTCACAGACATTATCGCAAGTACGGTCGACTGTAGTTCTCCAAGGATCTGAACAATGTGGGGAGGGAGGTGGGATATGGCAATGAAACAACAGAGGCATGTGCACATCGAGCGTGTCTCTGCCAATCGCCACAATCGTTCCGTGAGATATTCACCGTTATTATCGTGGTTACAGCGGAGAAGTACTTTACTTTATCCGAAAACCGGAATCATGATTACACGGCTCAAAGTTAAAGTGAAATGTAAACCTGCATACCAACGTTTAACCGTGTTTCGCCAAGATAGAGAGCATTTCCATAACCGAAAGAACAGAACACATAAAGCTACACCCCATATGGTTTTCGGGCGTCCTCAAGCCAATGAGTGAACTTATCACCTATCGCTATTCGCTAACTCAAACGAAGATATCGACCTAATTGCCGAAATGCAAACGCCACCATTACAGAAAAATTTACAGGAATTTCGAACAAAATTGCGGAAATCTCACCATTTCGACATCCGGATGCCAAACATTAGTTGTTTCCACACGAGAAAATGTGAGGCCAAGCAACTGCTGATAGAGACGAAGAACACCCGACTTTACCGTTTTCAGTGGGAAGTAGGTCTTCAACTTTTGCTGATCTACCGCGTAGTCCTTTTCCTTTACTAGATTCATATAATATCTGAAGTCCCACGGTTCAAGACGATCGACGAATGGTAGACCAAGCCGTTCGCACTGCACAATATCCGAACGCAACAAAAATTACCATTCAAACTGAGAAAGAAAAAATTCAACCAGATTGATTGATTCTGATGAAATGTCAAGATTAAAAATTTCTGCGATGTAGTGTTCATGAGTAACTTCAGGAAAATGGCCGCCAACTGGCATAATATAGCCTGAATTCAAAGATGATCACAAGAAGTCCCTACTGTCTCAAATTCCAGAAACATGTCACAACAATTGGTTTATTTCACAATACTACATTCACAACGGAAGTGGCGTCAGTGTTCATTTCACTGGCGGCCATTAGGCAAACGAATCGTCTGTCATCCCAAAAAGCTCAGAGGTCCAAATCTCAGACGCGTTGGTAAATTTGGCAGCAGGCCACAACTTTTTGTTGCCACACCTGATTTATTGAGATCTTTTGTGATTCTACGCCATGCCAAGTTTTAGATATATGGTTGCAGGCTCCCTTCTCGCTGCTAGCTGTAGGTCCTGGCAGTTACGGGGTATGGGCCTTCCATTACACCAAAATGTCGAGCATGTAACACAAAGAATTACAATCCATAAGGCTCTCTAGGTGAACATCATTTACACTGGGTGGCGAGCACTGAGTCTTGACAAAGCCCGTCGATTTGGTTGTAAATTGTACGGGTCGGTCCTCTTTTCCTGTTCAGGCCGCCACGGCTGTAGACTGTAACTGCTGATGCAACCAACCTTTAATATTGTGGCATAACCGTTTATCAGCGCCAATGCATAGGCACGAAAAAAATTAAGGCTTGACTAGTCCCAAAAACAGTAGTAAAAAAACTTCAAAACTTCAGTGGTAGACGGCAACTCGCTGTCGCTCGGCTCGTTACGAAATCCGTCCTAGTGAGACCTTACGGGGTCCAATGCCACTGCAAATATCACGGTCATGGTTACCGGTCTCCCATCCCCCAAAGTGTAGTGGGCTCTAGTGGCTACGAGCTAAGCTCCCTCTCCCACATGGTGCTCATGCATCAACCACGTCATAAGAGTTTGCTTGTTGCCAGTGGTAAGCAGTAAACAGAACGTATAATTCTTGGGTCTTTTGTAAATCTGTTGCATACCACGATCGAGAATAGACTGAGTCATGATCCGAATCAAGTTCATTACCAATCAGCCATGATGACAGTCACGGAGATAGAATATCGTCGAGTAGACATCAGGACGAATGCACTTCCAGTATGATCATGCGGAGGTACCTCAGGCCCCGAAACTGTTAGTCAACCCGAGGACTTTGAGAAATGCTATCAAATGATCGTGCGCCTCAAACTAAGGCGAGCGCCCAGCACTATGCTGCATACTGGGTGCCATTTGGCAATCATTTTAGAGGAGTGGAGTAGATCTTGATTTAGGACCAACCACAGGCCCCGAACCATGCACCAACCAATGAGCAAATAACCAGCGAGACGCCTAAAACCGCTGTTCTGCGGGTGCCCGATTCGATGGCAAAAAGCTCCGATTGTGAATAAAGATAAAAATGGCCTAAGGTATGGAGAACGATGAACAGGAAGAGTATGCCATCTATCGCTAATAGGTTTTAAATTCGGCAAACGTAATCGGATGTCTCATCACAAATGCATCATAAGTTCAGTCCCTGCGTAGACACCCCTGTAGTGAGAGAGAAGACCACCATCTCGGTCGCATACACGTCCTCTTTACCACCGAAAATCAACCATAATCAACAACTGTACGTGCACTATAAAGAACAAGAATTTGAATTGTTCCGTTAAACTACTGAGTCTCCTTTGCTTTACGCCAACGTTAACCTTGCGTCAACGTTATTCTAGCGCACTGCGTTAATCGCTTATGTTCCTATTATGACACGAAAGAAGTGAGTGAGAAACCGTAAAATTATCTGGAACCACAATGTATCAGATAATGAACTGACTAAAAACCTCGGTAAATTCAAAATTCCGTGTTTAAGCGTTTCCAAAGTCAAACTAAACAAGACCAACACTTGAATACCATCAGGCGAACAAACTATGTCAAGAACATGTCTCCGTGAAAGAAATCAGTCTCATCCGAAAATGACCATGGAATTACTTAAATTCACACTAAAATTTACGACGGGAGTTCTCTCCTGTAGTACGAACGCAGACTATCTCATGCACATTGTGCAGAGAAAGTGAAACAGTATTTAAATGCTCCAAGTGTCATCGGGTTTGGAGTGTGGATTATTCGTGCAATAAAACAGCGAGTGTAATTATCCTGCGAAATAGTAGAAAATATTGAGCGCCTCAATCTGGCAACCCGTTAATTTTTTGTTGTTGGATGAACACTATTTGGTGACACGCAAAACACTTACAAAATGGGCATTTCTAGAGGAAAATTCTTCGAAAAGGTTATCCCACTTTCTTATTCCTGTCTAGATTATTTACTCTTAAAAAATAAAATGAAAAATCTTTACAAACGGATCAAAATGGAATTCAGTACGTAGAGGAAAAATTCTGTCGTTGTGATGACGGAGATATTCCCTTCATTCTAAGAGTGCATACGACATAAAGAAATGGTTGTGTCTCAAGAAGGAGCTTCGTGTTGCACTCTACTAGAATTTAGTAAACATGTTATCTTAGAGTGGTTTCCTTTCAACTTAACGTAAATCGAGTGAAAACACACCAGAGTCAAGGGCAGGCTTCACATAAAAACATACCGAAATCATATTTCGTGTCCTGAAATGATAATTTAACGAGCTACTTAATCAGTGGATACCGACGCAGAAATTATAAAACCTCTTGGAGGATGAGGAAAAAGCAACCTCCTACTGGAACTGCTGGACGAGACATAAAAGGATCAAAATTTGTTGAAGGATAGCGGCGGACCTGCCGAGTGTAACTGNCCGGTTTCATTCATTTTTCGGACTCGTTCTCTTCTTCGGTCTATATTTCGAACGGCGCTCGCGTTCGCCTTTGAACATGTCACGAATGACTTTTTCCTCTTCTGCAGTGTTGCTCGACTCATCTCCCAAACAATGTTTCGCTGCATTGGTTTTATTTATTCTCTATTGAGTAGGCAGTCTCATGAGGTATCAGCCAACTCGATAATAGGTTGGTGCATGCGACATCCTCATCATATTTATTGTTTACTCTTAAGTAGCAATGCCAGCGCAATTGGCCTTTGCCGTTTCCGCAAGGCCTTGCATTATAAATGCCGAAAACTTTTCATGTCCTGAAATGATAATTTAACGAGCTACTTAATCAGTGGATACCGACGCAGAAATTATAAAACCTCTTGGAGGATGAGGAAAAAGCAACCTCCTACTGGAACTGCTGGACGAGACATAAAAGGGTCAAAATTTGTTGAAGGATAGCGGCGGACCTGCCGAGTGTAACTGTTTACTGGTGCTGAATTTCTAGCAATACAGGCTTCAAATTATTGTGAGGACATTTCATTCTGATTCTTTAAACAGACCCATAGTGCCTCGTTGTTGAGGTATACGTACAGCGTTCAAAATGAGATACACAATGACTTTCCAGCCCATTTCGTAACCGGATAACAGCACAGCTATCATCAGAAAGGTTCGCCAGTTCTCGCTGAATAAAAGAATTACAAATTCCAGCATTGGCTTCATTGTGTTTCTGGCCACTGAAGCGTAAATTCTTCACGTGACGTTTGCTGCATGAGTTCCGCCAAGATTTCTATATGCATTTATTGTAAATGAAACAGGAATCAGATTTCACAAAAGACGTTTAAAGACGACAGACCTCTTCCTTCTTCAGTTCCAATAAACGAGACTTCTCACGAACCCTTAAAGGTTCCAGTCGACTGGCGACTTCTTGAAGGAATGCTTTCACGTTCTTCGCGCTCTTTGCCATACGAATATCCAGCATGAAATCCGCATGTGTGGGAAATCCTAAGAGGTCAGAACGCTGAAAATAAACACAAAGAAGACGATTAATTCTAAACGCAAGCATTAGCATTCTCAAAGCACATAACGAACAAGCAAAGTAAACTCGAAATCAAAGGAAATGAAAGAAGAAGGAAATGAGCACAAAGATCGGATGAAAAACAGGCAAAGGAGTACAAAAACCGCAATGAGCAATGGCCAGTTCGACTGCATTTTGGCATATCATTGCAATCGGACGAACACATTTTCGCTCCAGTAAATCGCGAATAACCGAAATTTGCCTGGTGACGTGATTGCACGAAAGCAAGCCCACATAATAATTGAGTAGACCGATATTAGCACAACCTAAAGCAGTAAAAATCAACATCGAGGACGATGTGCATGAGTAGACTGAACCCAGGGTAGCAATACAGCTGTGTTGGAGACGTTGGGCTGTACACCTGCTCATATCAAATTTATGGACTTGAGAGCGAGTAGTCAGATCGACATCAACAACACTAAAGTTAACACCAAATTGCAAATGTGGCAAGAAAAAAGGAAAATATGGGCAAGACTTGTAGAATCCGGATTTTGGTATAGACGAAACGTAGAGCAGTAAACTACCCGGCGTGTCCCCAGGTTGTGGACAGAAGGCCGACAGTCATTTTTGTGGGCAGCATGAACAAGATGGATCATAACGAATAAAGGGTACAATTCAGGCAGTACCAGTGCCAGCATGCGGTATGTTTTCTTCTCGCAGGCATTCACTCACAAAATACCGTGAGACTGCGTCTGTGTTACTGTGACGCGCCAAATGTAGCCCCCCCCCTATTGAATTGACCTAAAGCCCGACGGTTCTTTTCGACACATTATGCCAGTAGAAGCTTGAGAACTGGTTTTGACGCTCGCCAACACTGTTGAACCCTCGAGGAGCTTTGAGCCACTGATTTGAGATATACAGCAACTCCAAACGACGACGTGGTTTTTATTTTAGTAGTATATTTCTCATATGGATGGATGAACAAAATTTCCCCGGAAGCATACGACCGGTTTCGTGGTCACTGACGCTCTTGAGGTATGCGTACCCGGCAATAACCGCGAAACCGGTCAGGTGCTTCGGGGAACTTTTGTTCATCTATCTATATGCGAAACATACCAGTGAGAGGAAAACCAATACATTCGGGCCTAATGTCCCCTTCCCGAAGGTTAGCCTTGCATGACCAGCGAAAATCCTCCGACGAATCACCAAATGATTCTTAAATGGGACTTATCATCAATTCACGCTTCTAACGATTCAAATGAGATTCTGGTGGGGAACGACGTGGTTTCCTTTCCATATAACCACATAACCAAAACTCATGGTAGGGGTCCCAGGACTACTTTCAACCTTGGTTTGAGAAGGGGGAAGCACAACGACCACAGATAAACTGTCGACTAAGACGAACAATCGATTAAACCGAGAGAAAATTTGGGACTGCCATGGAGACGTCTTGAACATCAGTCTGCAGAACAAAACTTGGGCAGACGACTAGTCTCCAGTTTAGGAACTAAACATGTCCGTTGTTCTATAGACATCTCTGCATCGACGTGCAACTTCGACTGACTAGGCTGCAATTCACTGTCATCCCATTTCGTTGTTTTGCTGTCGGATGTGGCTCCATTATGTTATCCGTTCGCAGCTACAATCGCTCGGAATTGCTTTTGCTCAAAAACCTTATCGTTTCTAAACATAGACTGGGATCACGCATAACTGCACCTCAACCATCTCCTCATCGATCTAAAAGAGGCACTCGCGCTGGCTGCCAGACAACTCTTAAATGCACCCTTCCAGCCAAGATGTCCAATTCCGGCATTCTTGAGTACCAACATCTGCTCTCTGTTTACGAAAATGTCGGACCTGTCCCTCGCACTTCAATCACCAATCCATGTCCACGGGTGGGTCACCTGCATACAAGAATCGTGGCTGAACCCGGATATCGCTGATTCACTCGTGTCGATAGACAGCTTCAGACTCCATCGGCAGGAGAGTTTCGAACAAGAAGAAGATTGGAGGCAGTGTGGCAACATACATAAACTCCTTCTGGTCCGGCAAGTCCGAAGTTGTTTATACATACTAGTCAAAAGGGATTGACTGTCTCGTTACACAGTGTCACCCTAGGTTTTCTCACCATACCAGCACTATCATAACGAATTTATATATTCCCCACTTTAGCTCGCAACTAAATATCGCATCTTTTTCGACTCCTTTCTAGCATTCATTCTTCCTCTTCTTGAGGATAATCTGCACATTATTGTAGATGATTTCAATCATGCATCTACCCTACTACTGACCTCTGCGTTTCTCCCACCAGAGGCGACTTCATTTTAGACAGAGTTATTACCAACCACCCCGAGTTATTTTCCCTGAAACTGCGTGCTCCAATTTCAAGTAGTGATCACTGTCTGTTTCCGTCAAGGCCCAAGATATACTCCAGATTAGCCTTCCATTCCTTCAGGCAAACAAACCAAATCCGAGTTCGCCTCCGAAATTTTTCATACAAAAGCCTTATTCTTCGGAAATCCCTTTCACTGCCTGTTTCTCTTTTGAACCTCTGCTCAATGCCAATGTCAAACTTTTCACAGAGACGGCCAACGCAATCTTTGGTATCTGCTATCTCTTAGAAACATTATTCGTCTCACACATGCGCATATACACAAAGAAACTAAAATCTCTAAGAGGACGCAAGCACTTCTACCAACCCCCTAATAACTCAAGCGTGAGGTATATTTCTAACCTAATAAAGGCTGAAATCCAACACATCGACACTACATTAGCCAGCCAACTCTTGAGTGGTAACAACAACCGATTTCTATGGCAGGGCATTCGACTGTTGTGGGGAAAGAAAAAGAAACGTGAAATTCTCTACGAATGTCGACAGCATCAATCGTGCTTTCATCCATCCTTCCACTTATACCCCAGTCATATTTGGTCAGGGTGATGAAACGACAGTTACGTGTTTTTCTAGAGGAGAGGTGCTCGACCTTCTCTGCGTCACTAAAATTACTACAGGGGTTGGTCCTAACGGTCCATCTTCAGCTGTTTTAAAGCATGGTGCTGTGGCTCTGACCGATGCATTTACTTCTCTAATTAACTCATCATTAATATCGTCTTCTTTCCCTGATTGTTGGAGATCCGTCAATATTTTCATCCCTAAATCTAGCAGTTCCACTGCTTTAGCAAAAGATTTTCGCCCCATCGCCTTAAGGCTTCCTGTCTTAAACTGACGGAACGTGCTATACTTAAGCGCCCGCGTTCTTCTATGCATCCTCCTGACCACCCTTTTTAATTTACCTATAAATCTAACAGGTCCCCTTTGGACGCTGTCGTCTCCCCCATTCACCACATTTGTAAGTCCTCAAACGCATCAATGAAATCTGTGCGTTGCGCCTTTCTAGAATATTCGCCGGCACTCGATTCTGTCCCATAGTCTCTTCTAATACACAAACTGGAACATTTGGTTGTCCCAGACCTTTACTAGCATGGCTTTCCGATTACTTTACAAAGCGAACCCAGTGTAAACGAATGGATGGTAAAACTTCAAAACCATTGATTAACAACTCAGGCGTGCTATAGGGTGCTGTTCCTTCACTGTTTCGTTTTTCTACTTGCATCAGCGACCCATCAGCCAGCTCATCCTGATGTTGCCCTCTCTCGAACCGTTTTGAACAACGATGATTTTCGAAGTTTTTCCAACAACCTACCTTGTGTTTACGATTTCCCTGCACGAGCTGGTTTAAATCTCAACATATCTAAATGTTTCCAGTGTCTGCTCTCTATATCTCGGTCGGCCTACCCATCCAAAATGTCTTCCACCAACTCAAAAACACTTAAGAGGGCTGATTCTATGAAATATCTAGGACTTACTATTGATTTAGATCTGAAGCAGACTTCTCATATTTCTACCTGTGTAAAGGATCTCCGACGGTTGTCATTTCAAATCAGGAAGCTTTGAAACTACAAAGTGAAACAAAATACCATCTCCCGATTTGTATGCGAATGTTTTTTCACTCGTTTTTTGCTGTTTCCCTTGTCATTCTTCAAGGTTTACTTAGAAAATACTTTAAAATTCTTCGCTGGGAGCTATCAATTATTAGCCGCGTCCTTCGTACCACTAACTGAATTGTCCCTTAATCTATGTGATAAACATTTACCTGCGTGTGAGAATTTTGCTCACAAAATTCCTCCAGATCCCATGCATCCTCTGCACAACGATCTTTCAAAGTTATGCTCTCATATTTCTACCCGATCCGCTTTTCGTTCCATAACCTATGGAATCAATATCTATAGGAACTCCATCGTCCCATATTTAGTACGCATTTAGACAAACCGCGACCGTGTTTTAACCGAATTCCTGAGCAACATACCATAATGGGCTATGACTAGACCACGATGAATTTTTATATTTTTCACGTGATGAGTGTATTTTTGTTTTATTTATTATTATTTTTCCCCATTTTACTTTTACTCTCGCGTTTTTGGTTGAAATGCGACAGTATTTATTGTACGCATAAGTCTATTCAATACCATACAATACAATCTGTGTTCGTACGTGAAATTTTATTAGCCTTAAGTGGCATCAGGGATGGAGAATACATAGGCGGGCAAAAATTCGGTGAGATTAAGACGCTAGTCAAAGGAAGATGCGTAATGGAAGATATAGAATGCCCTTTAGAGATAGTACTACCAATACGGCCGACTGTAACGCTCCATTAGTGTTCATATGAAACATGGAGGTGTAGAATAAGTGTCTGTTTGGATGATAAGTTGTATACGGTGTAAAAGTACGTTCATTTATGATTGGAACAACAGTCCGAACAGAATTACATGCTTTCGGTTTAAGTATTTCCCGGATTGATTGCGCAGCTAAGCGCAGCTTGCAAACCAGCAACAGTGTTCCGGACTATTCCGTGGCTGACTGAGCAGTTCATATGTCTCCTCTGTAAAACCTTTTTATCATTTTCTCCCTTTATTATTGAAACGAGAGTGTACATTACTTTTTAGGAACGGGGCCGTGGCCAACAAAGGCCTGACAAGTGTGGAAGTTGACCGGCGGTGGGAGGTCTCGAACCCGCGACTTTCGCGTCCAAACGCCACAACCTTATCCGCTTGGCCACCTCGTCGGACCAACGGAACTCGACAGGGGACAATGACTGTATTTCGAATTATGCTAACCGCGCCAATGCCAAGAGTACATCTGGGACATTTTTGGGGAGAACGCTTGCCGGAAGAAAACCCACGGCACCCTGGACAGTTCAGCTGCTTGACTGTTGCAGCTTGTTGGGCAAATCTGGGCCCACTTTATCCATGGTTACTTATCAATATTTGTGGCCGTTTTCTTATCCGCAACCCAGGAATGCGCTCGGTGGTGTTGGCCTCCTTTCTCAGTCCCGGTTGAGACTCACTGCCTATAGTACTCGTCGAAAACAAAAAAACCACAAAATGTGCACGGCAATCAAAAAACGATTGGCTCGTCGTCGCATTATAATTTCCTCCCACCCTCTACTACCCATTTTCTGTGAAATTCCATTTGAATATTGTTGCGTCGGCCAGAAGAAAAACATATTTATACATAAACATATATATATATATGTATATCTTGAAAATTTGTGTTGATCGTAGTTTTGATTTTCATCACTATTAAGAGCTCTAATATTGAACAGACACAAAATAACCAACATGCTCATCAACTTCACCATGGAATCGGAGAAAGAAGGAGAGCTGGCATTTTTTAGATGTTATTAAAAGGAACGCCAACGGCATACTGAAGACAACAGTGTACCGCAAACAAACTCAAAAGGATCAAATATTAAACTCCCATAGCAACCACCCAAACAATCACAAAGGGTCATATGTCCGAACCTTATTAAGGGGAGCCAAAACTCACTGGAGCACAGAAGGACTAAGAAAGCAAGAAGAAACCTATTCGAGAAAAACAGATATTCAAATAACCTCGTAAAAAGAACCTTATATTCAATGGACAGGGAAACGAACAGAAGGGGACAATCAGACAGATCATTCTTCCATACATCAAAAATGCATCTGAGTTAACTGCAAGAATAATCCAACCTTAAGAAATCAGAGTTGCTCACAGACCGTGACAAACTTTGAGAAGAGCGACTGAAAACGGGGGAAGGGAAGAACATCGTTTACAACGTCAAGTGCGTGGACTGCGACAAGCGCCATATCGACCAAACCAGAAAAAAGTGACTATTCGAATGTACTAGTACAAACTAGCTACAAGAATATACGATCCACTTTCTTTCATATCAGTCCGCGAAGTCCAGGACACAACTTCAATCTGGTTAACGGTGAGATTCTGGATCAAGCAACTACGAGGTACGCGTGGGAGCTTTTAGAAGCCTGGTATTCTTCAGGTAATTCAATCAAAAGACACATCGAGCCGGATCACGCGTGCATTCGAATAACAGGCAGACAACCCAGGTAATTGAGGAAACAGGAATTCAAACCATAAAGGTACATAATCGCAAACCTAAGTTACTTATACAGATCTGTCAATGGAATTGAATCACAATATTCATATACTCGAAATAAAATCAACGGCAGACAACTAAATGGACCAAACTTCTCAGGCAAAATGTTAATCTCCTAAAGTCAAATGTCAAACGAACAGAGATCAAATGAAAAACAGGCGAATAGTTTGCAGGTCAAAGTCGAAGTTTAAGTTCAAAGTAAATGGCAACAACTGCATACTTGCACTGACGATGTCACCTCAACTAGTGATGAAACGTTTGCGACCCAAACGTCAAGCTCAGTGGTCAGAACCCAATGAATATATATATATATATATATATATATATATACATATATATATATATAATCGAATACAACACACTGATATAAATCAAACAGAAAAAAATGAAAAGGTGAACAAAGTAATTTGTTGAGTCTACTTACGAGGATATAGGCAACAGAGAAAACTTGTAAATCTAATTATGTTGATTTATGTGTACATAAGATCAGCGTGAAAACAAACTGATGTTATATCATCGCCTTCCCCAGGGAAAGCCGTGTTATAATGGTTCCGAAGGGCTACTTCAGAATGCAAAGTACAAAGTTGTTCAAAGGAATCACGTTAGCTTCAGCAGAAGATAATTGGTGGTACTTGACTTTTTCGAAGTCATCTGCAATCGCATAGTGACCTAAACGACTTCCGCACGTCGACTGATGATTTGTGTCAACGAGATGAGCAGCAGTTACCGTCACGTTGTTTCCTCTAAGTTTAGCATTGAACCGGGTGTCTTGTGGTACACTTAAAACAGCTAGATGCAGACGAATATGTGTGCACAAAATGAGGATCCCCTTACCAGAGGCTGTTTTATCTGGAAAGTCAAAATTCCCCTAGAGGTGAAATTGAGAGGCATATCGTTAGCGTGATAGGAAGTTCTCAAATAGATTTCAATTTGCCTTCCAACAAATTTGGCTGGTATGCCTCCCTTAAATGAAATTAATACATGGACCGGTTTTTCTTTTATTGTGGGTAATTCACTTTTGGTCTCATAAGCCCTTATACACCGTTGAATAAACCAGTTAGGATATGCGTTCGTGAAGAATACCTTCCCAACTTCACTCAAACTTCGTCGATTACATCTGCCGGACACACCTAGAATTAGGTTGGTTATAAATCAGATAATGTCTCTTGCCTCTTAAATCCATCACTATGTTAGGGAGCGGGTGTTTCAGGCTTCTAGTTGGTTACTCGTCCTGAATCCCTCCCGAAATACCGCCAAATGACAGTACGCCCCAAATAGCGTCTGCTGAGAATGTACTACGCAGTCTTCTGGTTGCGCTGTTTTCACAAAGATGAATCGCTGGTGCTCCCCGCTGTGTTGACAGTTTTCTGGCAATCGGTCTCGGGGAGATAGCCAAATCCTGGCAGTAAGCCAACCACGGGCGGCATACGAAGTATACGGCTGAATGCTTACCGGCATCTGGGGCGAAGGATTTGCCAGAAACTCGGGCTGCCTAGTTCCATCCCAGGTCTACGAAGCGAGCAATCAGTCACCGATTCTCAGTGGGCTATGAGACCCTGAAATAGTCCTATTGGTTTAGAGATTAGATATTTTGACCAAAGGACCCGTCCTGGGCAACCACGCATTACCCCCACCTAATGACGACCAACAAATCCTGATGAAAGTCAATCATACTATCCTGCTTCAGTTTAGGCATTAACAGTTAATTTTGCCATTTTCTGCTTCCCCCGGCCTTTCTTCGAGAGATTCGGACTATACGGAAGGTGTGCTCTCAATGTGGCTTGGAAATCAATTCAACGAAGGACCACGATACTAGAATTTCGACGCTCACTATTTCCTCAAAAACCATTCAGTCTCCCAAATACTCCGTAAACTGTACTGTTTTCACCGCAGTCAGAATCGTAGAATCGTTAAGGCCGTTCATGGGAAGATCAACGACAGTAAGTCAATTCACTTTCGCATTGACCTACTTAAGTATACATCAGTCAATTAACCTCTATCCACAAGAAGAAAAAATGCTTCATTATTCTTATTCCCCCATTGTCCTATTCGATCTAATATCAATATGGAGCATTAGATCAGTTAATGAAGCAACGGAAACAATTTTTGTCTGCCATCCCAACTTCTGATACAACGGCTGGATGTAGTGCCATAGACAAACATTGTATCAAACGCACACTGTGCTTCAACAGAAAAAAAGTCAGACTGAAGTACGATTTAGGTACGAGGAAACGAGAAATCCTGATGACGGAGTACCAAGAAGTGTGCAAAAATTAGACTACCTCCTTCCGAATTTCCATTAACCGTCTGAGTATTGGGCGATTTTCCATAATACATCTGTAAAGGTAGAAAAAAGTGGGGGGAAAGGATTTATTCAGGAATCAACCAGAAAATGAAGGTACGAAACTAGCACTAGAGCGCGTCAGGTTTCTCATAATAGTTCCTGTTCTTCAGATAAATAGTGAGCGACTTAGGCTGTTTCTCCGAAACGATGAAGAAGAGTATGTAATCTACCGTTAATAAGTTTTAAATTAGGCAAACGTAATCGGATGTCTCATCACAGATGCATCATAAGTTCAGTCCCTGCGTAGACACCCCTGTAGTGAGAGAGAAGACCACCATCTCGGTCGCATACACGTCCTCTTTACCACCGAAAATCAACCATAATCAACAACTGTACGTGCACTATAAAGAACAAGAATTTGAATTGTTCCGTTAAACTACTGAGTCTCCTTTGCTTTACGCCAACGTTAACCTTGCGTCAACGTTATTCTAGCGCACTGCGTTAATCGCTTATGTTCCTATTATGACACGAAAGAAGTGAGTGAGAAACCGTAAAATTATCTGGAACCACAATGTATCAGATAATGAACTGACTAAAAACCTCGGTAAATTCAAAATTCCGTGTTTAAGCGTTTCCAAAGTCAAACTAAACAAGACCAACACTTGAATACCATCAGGCGAACAAACTATGTCAAGAACATGTCTCCGTGAAAGAAATCAGTCTCATCCGAAAATGACCATGGAATTACTTAAATTCACACTAAAATTTACGACGGGAGTTCTCTCCTGTAGTACGAACGCAGACTATCTCATGCACATTGTGCAGAGAAAGTGAAACAGTATTTAAATGCTCCAAGTGTCATCGGGTTTGGAGTGTGGATTATTCGTGCAATAAAACAGCGAGTGTAATTATCCTGCGAAATAGTAGAAAATATTGAGCGCCTCAATCTGGCAACCCGTTAATTTTTTGTTGTTGGATGAACACTATTTGGTGACACGCAAAACACTTACAAAATGGGCATTTCTAGAGGAAAATTCTTCGAAAAGGTTATCCCACTTTCTTATTCCTGTCTAGATTATTTACTCTTAAAAAATAAAATGAAAAATCTTTACAAACGGATCAAAATGGAATTCAGTACGTAGAGGAAAAATTCTGTCGTTGTGATGACGGAGATATTCCCTTCATTCTAAGAGTGCATACGACATAAAGAAATGGTTGTGTCTCAAGAAGGAGCTTCGTGTTGCACTCTACTAGAATTTAGTAAACATGTTATCTTAGAGTGGTTTCCTTTCAACTTAACGTAAATCGAGTGAAAACACACCAGAGTCAAGGGCAGGCTTCACATAAAAACATACCGAAATCATATTTCGTGTCCTGAAATGATAATTTAACGAGCTACTTAATCAGTGGATACCGACGCAGAAATTATAAAACCTCTTGGAGGATGAGGAAAAAGCAACCTCCTACTGGAACTGCTGGACGAGACATAAAAGGATCAAAATTTGTTGAAGGATAGCGGCGGACCTGCCGAGTGTAACTGGTGCTGAATTTCTAGCAATAC
>LUCM01002045.1:6225-19255 GCA_008360955.1 Fasciolopsis buskii | reverse complement strand
GCCAAACCTAGGACTACAAGCGAAATCTGTTGCCAAATGCACCGCAAGCTTGACTTCATCTCACTGCTCGTCTACGTTACTGCTCGTCAGAGTTCTTAGTTCCTTGGATAGTTTCTGCTCGTAGCTGTTGCGAACAGCCGAATCAGACAGACGTTCGATCGCCAATCGAGTTTGTACCTGCGTCGATGGCCGTTGATTTGAAGTAAAAATGGCGTTAAAACTACTGTATGTTAGAATCGACGCACCTGTTCCAATACGATCTACAGTTCTGGACAGAACCGCGCCAACGGTCTTTCTGTGATACGGTCTGTCTGACTCAGACTACCAGTCGATTTAGAGCGCCATGACGCCGTGTGACGAGAACTGTGTTGGAAATTTCTACTAGAATGAAATAAATAATTGTCCTCACGGAATTGGGGAATTCTATCTCCGTTATCTATTAGCTGAACAGGTAAGGCGCAACACCCACCTAAACAGGTTTTCGATGCTCCCAGTTTTCCAACTTTTGCGTTAAAACCATCTACTACCAATACAATGTCAGAGCCTTTGCTATTCCGAACAAGAGTAACAAGGTCGTCATAAAACTCGTCTTTCTCCGTGTCAGTGCTGCAGTCTATCAGAGTGTACGGCGAGATGACAAATATATTGGGCTTAACAATACTATCCTTTCGGAGGCCGACCGATCCCCGCAGTCTCACGGCGCACAAACGACTGTTGACTGGGATCCAGTCTAAAACGCTACTTCGGCCTTCTTATTTAAGACTATTTTTATATCGCGTTGACCCACAGCTTGAGCTGCTTCGTCTTCCGAAGTGTGCAGAAAATATCTTGACGACATATTAGATGCAGTTAGTCGAAATACTCTACTCGAATTCTGAATTTGTGTTTTACTGACGCAGCAGACATTAATCAAAAGGGAGTCCACTGTCAGAGCTAATGACATCCGTTGGCCAGCCTGGATCAGGGTGCGCACACTGAAGCAACCGAGATTCAGAGGCTGACGAGGCTTGAGAAACCACCTACTACACCATTTGACAGTGAACCGTTGCGAGTATCGGGCGCGTTATCGATTGGGACACTATGGATAAGCAGAAGGGGCAAAGAGATTGGGTTGGAGACAGAACAGACAGGTTGAATGGAGGAGGGAACTCTGAGCAGTAGTATACTTATCACTACGCGCCCCGCTTGATGCCATGAACAGCGCGGTCCTGATTATCCTGCATGACAACCGATTCAGTAGTTATTTATTTGCAGGTGTGAAATTCATGGGGATTGATGGACCGCTACTGCTAGGGAGTCCAGCCGCTAGGCAGAAGAACGATTAGGGTTCTCAACCAAAGCCTTTGGTTCTGACAAGAACCTGACCGAAGGCAGCGGAGTGTGGCTAAGTGGGAGCCCACCTACTTGGATCAATTATTCTTCCATTCGTTTTCCCGACTGAGCTGCTAACTAAGATCAACCCCCGACCACAAGGATCAAAAGACTACTTCATCAAGTCTCTAGCCATTGACCTTTCAGGTATGATTGGATCCTCGGTTTGAGATAAGCCATCCTGCATAGCTCTTTGGGTCAGGGAGGCATGCAAGCCATCTCACCACGTCAAGGTGCAGTCTCGTGACAGCAGACATACTTTAAAGCTCAAATCGAAACCCAACCGGACAGACCAGGAGATTACTTCATCAAGCCTTTGTCCACTGATTTTTCGGACATAACCGGATCTTCGGCTTCAAATAAACTGACTGTAAAGCTCAGGAGTCATGAAGGTCCGCAAGAAGTCGTATCACGGCAAGGTGTAGCCTCTGTGCGATGGACTGACCAAGTTTATACATAACTAGCACATGCTTAGCACTGATATTCGATCAGTCATCCAAGACAACGCATCTGCATGTGTCAGTGTGTTGCCCTGAATTGAATATAAAAGTATACAGATAGGAAATTGAATATGGATTTTCAGGTTAAAAGCGATTCTTATTGCCATCATGCAAAAGAAGACTGCACTATTAATTGACAGGCGCAAGCTGGAAGTTTTCTAACGGACCAGAAAACTGCGGTATCGTTCGTCAGATACATGACGATAAGGAATTGAAAGCAAAGGAATTCAGTCAAAGCGTATCCATTTTCATTATCGCTCAGCATTAAGCAGACAAGAAAACCACAATGATCGCTGTCTTCCTCATTTTGGTGTACGGTCCTGCAGAAAGAATGAACATGGAAGGTGCACAGGGAGTGGACCCACGGGAGCAGAAGAAAAGAACGCCGTAGCAGCCGACACACGGAACACAGTTTGACTCTACAAACCTGCATATTTTCAATCACTCCGTTTCTACAGAAATCGATAACACGATCATCAATGCCCACTTTCTGCGGTCATATCATTTAGTGTTTCCAGTTAACTGGTTGACGATTTTCTCGGATTCGAATCACAGAGACGTGAGACATATACTTTACCAAAGTTCAACGTGCGCTTTCTCATTCCCCGCTCCCAGGTGGCATCTTCCACTACGCGGGGGATGAAGGGAAAACAAAACATGGTACGGTAGACGTGTTCGCCTCGCGCAGCACGCGCCGCAACAAACGAAGTCTACCGGGGTGGTACAGTATTCTCTGAACAGGTGGCCAATATTAGATTCCCAAACTGTACATAGTTCGCGTGATCACTCCATCCAATCCTAACGACAGTGCGCAAACACCGGTGGTCAAAAACTTGAGCGACGAATATCTTCAGAGCGCAAACTTCATACCTCGGGACCACACCATATAGTTAAACGCACTGCTGCACGCAACAAAGGACTGCAGACTGGGGGGTCAGAGTGGGATCCCTGACCAAACGGACGGCCATTCGCTTAACCCCACCAAGAAAAGAAAGAGCGTCCCAAGTATGACCGGGTGGGTTTGAGCTTTGCATAAAAGCAGGAGATGGACAGATGCGTCCGGCGCGGAACAGAAAACTGACTTTGCCCGCAGCACGAAAAGCAAGCGTGGTCACAAACCAAATTGCCAGAGGAAGAGCGAACGGAAAGAAGGGCAAGAACTACGAGACCGCCCTTGCAAGGGGTCCGAATGACATTGCTACCGGTGGCGGACGAGGCTAAACGCCTAGATTTATGGGATACGAGGTGTCTTTGCCTATCTATATGGTGGGCGAGCATTAATTGCTGGTTTGTAAAAAATCGTCGGGATGTTTGGTCGGATGAACGGAGCCACCGGAGGATTGCAAACCCGACTAAACAGCTTAGAGGAAAGTGGTTTGGTGGGTTTGAAGAAGAGTTAAATGCAAGAAAACAGAGAGAATCACTGTAAACAACGCAGCAGTCGACCTAAGAACAACTGACCGGGTTGGAGACCACAAAATCCTGCAATGCGATGACTGGGTGTCTTAAGGCAAAATACTGCAGTCAATGGCCTTCTCGGAGTGAGGGTTGCAGTGCTTCCACAAGTCTTCTGACTTACAATTTTCCTCTCACTGGTATTCGACAGTGTAAGGTAGTAATAAAAACCAGAGCATATCAGTGTATAGTTAATGGTTGCATAAACTGAAGCTGAAACTGAATGCCACAGTTTGTTTCCCGGAAGGAATGTAATATAATACCAAGAATAGAAATTCTTTCCAAACAAAACCAATGCGTGCCAGCGAAATTTCGATAACAATTACATGGGCAAAATGAACATCAAGCAGCATTGATCGCGATAAGACGACATACTGAAACTCATTAATGTTAATTAGAATAAAATCGCTCGATTCTCGCGAAAAGTGACAAGAGTGCTCCTAATAGACAAGTGGGTAACAGAAGGACAACGGAACCCACCGTGAATTGAATGCAGTTTCTAAGGCTTTCCGAGTTTCTGGGTTCGATGCTTTCTCTGAGGCCGGAAAATAATGGGGATATTTTAGAGTAATCTGGCGTTTTCCGTTAGGAAGCTGAAATCAAGAAACAAATAGCAGCGAGGAACTAAATCACAGAAGGGCGTATTAACAACAACTGATCACAAGATAGTTTTGAAAATCAGATTTTGGTCATAAATGAGGTCGGATACGCAAAACATCTGTCCGTCGGCTACGAACTTTCGATAGGGTGAAAACCGTATACTGAACCCAGGACACAGAGAATATGATCGTTATCGACATTTTCTAACTGGCTTGAAGCATCAGTATAAATAAAGGGGCATGCCCCATAGCCACTACGGCCCACTACACATGGAGATCGGCAACCGCGACCGCGAAATTTGGAGGAGCATAAAACCATAAAATTCTCACTAGGCTAGGTATCATAGCGAGCTGGACGACAGCGAACCGTCGCCTACCACCAGTGCGACTTACAAGACATTATTGAGTCGCGCCAACCGAAACATAGCTGTTTTACAGTTGGCGGTTACCAGCTGATTGTCTAACCAAAGCTGAGCGGGGATTTGGGCTCGATAGGAATAAGTAACCACTGGCCCATAGATGGAATAATCATGTACCGCCAGTGGCATGCCGATGACTGGTCCCTCTGAAGATCCGAAGTGTTCGCGCACCAGAACTTAGGAGGCCAACCTGTGCGTTCGATTCTCCATTCAAAATTTTGCCATTCGCAGAAGCTCGTCGAGATACTGACAGAGTATGAATTCGACTGCATCACAAGTGTAGTCAACTGCAGTGCTAGCAGCAGCAACAAACAGGCCACGGCTGGTACCAGGACTTGTAACTTGGAACGAACATTACGTGAGTTACACAAACATCTTAGTCGAGAATCAATGGAATATATATAAATATTATACATATTATTTATATTTTATATATATGTATACTCATGCGACAGATCAACGTTATTCGGCGCCCTTTATCGGAATGGTAGGTCAAGGGGGCTCAGTTCGGTTCAGTTTCAAAAAGCAATATGGTCTCGTTTCGGTTGTAACCTCACAAATCTTCTCCTTGAAAAAAAGAGTAACGAAGAAAAATCGCTCCCGAAAAAATAGGCTGCGCCAATAAATGGAAGAAAAGAAATTTTTGATGCAAGAGCATCACTGATTGCGTCATTTAGCCGTATCACACACTGCCCCAAACCACCGATGGAGGGTTCTCGTGGATCCCAAGCCGACAGTCTAACGGCACCTACATCAGCAAGATTTCATGCCTTTTACACTATGTTATCGACTGGCTACCTCCAATTATATTCCAATCATTAGCTGCCCCGGAGAACAGCCTAAACCGCGGCAGTCCTTCTAAGAGCATGCAGAAAACATGTCCCAACCACCCTAATCTATTGAGAAACTATACGTGTTCTAAGGACCGAACTGTAGGGCTCAGCACCGTAAGCCTAACTTCTGAGCCATAAAATTATCCGCCATATTCTGTTAATACTACGAAGGCAATGGTGTACAAACACAGAATGCCTTTACATATATTTTGCCACAACGGCCATGTTTCGGAGCCGTATATTAGGACCGGCCTCAGTGCTGCTGTGTATATATATATGGGACCACTGATCAAATATTAGAACAAGGTTCGGCTTAGAGTCAATCCACTCCTGCAACAGCACCTCACACTTACAAGTTACCAAAAGAATCCCAACCGTACCATATCTAACGCTTAGAAAATCGAGAAAAATACACAACATACTTGGGCTTCTCGTCAGACAGTTTCGCCTCTGAGCAAATATCAATGGAACCATTTTAACATGAGCAGAGGGCTAGGACCATAACCATCCCAGTGAAATAAACTGGAAAATGGTGAAAGGGGCAACCCTGACTTCTCGTCGTGAAAGATCTTCGTAGGCACGAGATTCGTTCCGGATATTCGCATGGAGAAATTCCATAAGTGAAAGGAATTTCTCCGGGGGGAGATAGCAACAAAGAAGTGGACAGACAGTTCAGTCGAACGTCGCTTTCAGATCAAGGAAGATAGAAACGTGGACCTACAGAATATGTGCTTATGTTCTAAGATCTGTCGCAGTGAAAACTTGGTCAATGCTACTCCGGCCAGGTCGGATATCAGCTTGATTCTCACGCATTCGCCTTTTACGAGTAGTGGGTAATCAGGGGAACATAATGGCCGCGAGCAATGTGAGTCGAACACCGACCGAACTAATTCCTCTGTGGTTTTTACATGAGTATCTATCACCCTTCTTGTAACTTTCTACAATCACTGGTTCACACCAGTCGTTAGGAATTTCTTTCCCCGCACAGACTAGTCCTAGAATTTTCGTAAACACTGATGTTACCATCATCCTTCATAGAGGATGGAAATAACGTATCTGGCCTAGCTGCCTTGTCTTTTCAGAAAACGTATCTCATTAGTGATAGCCATTTGGATGGAGGGTTGGTGTTTACCTTCACTAGTTCATTTGCAGGTAGAAGTGAAAGGAGCACCGTGGCGGTCGGTTAACTAAACTGTTCCCTGAATTGTCCTATCCGACGCACCAGCCGAGTGAATCAGCGCCGTCGAACTCTTTAATCTCCTCACTCACACTCGGCTTCCTAGTTAATCCATAAAGGTTGCGACTACTGCTGATAATCGCAGCCTTTTCCATTTCCTTACATTTCTCCATCCACCGCTGCTTGCGACCATTTCTCTGGCTTTTGGTCAGCTGGCCTCTCAGGAATTTATGCGTCTCATTGCACGTTGCTTTCGGGGAGACGGATCTGCGAGCATCCAACAGAGCAGCTGTTGTCGAGGCTATCCATCGTTTCCGAGGTTTACATGGCAAGGAGTCTTGTGTGGCAGTTCCCACTGAGTACAAGGCTTCTTTGATTTGTTCCGAGTGCTCGCTGGAATCTTAGGCGTTTTGTCGGAACGACAACTGCATTGAAATCTCAGATTGGAAATGAAGTCGGCGATTATTGGTCACCATCATGTGTGCTAAACAGGCGATCTTGGTGGTATGGTCACAGACTAAGCGCAAACAAGAGTGAGCATGGGCTAAAGCATGATTTAAATCCACGGGTATGGACCGGAATGATCAGTAATCATCCAGTGGTCCACGCTACCAGTGGCCAATCTGAGTCCAACGCTGTCGAGCCGAAGGAGGGTGCCAGGTGGGCCAATGTCGCTTTTTAAAACAGAAACAGTCTACTCTCAAAAAACTGGGTGAGACGGCCACCGTTGAAGGCGTGATTCACTTGAAAAAAATTGACCTTTGGCCTGCCGTTCCGCCTCCGCTAAGTAGCCAAGTTGGGCGCTAAAATCATCAACGAGGACCACAACGTCCGTTGAACGTATGCCTCGGAGTAATCAATTCAAGTCCCGGTAGAACTCGTCTTTCGCCTCAAAGGAGCTGCAATCAGTGGGTGCACACCGTTATGACGAGAAAACAAGGACGCTTCCGTCGACCGTTACCGACATGTACACAACCGTCCGACCGAACTGAACATAAACGACTGCTGACTAGATATGAGACTCTTGCACGCTCGGCTCGCACTCTCAGAGTGGTTTCAACGCCAGCCCGGCCACGAGCGCTAGAAATCAGACCATCCGACATAAGAACAGTAAATCAAAGGAATGAAGCTGCAGCCGGGATAAGAACAGTGATCACGAAAGTGCGATCTCGTAGGCGCAATTCGGAGACAGCGTACAAAGATTCTGAAAGTTTGAAGTTCTAGCTAGGGAAGCTTATTGTCCTATCTAACTGAACGCGCCGACAATGAAGGCAGCTAAGTGAAGTGACCACTTAGGCTTAAGTAGTCCACTCAAACCATTCATTTACTTTCAAATAATGGTGCCATCAGATGGACCCATCAAGTGGCAATTAGTGGTCCATACATCGGAAGTACCGAAATCAGAAAAGTCCCTTGCAAAAAAATGCTAGGAGTATTCGGGCGATTGATGCTTCGTGGCTGCCCACACTACAGAAGTTTTTCTTTGGGGACTTTAACCGGACCCTTTGACTCAAAAGCCTAAGGCATGAAGCACTGGAGCGCTAACCCAGCTCGAGAACTCAGAGCAGGCGCGTACTTATCACTATTTACCCTGCTCCAATTAATAAGTAGTACGGTCTTCAGCATCCTGTGCAAAGACCAATGCAGTAAAGAATTTACTGTTTGTACTATTCACTGAGATATTTGGACGAAATATGCGTTAATTCAAGTATGATTACACATTTTAAATTCATTCCACACTACGCTGAACAACTAACAAGTGCAAACAGTAACACGAAGAGAGAAGTGTCGCTAAAGGTCGGTCATAGGGGAACAAGATTGCCTGGGAAAGAAATGCACACCAAAACATTTTATTGGTAGGCTTACCAGTTTTAGGCTTTGGATGAAATCTTCAGGGCATCCCACTGAAATTTGAAAATAGCTTCTCGTAAAAGATTCCCGTTTATGAAGGTGAGAAGCAACAGAAAGTAAAGATGCGGCATTTCGTTCCTGATACAAATCGGACAGTTTTCTAATAAGCCCAGACGGTGAGGTTGACAAAAACAGTATCAACTAGTAGTAATGTCATTATCGCCAACATTATCCACTACATGAATCACACATGAGTGCAGTGATGATATTCCATATAGTCTCTAGGTGGCACTGCAATAGCGGGTGGCAGAATGCTCCTAAAACAGTGTCAGGGAATCACATAAAGCTGTAATAGGTTACACTAGTTTAAGAAGCCGTGGAATGCTAAAATTTTCTAACAGACTAAAGCTGATTACTGATAACTGGCTCAATGCTAATCCAAGTTTCAGGGTCATTGTTGCCAGTCTCAAGTCTCCAGCGGGCCCTAACGGGTATCCAGTATGTTTTCCCTACTACAATTGTGCGGAGCACGTAGCAAAAAAAGGATTAAACAGCATAATCTTCGTATTTCTATCGTAAGATTGACACCATTTGCATCACAGCCTTCATGCATTCCCTGATCCTGGTGCCCCGAGTCCGATCTTTCTTAAAGTTATTGCATCGATAATACCCAAAACAGGGATGACATCATGACTGCTTTTAATAAAGCTACTTGGTGCCTTTTCCTATTGCAAATGCCAGCGAAACTACCCTCTTCCAGTCCTGGGTTCGAACTACTAACGGTGGGAGCTCTCCAACGAACTGCATTTCTAAAGCAGTTTTTAACCATCAGATTTTTCTAATTGTACGCTCTTTCCCAAACGGCCAAGCTTTGAAAATGCAAAGGTAGAGGTTCTCACGCCTCGCTTCCCATCCAAAGATGTTTTACAAGGTGTAGTTTTTTACCCTTCTAGTTTCGACAAAAACTTTATCTGTGCCGACTAGTGATAGTTTTTTATTACAAAATGTGTCGATGATACCGTGATTGGCTAGCCCCGTTCTCCAGCCAGACCTATCCCTGTCCCTCAATTTGGTCTTTCTTACCTCAGTAGTTGATTAAAGCCCAAGGCTTAGCCCTTGATCTCGTAAATGTTTCTTCTCATCATCATCAGGGTCTAAGTCCATCACTGCTGCTGAATCTTTCGGAGAACATCAAAATAGTGTAGCAACAGTTTAATAAGTACATTAGAATTAAATAAGCCTCAATCTTCGCCGATCTGTTGGTGTTATCTCCGTCTTTGTTGGAGATTATTCCATTACGTGATATGCCAAAGAACAGTGTCCGAACCGTTGATTCTTCCCAAGCATTCCGCATTTACTTGTGTATTACCTCATTGTTTGTATTCTCCTGTTATCTACTCTGGGTTCTCAAGTGAAGACGTCATCAAAATTAAGTGACTCGAACAATCATCGTATGTAGGTGGATTACCGTTAGGGCCCTCAACAAACATCATACTCCACGAGAATTATGGAAAATCAACCGAGGGAATACATACTGAACCAAACCACTCACTCCCCTCACGAGAAAATACAATTAACTCGTATTTCTCTTCCTCCACTGGCAATAAATACTTTTGCTTATCGGCGCAGCAACTGTTCCATGCCTTGTACGCTCTCTAAGTAACCCAACTAACACTCTTAATGATATAAAGCTATGCTTGGTCTGGAAGGTGGAAAACTTCTCACAGTCTCTGTTAAATTCATTTTTATCACCACGGCTGCGACTGTTTATGTATGCCCTGTTAAATTTTCACCCAAATAGACGAACAAAGAAACCATTCGATCCGACATGACGCGCCTCATAGCTGTTACAGACCATAACACAGAGAGAAACCAGTAACTATGGCTGAAACTTAGAATGGCACGGAACTATATAAGATTCCAGTAGACTGCGTTTGGTAAACACCTGGATGATAGTGAAGTGTCATTTGCCATTGAAGTGAGCGACGGACCTGAGGTCCGGAATTCCGGACTTTTTAGATGAGACGCGTACCCCGCTTGATTGCCACAAGTCACGATATTCCATATCTTAAAATTAATTCTATCCTTTCCCAAAAAGTAAACTTCGCAAATGTTGATTACGGGTGGTAGCTCCCAAACACTCGCGTAAAGCTATTGTGTTGAACTCACCAGAATCTCATTTGAATCGTCGGGAGAATGAATGGGTGATAAGTCCCATTTAAGAATCACATGGTGATTCGTCGGAGGATTTTCGTCGGTCGGGCAAGACTAACCTTCAGAAAGGGGACATAAGGCCCGAAAGTATTGGCCTTTCTTCTCAGCAGTGTGTTTCGTATATGGATGAACAAAATTTTCCCCGAAGCACACGATCGGTTTCGCGATTAATGCTGCTCTTCAGGTTCTTCACTGATGATTTCATTACAACATTTTATCTTCTGAGACAGAAAACAGTTTTAGTGGATTTATCGTTTTCAATAACAGTCCCATCCAGTTTTAAGTTACAAGAAACAGTAAGAAACAGTAATTGGTTTGCGGAAATGAATTATGACAAACTGATGACGTTTACGAGGCTAGCCTTGAGATAAATCGGTAAAACGAAATTTGGACAGCCAACGTTGTGCAGATGGATTTTTGTTAGAATATCAAGCTTAGGATGAGAACTATAAAAACCATGCTTACTGAATGGGTGTTTCCACTGATACCTGACCCCCTGTTTCAAAACTTGCGCAGTCTTAATGATCTTTGCAAGGCGATTATAAGACGGCAAGAATTAACCTGAATGCAAGACAGGGTATAGAATGTTTACTGACATGTCGCTTACTCACCAAGCTCTTCATCAGAAAACTCCAGCACAGTAGATTCTTCATTTAAAGCATGGTCGAAGTCAATTGAAAGTTGATTTTCTTCCTTGGACAATGCCTCCATTTTCGCACGCTCTGTTTCATCCAGGTGTAGTCCTTAAAGTACAAACGGTCGTTTGTATTCGGAACTTATATCATACCATTTCGACGACCGTCTCTGATCTTTCTTTCTATGTAGCGCCTGTATATGGCCGGAACCGTTTCAGTGAGCTTGCTTTGCACCGAAACAAACTGATCAAACACATCTTTTCGCATCCTAGTGAAAAGTTAACATACCAAAAAGAACAGAGAAATCTGTCATCAATAATCGTCTAGTAACGAAAACTTGTGCAAAACGAGTAAGTTTATCCTAAGCAGCATTTCATAATAGCTACACAGGTTCAAATGACTATGAAGAAAATAATCCCATAAATTACACAAGTTTTTTCTCTTTAAATAACTATTGACGGTTTAATGAGTAAAGCATTTACGGCCTCGGTGATCACTCGACACCCACATATGTCGGTCACTTGAGTGGTGGGGGATAAAACGCAGTTGGTTTGATAGCTAGAACGCCGATCTACTGGGATATCACAAACCTCCATTTCACTCTAGTTTCGGTCCTGACAAAGCGCCCCCTCTAGGCACCGCGGGTTCCTTAGGATACGTGACACACTGTTTCCGCCGCACTGCTGTTTCAGAAGTGTGATGAGAAACGGGCATATTCAAGTGCTGCTTAGCGTTCTTCCAGATTACGAAAGGGGAGACGGTAGTGAAATTGGTTGGATTATTTTAATCGAGTAAGCGGACGCGACGAATGTTTGCCTGGGAAGCATCCTCCGTATGTCACATGAGTGAGCCTACTAAACTAACGTCGTGAATGTTGTCCCGAGATAGAGCAACAGCTGTCTTTTTTCGAAACAACATATTCCAGCAGAGGCGTACTGTTCCATGGTATACTGCGCGCTTGTGTACTGACAAGGGCACGCCTCGGCCACTAGGGCCCACTACACAAGAGGGAAGTGGCAGCAGTAACCCTAAAATTTGGGATGGCAAAGGACCAAATGAGGTTTCAGTAGGTCAGGTATATCCACGAGCCGGACGACAACGAGTTGTCGTAAACCACAAAAAAGCTGAATCCAGCAGCCGAAATCAAACCGGCGGTTTTCAGCTTATCGGGAAGATGCTCCGTCTCTGAGTTACGGTGGACAGATTGAGCTTCGGGGTCATCCACCCTACTGCGAACAACGGGTGCATTACGCCCCTAATTTGAAATGAACAAAAACCACGTGAAAACATACACCGCCTACAGTGTCCCAACAATATGCAAACAGCCGAGGTTTCCTGTCTGCCTCCAGGATGTAGGAATCGAACCGGCAAATGGAGGGACGATAGCAGTACCGAACTTGTTACTGGAAGGAGACAAACTACGATTGCGGATGGTTTCACTTATCTTGGTAGCTGCGTATCGAACGATGGTAGTTCGGCAGTACAAGTAAACATGCGTATATCCAAGGCTCGAGTAGCTTACACTGGACTGAAACGATTGTGGCGTCGGCCTGATATTTCGCTGATGGTGGGACATCGTGCGTACTGTGCCCTAGTGCACTCAGTTCGATTGTATGGTTGCGAGACGTGGAGTATGCTTGTTGGTGATATTCGTCGCTTGTAGGTTTACGACCACTGATTTCTACGAAGTTTGACTAGGATTGGATGGAGTGACCGAGTGAGTAATGTGGAGGTCAAGAATCCAATACTAGGTGCCGATTCTAAGAATACCTTATTTCAGCGTACGGAACCCAGTAGACTACGTTGGTTGGGTCACGTGTTGCCTATGGCGAACACTCGTCTACCATACTATGTCCTGTTTTGCGTTCCTCTCACGGAGTGGAAGGAGCCACGTGGAGGTCAACAGATGACGTGGAAACGCGGAATGAGAAAATGCACAACGAACTTAGTTAAAGTAAGTGTCTCACGTCTTGCTG
>LUCM01002042.1:0-14667 GCA_008360955.1 Fasciolopsis buskii | reverse complement strand
AGGAGTCGAACTGCGTAGTGGAGGGAAGATATGCGGCCTAGATTACGCAGACGACGTCGTGTGCTTGTTCGAGTCTGCGGACCATGCACAACGGGCACTAGATAGACTGTCGAGGTCGGTTGTTTGCTTTGGCATGTGATGTTCGTCGGTCGGAGGTTTTCGACAACCGATGTTTACTTATTATGGCTAGGATTGGATGGAGTAACCGTGTGAGTAATATTAAGGTTAGGAATCTGGTATTGGGTGCCACTTCTGAGAGTAGCTTGTTTCAGCGTATGAAACTTAGTAGACTACGCTAGTTGGGTCACGTGTTGCGTATGACGAACACTCGTCTACCATATCGTGCCCTATTTTGTTTTCCTCCTAAGGAATGGAAGAAGCCATGTGGAGGCCAACAGATGACGTGGCAGCGTGGGATGAGAAAATGTACAGCGAAGTTAGGTAAAGTGGTTTTCTCACGCTTTCGTGTTTGGGGTCCGAAAGACTCGTCAACTAGCTGGCTGGAGACACTGAAGGATATGGCAGTGAACCGTGAACAGTGGCGATCGTGCTGTCATTTTCTATCGAATCAGAATGATTGAAAACACGTGCGTTTGTACAGTTTGACTGTGTTTCGTGTGTTGGCTGCAGCAGCATCTTATCTTCTCCCACCTGTGTACGTTCACTCCCTGTTCCCCTTGGATATCCGCTCTTTTTATAGAAACGTGTAACTCTGGGAAAAAGCAGTGGTCAGTGAGGCTTGCCTTGCTGTTTAACGCTAAACGATGATGGTGATGATGGTGAACTCTGGAGTCTGTCTGGTGCTCGTTGTGCTTGGTCCGTAAACTGGAGAAGCCAGATTATTATTGAGATAAGAACGCTAAAACCTAAACTCCTCAGTCTCCGAACAGCCTCTCGATTCACACTAGATCTTCATAATATCACGTCAAATATCTTATGATCAGAGGTAGCGCGGTTAAATTCATAGGTAGTTCATAAGGATGCCATAAGCTGACAGTTGTTCTCGTGTGTAGATATTGCGGTGGCGCTTGTTGGATGGTTGTTATTCTTTTGGTTTCTTACTCAGGTCTGATAACCACGTTTTTATTTCACCGTAAGGAATAAATCCCATAACCAAAAGTTATACTATAAAAGGGGAGTGCGGCGAATGTTGATGTAAGAGCCAGAGCTGTTTCTGAAGAGAAGATTGTAAATCGATGGGTAGACAGAAAGTAGTAGTGTTACACGGTTTTTCTTCCCGCGAATAAAGGATACCGAACCATAGAAGTGCGATATCTAGTGGCATGAACTTGATGAAGGTGATGACGTCTGCGTATTGGGCGGGCGGGGAAGGTTAGTGTGGACAAGACCCGTTGAAGCAAGATCCAGTGAACAAAGACCGAAATAATATCGATAGGAAAGAGGTTGTGAAGCAACCCCCAACAACGTACTTATGATTTCGGTTTGGGAGTTCGTGCAAGCTCATCAATCGGCCTAGTGGTTCTTCGTTGAACTCAACCAAGAAGAGAAACAGGTACAGACGAAATCCCACTTCGCATTTGACTGTGGTAATTAAATACGCATCGAATTTGAGCTCCGTGCAGCAGAAAATATGCTGAAGTAGAACGATGTATGGCCCGAAACAGCAAATCAAATTTGAGCTAAACGCGAAAGGCAACCCGAGTAATGGGAGCGGACATGCATGATAATAAACCGAGGGGAGTAGTAAAATCCATGAAACGGAAATCCCTCGATTCGTAGGAAGAGTATGTGGAAGATGGGTGATGTTTCAAAGAGAACGGGACGAAGGAATTTAGAGGCACTAAATGCAGCATGCTTACTGAAACCCAAGGACTTGAAGTTCGTTCCAGGTCACCAAAATGCTCTTGTTTTGGTTGCTACTTCACAGCACCATCTGCTCAAAATAGAAAACAAAGAACAATGAAGGGTGAACGGCGAAATAACCATTTGAAGAATTATACAGGAAAAGAAAGCTTTTGAATACAAGAACCTTATTGACTGCAACATTGAGCCACACTACCCGTTGCCTCCGACCATCACTTGGGAGGATCCCACAGGTCTCAACCCGGTAGTATAACGGGACCTACATGATCCAGTATGCCGGTCGGGGTATTCGTACACTTTTACCACGTTATCGATTGACCACCTCGATCCATATTCCAACCACAAATTGCCTAAGAGGACAACGTACCGCGAAGTAGTTTTTCTGTAAAGCATTTCAAGATCATCATCCGTTAGCACTTGGTGTCTTCTAAATATCGCACTCTTGTGTCCAGTATCTTATGCCTAACCCATGAGGTACTGACAAAGTTCCCCCACCGTATTCCATCTAGACAAATGACAACGCTTTTGAAACAAAAAGTCTCACCATCCGCCCTCAACGGCCATGTTTCTGGATCGCGCAGAAGCCCCGGTCTTAGTGCTGTTGTATAAACGCGACGGAGCGAAATCCGGATGTCGTGCTCACGCCATAGATGCCGCAGATTGGTGATTGCCAATCGAGCCTTCCAAATTTGCGGAGACGTTTCATGCTATGTATGACCATCAGGTTAGAGATAATTACTAAAGTATCTAAATCGGTCCACCTTATCCAGTTGTTTCCCTGCAAGAACAAGGTTCGACTTCGAGTCAAACCAGTCCCGCAACAGCATTTTACATTTTGAACGTGCGAACACATCCCGAATGTACCTATACTGTCATCCAGAAGGCCTGGAGAAATCTGCGACTTGTGTCCTCACCCAATAGCACAAATTCGCCTCCATATTCAAAGTCGGGCAGTTCTCTGTGTAAGTAAATGTCAGTGTCACTGTTCTCACATGAGAATAAAGTGAGAAAAAGTGAAAGTAGGCAAGCTTCACAAACACTCCTTGTCGTGATAACTTGGGGCGAAAATGGCCGTAAGCCCGAATTCAGCCTCGATTGTTGGGATAGAGATAGGAAGAATAAAGTGAATTTTTGTGGCACACTGTCCATAAAGAGGCGGGGCTACAGAGCTGCGAGATCGGCTGAAGGGGATGATGCTTCCAAGTCAAGGAGGAAAAAGATGGTGGGTCTGTAAGGCGTTCTGAGATTTGTCGTATAATGAATGTTTTGGATGCAACACCGGTCGGTTCAGAAACCGGCTTAATTCACATGCGAGCGCCTTTCACGGTCACCAGATATTCAGGGAGGATAATCCCAGCGAACAGCCTGGATCTGACGTTGACTAAATTAGTTCCCTGCTGATTTTCACATGAGAATCCCACTTTCCCTGCAAATCGGTACTATCACTTATTCACATCAGTACTTAGGAATCTTTTTCTTTATCCAAATTGACCCCAGGAGTCTTCTTAACTCTGATGTTAACACTTTAACATCGTAACTGACGAAGAACGAAAACAATCTACCTGATCCAGCAGTCTTATGCCTTTAAGGGAAACGTACCTCGGACGACCTCAATTCCTAATGGAGTATTGGGATCTACCTGCATTGATTCACTTTCAGGGAGAATTGGAAGGTCCACTGTGGTAGTGGGTTAGCTAAATCGTTTCCTAAAGTACCCTGCCCTCCGCTCCGACCGACGCTCTTGGAGTTAAATCAGTAAGTCGTCGGATTCTTTGAGCACTTCATCCACACTTGGCTTTCATGGGCTGATATTTTCAATCAGTCTTTAGAGGTTCCAGATGCTACCGATAACTAGCTTTCCCCACTTCTTTACATTCCCCCATGCAGCACTACTTGCGGGTATTTATCAGGCTCCCAATCAGTTGCTTTTGAGAGGCTTAGGCGTCCCATTTTATGTGGAATCCAGTGGGACGCATGCGGGGAGTGGAAGTGGAAGCTCCCCATCGTTTCTGACATTTACATGGCATGGAATCCTGATTGGCAGTTACCGTTGTGTGGGGCTTTTTCATCTACCGCCAGTGTTCGCTCGGATCCTGGGCATTCCAGTATAATAACAGCCGGATTGAGAGCTCCAACTGGAATGGAGGTCTTCGATTATCATCTAAAACTAGCGGTGCAGAACGCGTGGATTTCCTGTTGGTGCGATCACAGATTAGGCACAAACAAAAGCAATCATGGGCCATATCAGGATCGAAGTCTAACGGGTGGACCAGAGCGATTGGCAATTCTTGACTGGTCCATGCCACCGGTGACTAATGGCAATGCAGTCACTCTGCGTCCAATGCTGTGAAGGCAAAGGAGAGTAGCAGGTGAGCCGATTTCGCTTTTTTATGGTCAGAACAAACTTGGACGAGACGATTATCGTTGTCAGCGCAATCGACGAAGACAGAAGCTGGGCCTCCGATGTGTCATTCGGTCTCCACGAGGTAGCCAAGATTGGAGTTAAAACCATCAGCAAAGACCGCAACATCCGTTGAACGCATACTTTTGTGTAATCGAGACAAATCCCCTGTCACAAAGAGACTGCCCTTTGACGTGGTGTAACGGCTTGTGTGCCTCCATGACCCTACGAGCTATTCAGGCTGGCTTATCTCAAGTCGAACATCATATCATGCCTGAAAGATCATGGGGTAGAGGCCTGACGAAGTAGTTTTCCGGTCCTCCCGGTCGGGGTTAATCTGAGTTAGCAGCTCAGTCCGAAAAACAAGTGGCTTCCATTTTGACCAGCACTATTCAGTGCTCTCCACCGGAATGTAAACCTGTTGCGAGCAGTATGATTGCATACCTATGGTCGCGTGACAGTATGCGATGAACCGTCAAGTTCATTCAAAGCGACTAGCGGAGTTCAACAAGGGCGTCTCATCTCTCCATTCCTGTTCAATTTCGTCATGGACGAGGTGATGGGAGAGGCTTTAGGAGATCATAACGTAGTAGTCGAACTGGGAAATGGAGGGAAGCTGTGTGACCTAGACTACGCAGACGACGTCGTGTGCCTGTTCGAGTCTGCGGACCATGCACAACGGGCACTGGATAGACTCTCGAGATCGGTCGCTCGGTTTCGCATGTGGTTTGCACCTTCAATTCGCAAAATGCTGTTGCAGGACTGGACGACAGCAGTGCGGAACTTGGTGCTGAGCGGAGAGGAACTAATGATTGTAAACCGCTTCACCTACCTTGGTAGCTGCGTGTCTGACGATGGTGGCTCGGCAGTGGAGGTAAGTATGCGTATATGCAAGGCTGGAGCAGCTTACGCTGGACTGAAGCACTTGTGGCGTCGGCCTGATATTTCACTGAAGTTGAAAGGTCGTGTGTACTCTGCTGCAGTGCGCTCAGTTCTGCTGTACGGTTGTGAGACGTGGAGTATGCGTGTGGGCGACGTTCGTCGGTTGGAGGTTTTCGACAACCGATGTTTACTTATTATGGCTAGGATTGGATGGAGTAACCGTGTGAGTAATATTAAGGTTAGGAATCTGGTATTGGGTGCCACTTCTGAGAGTAGCTTGTTTCAGCGTATGAAACTTAGTAGACTACGCTAGTTGGGTCACGTGTTGCGTATGACGAACACTCGTCTACCATATCGTGCCCTATTTTGTTTTCCTCCTAAGGAATGGAAGAAGCCATGTGGAGGCCAACAGATGACGTGGCAGCGTGGGATGAGAAAATGTACAGCGAAGTTAGGTAAAGTGGTTTTCTCACGCTTTCGTGTTTGGGGTCCGAAAGACTCGTCAACTAGCTGGCTGGAGACACTGAAGGATATGGCAGTGAACCGTGAACAGTGGCGATCGTGCTGTCATTTTCTATCGAATCAGAATGATTGAAAACACGTGCGTTTGTACAGTTTGACTGTGTTTCGTGTGTTGGCTGCAGCAGCATCTTATCTTCTCCCACCTGTGTACGTTCACTCCCTGTTCCCCTTGGATATCCGCTCTTTTTATAGAAACGTGTAACTCTGGGGAAAAGCAGCGGTCTTTGAGGCTTGTTTTGCTATTTTATCGCCGGACGATCAAGAGGAGGAAGAATGTTCGTTTTCACAGTTAGACTGTATTCCGTGTTTTCGCTATTTCTGCGTGGTTTTCTCTTCCAACTGGTATAGGTCCAATTGCCGTCCGTTGTGCATATTCACTTTTTCTGTTGCGACATGCAAGTTGCTGAGGAATGCGGTGGTCAGGGGGATCTGTCCTGCCATCGAACACTGCGCGTTGTCGGACGTGAATCATCGATTTACCAGCTGATCTCGACAGCCAGCTGGAGATACAATGAGACCGCGTCATCAGAGCTCTATCCACTGATCTCTCATGCATGATTGAATCTTTGGGTTTAGATTGGCTCTTATGTAGCTCATTGGACCATGGAGATGCAGCAGCGACCACATCACGTCAGAATATCGTCTGATTTTGGTAATGCTTTAAATCAGATGAGGAAGCGACTAACAAAATCCCCGACAAAAGGGAAAGGCAATCTGTTTAATGGCTTGCTGCGCTTATTTTGTTTTTGTCATTTTTAAGGTTTTTTTGAGAAAGTACGCATTCTCTCCACCGATTTCGACTTTACGATGTGCCCGTTAGTGTTGTATGCTAATTGACTTTGACGTTTTTGCACACAGCAATTTACTTCTTTATTGACAGGGTGGTGACGTCTGTTGTAAAACATTCGCAAGTTGTTGGCTCAGTAGACCTCAGCTAATTTTAATTAACTGCTTGAAAAATAGTATAGACCGATGCGCTGTTAACCACTGTTTCCATAGGCAAGCGTGTCATTGTGATAGTCAAAGAAGTCTGGGTATCCTTCTTTTGATTCACCTTCCTTTGTTAATGGTGATTACCTCGTTGACCAGTTGCTAGGTGGTTAATTGAGGTTGTAATCTGCTAAATCTGAGTTTTCTATGTTTAAGTAAACGCATCGCCATATAAACTAACTTTTTGACTGACTCAGCTATTATCATGGATTCTTATCTTAGAGTTTAGTTTACCCACGAATTTCTGATTGCAGTTTTAACCTTGATTCATTTCAGCTTAGCAAGCATCCGGTTCGTTGAATGAATCATGAAACCGGAAACGGAATTAGCCCCGAAATTGACTCCTGATAATAGGTAAGCTTGTTATTGCATATTCGGACAGCATATAGCGCATTCGGTCGGAAAGCGGTAAATGAAAGATGGCCAGTCATCATGGCTCAGGTTATAGATTCCCTCTATCGAAATAGGGCATATTTTAGTGATTCTTTAGGAGTGAGTTGTGACTCAATGCTTTAAGTATTCAGATTCCCGCAGAGGCTTTGAAGAGTTTAACAGGCTTAATATGCCAACTGCGTTATGAAGTTACTACAGACAAGCCTATTACACTTCTTCACACTGATCTTGTAAATCAAGAGGAGCTAGAGATATGGAATCGACATCTTGAAGCTGAAGGCGTTCGATTGAAACAATGCGACAACATCAAGGAATTCAAAGGCGAGCCATCTTGGCACGGTTTGCCTTGGCTTTTCACAGAGTGCTACCTCTACCGCCGAATTATGGATTGCGCGGCCCTTACGTAAGTTCCGTTTGGCTAACTAGTTTATGGACTTCAGTGGCCTTGCTTCGTTTGATCCTTTTGCTTTGAAGAAACAGCATGGTCTTAAACAGTCGCAATCACTGGTTTACCGGATGTTAGATGCGTTGGAAAAGTTACCGTCAGATCCGATTCAGGCAAGAGAGGAATCTCTATTTGACATGTTTGTCTACGTAAGTCAAATGTTCTAAGGTAGTTATCATTTAAGTGCTATAGTATAGGTAGCGAATATCCCAAAGTCTGCACTTCATTGATTTCTGCGTTTCTTACTGTTGATCATTTGATCAAATCTGTTGCATTTTCTACGCTAATTTTAAGATGCCCTATTTAGTATATTAGAATAACAGTGGGTTTAAAACTGTCAAAATTGTACAGAGTCAGAGTCACGAATTCTCACATCGAAGTCGTTAGGGACAGAATAATGAGATTCATGAAAACAACAACGTTTCGCTTGTACTTTGCCAAACCTATATGTCGTGTGTCGCGCGATATTTGAAAACCGGCGGTCAACGTCACGGCGTTTCAACCTGGTTCGTATCCTCCAATCTCCGACAACCCCACTTGGTAGTCCTCTGTTGACTGCGACCCCCTTCCTGAAGACGATGCGCAAGCGTTTAATTAATGCAAGAAGTAAAATAGCAAAAGATAAAAAGTTCTGTTATCAGGTTATCGCCTAAACACATCTACCAGCTGCATACTAAGGCTCAGTTTGAAAATCTATGCGACCAAAAGGAAAACTTGACTCCAGCGTCAAACAGTAAGGCAAAATGGTTCAAGGCTAAACTAGTGGTTATGTCCGAAATGTTCATCTCAACTCTAATCCGATAACAATACTCCCTAACGCGGAAGCATTACGCTCGAATTAAGCAAAGAATAAGGTAAAAAAATGTCCACTTTTTTAGTCAGATGAAAAGTCGGGCGCTGTGATCATAAAAAAACAATTCTACATTTGTTTTTAGTGTTCGTTCAGTTCTGACAAATAACAGTTTGTGATCCCCGTAACAGTCATGCACATATAGTCATTGTTTTTAACCCACTACTGGGATATAGAACTGTTCACTGAGCAGTTCGTCTGCTGAATGACTGAATGCACGTTTACAGGCATCGAGCGATTGTGATCTATTGGCATAAAAGGATGAAGCGAATGGATGTTTGTCACTTATCGAGGGACTGGACAATTCATGGACGTAAGCAGTTTGTGTGTGTAATGTGCATGTGTTTCTCCGTGTGCGCACATGCCTGTGATGTAACTGATCGTCCGTTCAATTATCTTCATTGAGCCGTTTTCTGCACACTTATACTATTTTTTGCTACCTTCTCTGCTGTAGGCAGCACTTTGGGCGAATGAGTTCGATCTGTCATTGCATTTAGACGTCTCCGTTAATGTCACAGTGGGTTTGTCGGAACACATCAATAACCTGCACAAGTATATGGTGATTGATAACATACGTGATCTTTATCGCATCTGGTCAGAACGCCTTCGTGATGCCCCTTGCGATGGTGCGAAGACGCCGCATACCGTGGCTCTTGTGCTGGATAATGCTGGACCAGAGTTGGTTGCTGATTTTTGTCTGGCTGAATACTTGATTGAGTCCGGTTTCACGACCCGAGTTGTGTTCTATCCTAAAGTAATGCCGTGGTATGTGTCCGACGTGACTGCCAACGACATAAAATGGATACTAAATGAAGGTCTCAGTTCGAAGTTCCTAGACGATCAATCGTTGATTCCTTTGGCTTCAAAATGGACGGATCGTTGGCGATCACGATTCGACGGCGGTCAGTTTCTTCTAAGGGAATCTCCATTCTGGACTTACGCTTACCCCTATGAGGAGATGGCCGTCGTTGATCGTAATCTACACAAGGAGCTGACCACAGGCACGGATGTGATTTTGTTCAAGGTACCGATGACGTTTCTTTGTATGAAATTTGGGTTTGATTTTTTCGTTCATTTCACAAGTAAATGTTTGAGAACATGGAATTTTCCGGTGGCGTCCATAATCTGGCGCAGACCTCTTCCCAGTTGCCTGAGTTTTCAGGTGAATGCGGTAAATTTCCCTTTTCTGCACCAATAATCGAACTAGATTCAGTGGAAAATGTGTTGTTTATCTGCATCGTCTAAATTCACCCAGCTTCCCCATTGACCAGTATTTCATCCGGTTTTTCAGGGGTTGGATTCAAAATAGGCACATGTAATACGTGTTGACTGCATCCAATTTTTATTAGCACAGTGTACAGTCTCATTCAGCTACATGTTGGCTATATATATATATATATATATATATATATTCCAAGCGTTCCGCTGCTGTCCGTGACCAACTGTTCTTACTACATCACTGCCTCAGGAATAACACTTCAAAAAAGTATCAAGTGTAACCCGCCCGTGAACTCGGAACGTGCTCGTAGGCTTGCATGCTTATACTGCGAATGGGTGCATCGTGAGCTGCTCAACGACGCGCATCGCAGGAAATCCGTATACGAAAGCCATCAAAATCGATTCGAACGGTACGCTTCAAACACATTAGATGCCAGCTGGATTAGAAGAATAAAAGCGGTCATTGAAATCACATCGAACACAAACCGCTCAAACGTGAGGGACAGACTCACCAAGAACTACGCCGCGCTCAATCAAACGAAACCTCAATATGCCGAACCAATCTACAGTTACTCGAAGCACCAGTTACTACCAAGCGAAAAGTCCGTGCTACTGAAAGGATTAACATTCAGTCACACCAGCGCCAAACATCCCACGTTCATTGCCTCCATTGAATCGGCAATACGGAAGCATACACTAACGGAAGAGACGCGCCAAGGAATACGGGCAAAAATCTGTCAACAACTCATGCATCCTAGGCGAAAGTATCACCTACCTGGTAACAAAATCAAGGCTGTAAAAGCACTCCAGAAAAGTCGAGAAATAGTCGTACTCCGTGCAGACTAGGGTAACGCAGTAGCAGTGCTCGACAACACCGAATACCAAGCGAAGATGAAAGTATTACTGGATGATAACGAAATCTACCAACCGGTGAAAGGAAATCCAGTCAAAGAACTTAGAACCAAAATCGACAAAAAACAACTCTTTGAGAAAAAGCAAGTTAGAATCGAACGAAACTACGGTCTCGTTCGACGTCACATCACTGTTCACAAGTATTCCAAGGCAAGTGGCACTGGACAGCATTCACCGGATTATGGGGAAGAACTCCAACTTATCAGATAGAATAACGATGTCTACGGACGATTCAACAAATCTGATAGAATTGTGCATGGAAACAGTTCGGTGGAACGGTATATAAACAAATATGAGGAACGGCCATGGAGTCACCATTATCAGGCTTGTTACCTGACGCAACCGTGAAACATATCGAAACAAAGGCATTCGAAACAAACCGCTCACGCTTATGGATCCGATATGTTTGTTGTGTTAGGAAAAACAAATAGACCAATTTCCCCAACACCTAAACACGATAGTGCTCAGCATAACATTCACCAAGGAAGAGGAAAAAGACTCGGCTCTACCGTTTCTCGATGTACTAATTATGAGGCAACCAAACGGGAGCATAGAGACAACTGTTTACAAAAAACCGACGACGACGGACCGCATACTCAATTTCAAAAGCAACCATCCAACCTGCCACTTAAAGAGCTGTGTGCCTACCCTGGTCCATTGAGCCGACACACTGCGGTACGCAGCATCTACGAAAACAAGAGCAATCTAGGCCAGTGGATATCCAAAGTCTTTCATCAACGCTTGTATTCGCAGAAGGCAGAGGGCAAACACAAAGAGGACCAGATCGATGGTGGTACTTCCATACATACGGGGAGTACCCGAAGCGGTCGAACGCATCCTACGTCCACTAGATATCACAATCGCCCACAAACCGACCGGCACCCTGAGATCTGTTCTATTCAACGGAAAAGATCGCGTCGACCAGCACGACTAATTATGGGCAGTTTATGCCTCGGGTGTGATAAACGATTTCAGTGAGACAGGTAAACAATTATGCACTTGCTTGCGCGAACATAGCTTAGCCCTACGACGCGCTGACGCACACTCGCAGATATGGGACCATTGTGTACAAACAGGCCGTGAGGTTAACATCAACAACGCAAAGGTAGTCAACCGGGCAAACAGAAAGGGGGCGACTGATTCTCGAAGCCCTCCATTCGTATAACTCGTCCAGTCAGCATGTCGAGACTGACAATCATTACGTCATCTTAACAAGACCTACAATGCAGAATGGATTGACAGACGGACAGTGCACGAAAACGAACGGAACTAGCGCTCACATTCAATCACTCATTCAAGTTTGACAACGAGTCCTGGTTTGGATCGAAACGTCACGATAAACGTATTAACTCAGTGTATGCCTTCTCAACTCTAATATATATATATATATATGCAGGAAGTAGTATCTGGATGCGTAAACAAAATTAGCCCGGGAGCATACGACCGGTTTCGCGGTTATTGTCGCTCGTCAGGTATGCGTACCCGATGCTCTCTTGTCTAAACATCCATATATATATATATATATATATATGTACGATACCAGAGAATGATCTATCTCATAGCTCAACTTCGACAAGTCGGTATCAGTTTGTTTACCAATCTGGACAATTTAACCGACAAAATCGCCCAATTAGGCCAATAAATCAGTATACGGGTCCTGCAGCAATTGTCGCATGAAGACATTTCGATGCAATATATCAGCATAGAAAACGGAATACGTGAGGTTATATTCCAACAACTTTAGCATCAAATCACTTTTTCCTCATACGCCAAGAGGTTTAAGGTTTTCGGCATCACTACTGCATAGTTAGCACATCAAATCATCACGTCAAAGCATTAAGCGTATCTTGAATGGTATCAAGATTGAGGTTGCGGAGGTTCTACAACTGCCATACTCCCGAGCTAAGCACACATTAGCACGACCCACGTCAAACTGGCGGATAGCCACTTTACTGATGAAGAGCAATTGAGACGTTCTTTTGGGAAAATATTTTCTTATATTACCCATTTTCTTAGAATTCGGGGAATACATCCACCACTTCACCGACAAATTTTCCGCTGCCTTAGCTCTTTCTACTTTTGTTGAAAATCGTCCTCCCATTTTGCTCGTGCTGGGTCGAACATCGTGGGCGCACACATAAAAGTAAGATAACACTTTTGAAAAATCTTTTCCTAGGAATGCCCTTTTCATCCATTTCCAAGAATACAAGAACCTCGTTGTTCGCTTTTGGTTGTGATTGATTTCCAGCATGGAAGGTGCGCTTGTCATGGTTTATTCGTCTACTTCTATGTAAGCAGTGGCTTTTTAATTCAAAACGCTGAATGTGCTTAAACTTGATGAAAAGTTCGTGAGCCTCTGTATTGTAGTTCCAAAAACTCCACTGTCACAATGCTAGCTCAAGCGATTAATGTAGTGTGCCTTAATGACTTTGATGCGATATAAAATTTGATAAAAATCCAGACCCCTTTTAGGTGGAAGTTCCAATGCATGGTCAACATTGATTTGTAACAACAGTTAACGTAGAATTTTTCCATTGTTGATCAGTTGCAACATGCGTGTGAACGCGTGAACGTGGTTAAAATAGTCGGTAAAATTGGTGTTTTTGCAACAAACAAATCCGGTTACCATTTATAAACCCTCCCATATAAGTTTATAAAATTTTCTTACCCACCAAGGCTCCATTTATATGGGTTGGTGTGCTTGCATTGACCTTATCATAACCCAAAAACAAATATGATAGGAAAAACCTGCATGATTTGCTGATGCATTTCTATACCTCGTTAATGATAGGATCTCCAGAAATTTTGCAAAGAAAATGTTCGATTGCGACTGAAATTTAGTGGTTAGCCACTAAACTGCTTCAAATGCCCACTTTTTCGATGTTTCACTATGCAATATCACCTCAAAATGTTTAGCTTATAAAATTTTTCCATTCTGCGCGATCAAGCATTTCATTATCACGGAGGAAGACTGGGGATTCCATTTTACTCATCATGGGAAATGTTGATTGTCTAATCGGTTTTGCTAAATGCAGTCGAAAAATGTATGTTAATTAGAATGATGCCTGTCAAGATGGATCGTCGGTCGTTCTGCATGAGGGACTATTCGAAGTTAAACACTAGCCTTGACTTTAAATGAGCAACTCTCACTCATCAACCGAATAATTCATCGGCTTTCAATTCTGGTCATTTCATGTGTACGCACCCAACTGCAGTGTTATGGGTCGTTGGAATACTAATACTAAAACTAGTACTTGTAGTGATAATAATTATAATTATATGTGTCCTATGTCTACCGCTTTTGAATTCGAATGGCGAGGATACAGAAAAGTTGTGTGCCTTAGTCAAATCGTTTTTACTGTAACATAAATATATTTCGCTGCAAAGAAAATTGCATCCACTTAACGTCTGCTGATTTAAATCTGCTTAGCGTAAAGTGTATTAAGCATCTAATTGCAAAAAGATCAACTCTTTTTGCGTGGTCCGCACAAAAATCTCAATCAACAATCAAAGATCTGTGCAGCACACATCGCTCTTAGGTTGCAGATAGGAGGACGACTATCATGCTGGTGGTTGCTACCGCATAAGCTGGGTCACTTTCTTCAGAATGTGACTACGGAGATACATCGACAAAAGCGGGAACATGATGAATTGTTCCCCCGTCCCCTGGTGACGCTGACGTGTCGAGTGTGACGCGGCATCAAATAGAGTTTTAACCCTCTGCCTTGGCCCGAAACGTTAAACCGTAGCGGAAATGTCCGGCCGGAATTTCTTGGCCACTTACTTCCACACGATCATCTACCGGAAGGTAGGTTGGTCTCTTGACCATCGCGAATCATAACGATTGCAATTGGAAGTAAAATTAGTGCAGGTCGTCACCCAGTTTTGTTTCCACTAACGGCGACCGTCGACTGGTCTTAAGTCTAGACGCTCCAAATCCTCTTCGGCGGCGCTGGCCAACCTTTTTTAGTTGGTAAAAGGTTGTAGACACCAGGGATTGGGAAGTTGAGGTTTTTTGTTTTTGTCGTGTTGATTTGAAGGCAGATGTTCGCTGCATATAGAGCGATTCGATCGAGTATTGACTGCATAACGGCTGGGGAGTCATCGACCACAATCACGTCTTCCAAAAATTCCAGATCTGAGACGTAGACCGATAGGCTAAACTGAACCCCTGAGTAGATGGTCATCCCGATGTTCATAGGACAATCGACGGCGTAATTGAACAGAGCT
>LUCM01002037.1:0-21837 GCA_008360955.1 Fasciolopsis buskii | reverse complement strand
CTTCCTTTAACAAATCCAGGAGAGCAGCCATTGATAGACGGTACATATCTTAGCTGTATGCGACCGTCCAGGTGACTAGGCAGTAGAAATTTCGAAAGCCATAGTTCCGTAGGACAGTTCGATCGTAGAACCATAGTTTATTTTAGATTTTGCAATCAGCAAAATGGCACCCCCGCTCTGGTTTCCGTTAGTACCTCATAAAATCAAAAAAAACAAAAGTAAAAAGAATCAGCAAAAGATCGACTTCAAAACAACAAGCAGAATAACGGAGCAAAATAAACAAGATCTAGGACACAAAAAAGCATTTGACTGACAATCAGCTGTACAATCTGGTGCCCCCAACAACTGCTCAGGGTCCCCCACGTGGACCCTAGACCAATGGTCTCACTGGACCTTGTATTGTATTGTATAGGCTTTTGCGTACAATCAATAATGTCGCATTTCAGTCAATTTGTTCACACTCTTCCCATCTCTTCGAATGATCATCTCGACTCGTCTTCCAACCAGCAGCAGGCGTTCTGCGAACATGCACGAAATGTCCCCATCGCCTTAATCTGTTCACGTTCAGTCCATCTTCTAAAGACTTAACGTTAGAAACCAGTATCTGACACCGAACCTTTCTCTGACTTACAAAACTTTCTTACAGTATTCTGCCAATACTAAGTAGACAACGGCGTTCAAAACCCAACAGTCTTCACACATCCTCTATTCTAAACGGCCATGTTACGTCGACCCCACATGTGACTCCGACTGATGGATACCAATCGAGCCTTTTGTACGGGGGGATACATAGCTCAATATACGACCATTGGGTGAAACACAACTACGCAAGTAACTAAATCTACCTAACTCACGCAATTATTCCCCTGAAAGAACGAGTTTCGGCTTCGAGAGAATCCAGTCCTGCAGCAACATTTTACACATTGTAGGTGCAAAACACTCCAAACAGAGTCTCACTATCGTCCAAGCGATCGAGGAACACTTACAGCCTACTTGTGTCTTCACTCGGATATATGATATCGTCCATGAATACCAAATCTGACAGTTTTCTGTTTGAGTGGGCATCATTGCCGATCATTCGCACATTAGGCTAGACCAATCTTGTTAACACTCTATAGCTTGATTTATTGCCAATTTATTACGAAAGTAGGCGACTGTAAGTCTCACGTAGTGTCATGGAGTCCTAAAAACATCAATCCATACCCCTCCAGTCTTGCGCAGTGTTAATCCACGAAGCGGTCTTTTCTACAGTTATAGGTAAAATGTCCTTTGGTGCACCTCAATTTGCTGAATACCTCAACTTTTAATCATTGCAGTTTCCTCACCCCTCGCTGACCCGGATCATCATGGATTGACACTCGCACGCGCATCCATTTGAACCCGTACGTTGATCGCGGCGCACTCGCAACCACGGAGTAACACACCCATATACATGTAATGGCGCACGCGGACACTTGAGTTCGCATTAGGCTGGTTGCAGCGTATTCCATGATCACTGACCCATACTGACTGCACACACGCGTACACAAGTGCACATATTTCGCGTGCGAACAAATTCATGTGAGGTCGCATGCCCCAAATAAACCCCTGGCCTGTACTGCTAATCGCACGCTGTACAGCATCCCCTCATACCGTCTTGATGTGACTGACACTGACTGTTTCTTCTAGTACGTTTGGAGATTTTCAGTTATACTTCCGTTTATATTTATTTGCTAACGTTCATGAATTATAGAACTGTGTTCCTATAATAGCCGTATATTGACTGTGCGTCTACTAGGTTTTTGGGACATGACGTTGAACTGACCCAAAAGAACGGATCCCAGAACGGTTTAAACGAGGATAGGAACTCCGAAACGAAGTAGAAGGAAATAACTGGGAAGGCTTAAAGCAAAGTGGCCAGTATAAATCCTGCAATGACCGTTTGCCACTGGCGATTCTAGAGTGATGGTTGCCAGTTGTGATAGTTAGCAATGTTTTGGACTATAGTGGTACGAACTTTCCATAACAATTAATCTTCAGGCAGGAAACAAAAAGTATGTTTCTTTAAAAGATTGCGAATTTCTAAAAATTCTTTCGTCTCATGGGCCCTGGTCAAGGACCATCACTAACATGCTTTCTGACAAAGACTTCTGCCAGCTTATGAGGAGGTCGGCCGTACTAACTACCAGTTCCTCCTGTTATTACCCGTCATTTGTAAGAGCCATTCTACTCGACAAAATATCCTGTTCATAGATAATGCATACCACGAAATATAGACAGTGTTCATGAGCTTTGGCGCAGATCAGCGAAAGACTAAGAGGCCGAATCGCTACTTCAACACTGTCATAAACATCATCTATGTAGGAAGTCTCAGTGTAACGGGGGTTCAAGCGGTGGTTGATAAAATGATCGGTATTAGATGACCGCTAAACAGTCATAAAGGACTGAGCATGCACAACCGAGAATAAGAATGAAAGTATAAGTTTATTTGATTTTAAGCGGAAGACCGTTTACTTGTGCATATATTTGCACAATTCTGATTAGGTCAGATAGGAACTGCAACCAGTGGTAGTTCGAAGTCCGACTTTTGAACTGACTTTAACGAATTCAGCATGCCCACAATCCAAGCGACAAACAATTTCCTCACTAATTTATTTCGCGAAGCAGTTTTTGGCAGTTCCAGATTTGGGGATAAATTCCAGGGCTGAAAATCGTTGAGCGTATCCAGTTAACCTTATTTTAGGTGGAACAAAGCACAGGAGGAAAATGAGAACCAAAAAACGAAGTTTTGCGCCTAGGTATACTGAGCTCAAATTACCTCACACATTCCACTTGACCATTCAGCCCAAACCTTTGTAATAAGAATAAACAGGATGGTAACAAACTATTCCAAACAAGATGTGAGCAAATAACTGAAAAAGACGCGAATCTTCCATTCAATCAGCAGCTCTCGAGACCGATAAAATCAAAGCTCCTGTTCGCATCCAAAGGCTTACATCGGGGACGCACTAAACAACAAAAAACAAGACAGCGACATTTGGGTATCAGAACGAATGAAAAGTTTTTAAAACCTACATAACTCAGCGTTTCTTACCTCGCAGTTATGAAACTGCAGACGGCTAAATCGCGAATAAGTTTCTATTGCTGTTAATATAATGACAATTCAGGAACGATTTTGTACAAGCTTACTTTGAATATTCGGCTTTGGGTGTAAACATACGGGACTCCAAACATTGTTACACAACGACCCAGGTGATGGTCTGCAAAAAGCAAACAAATGGTGCGGAAATTGGCTTGATCATGCCTGGTTTTATGAACAGAGGAAGCTGAAAATTTAAACTACATCTTAAAAACTAAGGTATTTGTGGATAGGAAACGAAGCGCAACTCCGAAAAACTTGAATATCGATTTGGATGGAGCTATCTGAATAGAAATATTGCATTCCAATTTGAGCGTGCCGTAGATGTGGGCACAAAATTAATATGAGAATGATCCACAGTTGACTTCAAAACTGCTGACCATTGGGTCAAAGGTACTTCTGCCCCCGTCAGCCGTCAGCATCTGATAACCGAACCCAATTCTAGGAGTATAAGCGCTTTTCTATGTACTAAACACAATAGATGAAAGATTGGAACTTCCTACCGGAGAACAATGCGCACCTGACAGCTAAGAACGGATATTTCTTAGGGATACTGATCGCAATAATGCCACATACATTACGTCAGGCTGATACGTCAGGCTCATGTAGATTGCCCATTTCCAGAACCAATCAAAATGCACTCACTCATCGTGACCGGGAAAGGAATTCATACAATTATCAACGCAGTGTTGCAAGGTGGGAGGATCATGAAAACAAAATGACACGTTGACAACTCATCGAAGTCGAGCAATGACTAATCACCTGTGCGCAAAAAAACAGATCAAAAAGTCTCTCCACTTTAACGCTGACTGGATTCATCCGATATTGTCCGTGGTAACCCCAAAGACACGAAACCATTTATCGCAGGAGTCACTTGCTCTGCGGTGGACCGCCTAAGGCCAGTGACGAAATCGTGCAACACCATGTGACATCAGAGCTCAAGGTTTTCAGGAAACTGTTGTCGCTTTGCTTGTCTTACTGTGACCATGACAGGTCTCCATCACTGTGAACTTGAACATAGCAAGACCTTCACAATGACACTGCAGCTTCACATGATGTGATGGCTTGCGTGTTACTATAGATGCTTCAAATAGAACCTGGGACTCAGTTATACCTGGAAAGTCAATGGGCAGAAGCCTGACGAAGTTGTATGCTAGTCCTCTAAGTTGCATCGGTCGTTGCACAGGATAACCAGAACGGCGCCGCCCATTGCTTCGAGCAGCATGGGTTCCTGTGTTGAATCAAGGCCTCGCTGCCTTGTGGGTCAGATTTCCGAGACAATATGTCCGGTTAGGATTCACAAAGAAAAACCTCTTCTGCTGTCAGGGCAACCGCGAATTATCACTAGACTAAATAGTTCCAGTGCACTTTTATCAGCGAACCTTACTAATTCCGGATATTTCGGTGCGGAGACCCCGCAAGAGGGCACGAAAAATGTCGGCGAACGGTTTCATCTGATGGCAGTATTGGTGAAAGCCAAGGTTATATAATCATTACTGACGCTTAAGTTCTCACTTCATTTTGCTGCTCTCAGTGTACGCACGGTTAACCAGATAGGACAACAAGCTGCCCTGGGTAGAACTCGTGGAACTTTCAAAGTAGACGTACACTTGGTCTCCAAAGCCGGCGGTGGCCAAACGGATAAGGTCGTGGCGTCTGAACGTGAAGGTCGCGGGTTCGAGTCCTCCCACTGCTTGTCAACTACCCCGCGTGGCAGCCCTCTGCTGGTCGCGGCACTCTTCCTGGAAAACAATTTAAGTTGTTGTTTCATCAATAAAGGAAGTAAAGAAATAAAATATAAAAGGTATACAAGAATCTAGTCCCATAGTCGCACTTTCTAGTGTAGATACAACTTCATTCTACCGTTTCCCTTATCGTACGTCAGCTGATCGGCTTTCGAATGTTCGTGGACTCGCAGTCAGAAAGAGAGTCTAGCGCACAGTTTTAGACTACATCCCATCGAACAGCCGTCTGCTTTCAGCTGGCCCACGAACTGCAGATCAGAGAGGTAAGTTTTTGAAAAGTCAAAAGGCAGATGGACTATCTCCCAGTTTCATCGAAGACGGTGACGAATTGTCGATATGGGAGTTGAAAAACTGAAATCACCTTGGACACGAGAACACACTTATGAAGTTGGTCAGTTGGCAATCCAACCGACTAACAGGACCACCTAGTGAAAATCACAGATGAATCAGTTAAGCAAAATACGACTACGTAATTTTTCTCGGGAAAAAATTCTTCAAAGATCACTCATGCAATTGCTTTTCTCTTGAATATCTTGTTAGTAATTCCAATCTTTTGCAAACATACGCATCCTAATTTCTGACACTGTTGTCTACTAGAAGCAACTTTTATGCAACGACCATATTGTTTTACTCACATTGAGGGCCTCAAGAATATGAAAGGAACACTATAAATTACGAGCTTCACAGAATTTCAGATTCCTTTCATCTTAATATCAAGGATGCAAGCCAACTGCTGACTAGCTCCAATACCAGACCCCTCTGGGAACGAAATCGGCTTGTGTGAAAAAAAACGAAACCAATAGGCCGTACTGCAGATGCAGAAAGTATTAACCGAGTGTTTATTTATCCGCGTAATCACTCTGGGGTTTCGTGGTTCCCGGACGAATGCGCTGATGTAATAACCTTTTCTAAAGAAGTGTTCAAACTCCTTCGCAAGACCAAAATAACCATAGGTATAGATAGGTTCTGATGGTGTCATCACTCCCCTACAGTACGGCACGGCTTTATTCAATGATGCATTTACAGCCCTCCCTAGTACGTCCTTATGCAAACATTCCATTACCGATTGTTGGAGACCAGTCACTATTGTGCCCATCACCGGATCTAGCAATTTAAATACTCCAGCCAAACGTTTTCGTTCCATCGCACTCACATCGTGCGCTCCTAAAATAACAGGACGCACCCTCCTTAGTCGTCTAAATTCTAAGTTTGCCCGATAATGCCCTTCAGCTTGCGTACAAACTAAACAGGCCCACTTTGGATGCTACGGCTTCCACGGTTTCTAACACCACCAAATCTTTGAATGCATCCGCCAAATCTGCCCGATGAGCTTTCTTAGATTTTTACTTTGTATTCGACTCTGTTCCAAGATCTTAACTTCTCCGCAAACTTGAACAGTTCGACTGTCCCAATTGCCTCTTGGCGTGGCTATCAGACTTCTTCACTGACAGAACTCAGTGCACAAAACTGGGGAGATACAAATCCACCCCGTTGATGAATAATTCTGAAGTCATTCAAGCTGTCCTATTTGTTTTCAACATACATCAGCAACCTACATGCTAGTTACCCTGGTCAATTATTTAAATATGTGTATGACATGACTCTCTGTCATTCCGTATCTAAAACTGAAAATTCTATGAACTTTTCCGACAATTTGTCTCTCCCTCATGACTTTTCTCGCTCTGGTTTCAATCTTAATTTTACAAAATTGGCCGAATATTTATTTGTTTTTTCTCGGTCTGCTTACCCGGCTGACGCTTCTTTTATTAACACAAAACCGAGTACAAAGGTAGATTCCGACAGGTACTTGGGGATTAACGTGGATAAAAACTGAAGATAGCCATTTCAAATTTCCAATTCTGCAAAGTTCTTAAAAAATTCATTTTACGTAAAAAGACTGCGGCATTCCCAGGTCAAAGAAAACGCTGTCTCCGTATTTATTTACCAATGTTTTCCGCGCCGGTTCATTAAAGAAAGACACCAGAACCCTTTGTCATAGTTTGTCAACTATTAGTGGTGTATCTTACATACCACTGGAAGAACACTGCACCAAACTGTGACATGCATCTGTCCCCGTGCGAAAAAATTGATCAAAATCCTTTCGGATCCGTTCCATCCCTAATACAATGACCTTTCTAAATGCCGTTCTCACACCAGGAAACGTTCTACCTTCCGCTCCATACCCTCTCGCATGAATATCTATAGGAATTCAATTCTTCTCTACATAGCCCAAATTTTCACAATCCAGAAAAGATCCTGACTTCTTTTCTACATATCTCTAGTGAATCGCAACTGGTTATTCTTCGGTACGCTGATTTTCAAATCTGTATTCTGATGAGGCGGCGAACGCATTCATTTTGACGGAAATCCAGACGAGAATTTATGCAAAATTCCAAGCGATACAATAAAATGTAATACAGCACAACCATAGCTCTGAAATCTCCAGTGGCAATCAGATACGTTCATAATAAATCAGCCGGAGTAACAGACCAGGCTGTAGAGAACTAACTAGATTGGCCTAGCCTCATACGAGAATAGTCGGCATTGATACTCACTCAGACAGAAAGTCATCAGATTTAGCATGTAAGGATGATGTCGTATATCCGAGCGAAGACACAAGTAAGTTGGAAGTTTTCATGAAACAATTCACCATGTGATATCATCGCTCAACTCACCATAAAGAAACCATGGAAGCATCGTACAGCTATTCCATCCTTGTTGGAAATCATCAGCAGTGCATATCCATCGCGCACGAAATGGGACGCGAACCCAAGACGAACGATTTTAAGTCGAACGCCCTAGCCATTACGCTACCGGGCAGGCTCTGAACGGTTTGTTAAACTTCACCACGTGATGTTGCACCTATCCGTCAACGATTTGCACGGCTGTTGGCCGCAGGCGCAAGAAATCGACCCCTACTAATAGATTAGTTCTCTGCAGGTAGACTAATTACGATGATTCCTGACAAGGGTAAACAGCTGAATAGTGGTTCTTGATTCCTCAATGGTGAGTTAAGCGATAATATCACGTGGTGAATTATTTCATGAAAACAGTCAATCTCCTAATTCAAACATGCACTAAGTTGTAAGTGTTCCTCGATCGCTTGGACGATAGTGAGACTCTGTTTGGAGTGTTTTGCACCTACAATGTGTAAAATGTTGCTGCAGGACTGGATTCTCTCGAAGCCGAAACTCGTTCTTTCAGGGGAATAATTGCGTGAGTTAGGTAGATTTAGTTACTTGCGTAGTTGTGTTTCACCCAATGGTCGTATATTGAGCTATGTATCCCCCCGTACAAAAGGCTCGATTGGTATCCATCAGTCGGAGTCACATGTGGGGTCGACGTAACATGGCCGTTTAGAATAGAGGATGTGTGAAGACTGTTGGGTTTTGAACGCCGTTGTCTACTTAGTATTGGCAGAATACTGTAAGAAAGTTTTGTAAGTCAGAGAAAGGTTCGGTGTCAGATACTGGTTTCTAACGTTAAGTCTTTAGAAGATGGACTGAACGTGAACAGATTAAGGCGATGGGGACATTTCGTGCATGTTCGCAGAACGCCTGCTGCTGGTTGGAAGACGAGTCGAGATGATCATTCGAAGAGATGGGAAGAGTGTGAACAAATTGACTGAAATGCGACATTATTGATTGTACGCAAAAGCCTATACAATACAATACAAGGTCCAGTGAGACCATTGGTCTAGGGTCCACGTGGGGGACCCTGAGCAGTTGTTGGGGGCACCAGATTGTACAGCTGATTGTCAGTCAAATGCTTTTTTGTGTCCTAGATCTTGTTTATTTTGCTCCGTTATTCTGCTTGTTGTTTTGAAGTCGATCTTTTGCTGATTCTTTTTACTTTTGTTTTTTTTGATTTTATGAGGTACTAACGGAAACCAGAGCGGGGGTGCCATTTTGCTGATTGCAAAATCTAAAATAAACTATGGTTCTACGATCGAACTGTCCTACGGAACTATGGCTTTCGAAATTTCTACTGCCTAGTCACCTGGACGGTCGCATACAGCTAAGATATGTACCGTCTATCAATGGCTGCTCTCCTGGATTTGTTAAAGGAAGCACCTGCGAAATAGGGCCATTTTTCTGTCATTATTTATCGACACATTTGTTATGCAATTAGTTCGGTTGACCGGTCCATACATTTTCTGGTTTTCAACACATTCTTCTCTCGAAGTACTTATCCAATTCATGTTCTCCTTTAGGCTCGTGATTGGTACAACATCCGGTCAAATGTGTCTACCACTTTCGACGCTATGCGACATGAAGCACAATACTTAGGCCGCGCCATTCGTGGTACATCCCGCTATGGTGTTGTGGTTCTGGTGGACAAATTAAGTCTTCAGGTTATCAAAGAATTGCTCCTTTGACCTTATCATAGTTTATGAACATCGTTTCTGATGCGAAGCGTACGGAAACCAGTTGGAGGTGGATGTCGGTTTTGTGCAGGTAAACTTGAATCGGATGCCAGTCGCTTTATTACTCCACCTTGTAAAATTATGGCCTAGAGTTTATCACCTGGAATGCTCAGGAGCTGATCTGTTCCGAGCCAATCAAGGCACGTCTGTCTTTTCGCGTGAGCATTCGACTCCCTCATTTGGTCGATGGAATACGTGTTTAAAAGTTGGTCGCCCACATCTCAATTCCAAGCATTCGCTCAGACCTGCAACCAAAACAAGGTAATGGGGCTGAAGACTGAGGAGTGATGTAGAAAGTTAATGTTTCGATTCAAACCATGAGTGTTAGTGAGGGCAATGAGAGTTTAGCGCTTATTCTGTGAGCGCGCACCGTTGAACGAGAACCACTATACAATGGATTTGTTTTGTATGAGAGAACGGGCTATCCAAACGCTGAAACGGCGTGGAAAACCACATAATGCCTCAGTAGGTTTGGGTGCAGTGGCAAGCCGGGTCAGGATTGGTGACGACCCTAGCGACAGCGATTATCATCTGCCATCAAACCGATATTCCGGTTGAATTCTGACTAGTTTAAATCAGTAGTCATACCGACCTACCTACACAAACGAAGTGTTTGAGAGTTTATTCTTTTTGCTCGAAGAAAACTGATGTAGCTCAACAATCGTAAACCGTAAGCCTTGGTGTGACGTGGCGAGCCGATGCGCCATAAATTCGATATATATTCCCCTTAGGTCACTGCCACGGCGCATTAAGGGCCCGCTGATGTCGAATTGACGTATGCATTCGCAGATATAAGGTCGATAAACACTGGTCACTGGTGGGCCCGCCGCTGTTTCTCGGCATTCATACGGGACATTTTGTTAGTGTCCAACGTGCTATGAAATGACGACAAAAGCCGGAAAACATCGGTGGTATATATATATGCATATTTTTAGAGTTGAGGAGGCGTACACTGAGTTAATACCTTTATCGTGACGTTTCGATCCAAACTAGGACTCGTTGTCAAACGTGCATATATATATGCATATATATATATATATATTATGTCATACTTTGATATGATTTCGGATATTAGATGACGGAAGCGATTCCGAAGGTGTCACAGAAAATAGGGAAGGTCCTTCCTGTTTATTCCACCAAAACCTTCTAACAATACCAAACAAACATCGCTTGCCGACTTTTGATCCAACACAAGACTAATAGCCATGTTATCAGCCGTTGTAGTTTAGCCTCCAGTGAAATGTGGAGAATAATGTGCAGTGGTATGCAATGCCTGTGACCGATTCCTTTTATAAGGTATTTTAAGTGCTTACAACCACGTTTAATTTGGTGGCTGGAAAATCTAATGGGTCACCTCAGCATGCTCCTCGACCTCATCCACAGCGATACGCCCGTGTGGAAAAACGTCCCGATTGCCCAGCTGCATCCAGTCCCAAATGCAAGATGCATTCGTCAATTTATCTGCAGATGAGGCAGTGCAAGCTTCCAGACGATTCCTCCGGCTCATGGGGCAACCGTTCCTCAAAGATTATTTGGGGCTAGCCTAGTTCATCTGAGAGCACGTGGCAAAACTGTTAGCGAAAAATCAAGCTGAGCTCAGTGGCACCCCCGGAGGTGTTCACGGCCCGACAAGTCACATCACACAGCGTACGGCACGACCATGGTGAACAAGCATCGTGTTCTTTCCACGGCGGCCAGTTATAGATAGGCCATTCTAGTTGACAGGATGTAAACCCGATTTGTTACACCAAACAATGATCAGCAGTAAATATTGTGTACCATCCGTTCCCTCGTTTTTCTAGTACGTCAAACTGCACATCTGAAAGCGCAAATCCATCTAAATCGCGTGAACCATCCACTGGAATGTCAAGGCGTGAACCTCGTTCTATTTGTTTCCCGATCATGTAGCTAGGAATCTAAAGGTTGGTTCGTCCTCTCAACATGTAATTTTTGGGCAGTGGTGACGTTACAGTGTCGAGGCACTTCGGATACTTTGCCCTGTTCATAATCCGTGGTAGTATCCTCAAACTGTACGAAAAAACTCCAAAACAATGAAGCAGTACACTATCCGATTCACTAAAACCTTCATTCTCCACATGGTTTCTGAAAAATCGCGGGAGCAGAACGGTGGTCTGAATAAGTACAAAGATTTGTCATTCGCTTCAAGTGATTTGTCGACAAAGAGAAAAACTGGATGAATACATACTCAGGATTGAAAGAAATGACTCCGTTCGAAGGAGACGGTTTATAGATAACAGGAAGGGAATTCATATGAACAGAAACTGTTGTGTAGTACAAGCAAGGAAAAAGTAAAGAGACAAAATGAAACGCACCGATTGCAACAAACAGCATGCCTCTCTCGAGGATGTTCTGACGCACAAAAGAATACAAAACGTGTCTCAGCTTACTGCTCTATCGCATGTCAGACCACGGCAACAATGAAACGTCAATCAGACAGCAACAACAATGAATAATCACTAGGGGGGACAACGTGGTTCGGCTAACATGCGGACTGCAAACGACCCGTTGGCTCCGTATAGACAAGGAGTACACATAAAGTAGGCAAGGTCTGACGGTCGTAATGACGTACACTAGTTACCATTTTTTCTTGTAATCGTCCACACTCACTCCGCCTGGTCCATGGGCTACAATGAGACCAAGTCCACCAATCACAGACCAAGTTTGGAAGAAATCATATTTGATAAAGTCCCATAGTAGACTGTCGTTGTAAACGGACCAGAATCGATTGTACGTAAAATTCATTATCGTCAGCCAAATGAAGAGAACAGTCGCGCACAGTTTTGTTTTGTAGCCAACAGCTACAAGCACAATGAGGATCAAATGGGCGGCCGACTGGAAGGAACAAGTTGGGATTGTTTTGTTGTGTTTCGGATAGGTAAGTGAGTAACTGGCGCTCAAGAGGAAAAAATATAAGATAAACTGATAAACGAAAGAATGAGTTTGCGTGTATCAAGACCGACTGATCAAAAGAGTGCATCGAAAAATCAATGCACCATATGATATTTACAGTGAATGCTATAATGTGGACAAGACATCGTTATTGGCATATTTAAATGGACTTTTCGATTACCACCCTTCTCAAGACGGGTTACATTGGGTATATATTGTATGCACGAAGCTGTCGTTAAATCACAACGTGAATGCGATAACGAATTTGACTGGACTGACTGTTTTTTTACCAGCCTAGTGTTGCTTGGTCCATTGAACGAGTCAGCCGTGTGCTTGTAGACGCATGAACGCCCACTAGTTTTTCAAACCCAAATGGATTTTTGTGAACACGCACAAGTGGACATGATCTGGCTGTTGTCGTGAAGTTAGCTCTAAACACGTCCCCATGTCACTATGCACTGTCATGTGCTGTTGTGTTGAGGGTGGTGACCATTTTGGCGGTTTTCAAGTCGCAGATTCCAATTGTTCTTATTTCTACATTAACCTACACTTTTCGAGATAATTTAGCGCGACTGAATATTTTTTTATATGGCCGCAAAAAGATTCACAAAATAGAGTTCTGTGATCGACTGTTTACTCTACCGACCAAGGTCACTCTACAAAACTAAACGATTGAGCTCCCTCGTACTATCGGGTCACCAAAAAACACAAGACTGTGTTCTGTGTTAGTCTTTTCCCTCTCAATGGCAGGTTGGGCAAGCCGTTTGATCGCCCTTTAAAGATGCGTCCGGTCCGTCTTATTCCGTTATGCGACCACATGATTGGAAAGCCCGAGTCCGTATCATCACTGAACGGCATCGGTGTGTGCTAGTGTCTTCCTAAGCCGCAAACTTGTGCTATGGTGCATCTGGGGGCCACGAAACCCTTTCTTATTGTGTAGGGCACATCGATGACTAGCTTCCTGTCTTCGCGCTACGGCGCCCGACTGTACCCGTTACTGTCTTGGGCTCCAGTGTCGTGTGTTGATTAGTCCAAGTGGGAAACAACTTTCTTGTGCGAATTGCATCATCAGTATGTCATGTATCTTTCCGGTTGCACTTCACTGCTACAATTAATGCATCGCAGATCCGTGCTCCACATCATTCACATCTGTTAACAGCGCGTCTGATAGGCGTTTCTTTGAGACAGAATAAAGTCATAGACAACCAAACGAGCTTCACGAAGTGGTCGACAGAAAAGGATGATTTGTTCGGTTACGCCAAAAACGCAACGAAATATTTGTCCTCCAGCTAGGGTTTGGCGTTGCTGCATTGTTTGTATGCACCGTAAACCGAAGACTAACAAATGAAGCCCAAACTGAAAACTCGACAGAGTCCGCGCATTCTCAATTTCAATTCTTATATCAATGGACTAGTTAATCCCAATTTGCTGCAAATAATACCAGACGAAAACATCTAAGGAGCCCCGTCCCTGAAATGATCAATGGCAACACTATTGCTTCGCACTTGAAAATAACGAATGCCTTGTTAGTATAAGAAATAATGGTCTAAGGTTATTGGTAGTTCAAGACTATCCTTACCAGAATAAAAATGACACTTCATGAGACGCTTTCATGTACGTAGTTTTTCAATAACAGCATCGTCTGAAGTGAAAGTAGCTAATGTTGTGGCTACTATGGGTGTGCTTTATGAATGCAAGATCATCAGCTTGAAAAACTGTGTTGAGAAAGGTTATCCAGGATGGTGCTTAAGAAGAAGAGTTGCAAAAACACCGACAATGCAGTACCTGATTTTTGAAAAATGGTATTGATTATTCCTAACAAGGATGAAACGGCTGCAGACGGCTTCTACGGTTTATCAATGGCGAGTTGAGCATTGATATAACAAGCTCCATAATTTCATGGAAACTTGATCTCCTACTACTAACACATACTATAGTCTTGATCTATAGAAATAAAACAATTACCTTGATCGGAATGGTACTAAAGTGGAGCAAATGCCACAGCCTAAATGTCCTTTTAGATACACCCTTATATCCACGCCCGAACGCATTTGGTGCGGTATTTGATCAGGGAATTGGAACTGAACAGCGCAGACCTCAACATTTGGTCGTTTACGAAATAGTGTTATTCGAATGCTTTTCCTGATGCAGGTACGCATGTGCCGTGGTTTCGAACGAACCTACAAATTCGTCTGCGTACCTTCGGTCACACAGCTAGCACCCATTTGCAGCTCGACAACTACAATTTGAAAACCTCCTAAAGCATCCTTTATCACCTCGTCCATGATGAAGTCTAGCAATAATATAGAGATGGGACACCGTCGTCGAACACCAAACCTCGTTTCCAATGAACTTGACAGCTTACCGTATACCCTTACTCGACCAGAAGTATGCGAATACCATGCTCGAAAGAGGTTCACGAACTTCATTGGTTCACCATTTCCAGGAAGAGCATTTAACAGTGCCGCTTGATCAACTAAGCCGAAAAAACCACGACTGTCCCATGATGGTGCGAGTGGCGCGCTTCGAGTAACTCACGAAAGAATTAAGCTGACCCCGCAATGATTGCTACGGTTACTGCTTGTTCCCTTCTAGAATATGGGTCCGATACGTGACTAACCCCATGATAACGGAATACGTCCATCGTTACAGAAATCACCGAGCAAGGAGGTGTTTTATCAAAGCATATCCTTGCAATAAGTTTGTTGGGACCAGCCTACTCCCCCCGCTTCCGTAACCGATTGTTCAACCTCATCGGGGGTCACGTGACACAGCTGTTGACGCAGGAGTAACTACATTAGCTCACGGCCAGCTAAAAAGCTCATTGAAGTATTTATTGCAATCATTGAGCTGTTCCTCCCTGTCACTAATGGGATCTCCGTTTCCATCGCACATGGTTTCACGAACCGCCCACCGGTGTCGTGTATGGGCCACTTGAAGTAGCCCTTGCTTCCATTTCTTCGGGTACCTCAACCCAATAGTTTCCATGATCCTCCTTAAGGCTCATCGTCACTTGACACTGTAGAGGCCGTCATATCTCACTCACTTCTCTGACGTCGAGAACGCGGAGTGTTTTGCTCAGTTAGACCCAATGACTCCTGAGAAATCCTGTCCTTGATGGATAACGGATTTGGGAGTGCAGGCAAAATCTGTTTCAAAGTGCCTTGCCCGCTTAATTTGATGTCAAGTCTAATTTGCTTGGCTGTTCGTCGAATTTCTTATCACTCCTGACGCTGCTCGTAACGGGTGAAAATAGCGAACCGGGTTCGCGGTCTACTTCGATCGCCAATGAATGGCAGCAAAAACCGTTTTTAAAAAATGGCTGGTCTAACTGTACGTCCGTGGCCCAGTACAACCTAGTCGTAGACAGATCTGCGCAAAAGATGGCTTAATGCAATATAGACGATCTGATTCAGCTCACTTATTGAGTAAAAACGCCATGTCGCAGCACGACAAGAACTGCATCAGAAACTCGCGCTAGATAGGAATAGATGATCGCCAACACAAAACTGGAGTGGAATATTTTTGTTATGTGTAGACTGGGCGGGTCGAGCGAAACGCAAAGCTAAAAAAGATTTTGATTCACCAAGTTTTCAAAATTGTGCAGTGAAATCGAATGTTACCAATACGATATCTCAACATTTTCCATTGCGAACCAGAGTGCCAGTTCGCCAAAAAACACACTTCTGCGTGTCAATACAACCGTCTGTTGCAGCATATTCCGAGTGACATATACCCTAGTTACCCTTTCGAACGCCAAACGACTGTTGGAATCTTAACAAATCAGAAACCGCAATAGTTTGAAGGCCCAGATTCAACTTCGACACTTAAGACTATTCCTATATCACAACGACCCACGGGTCGAGCTGCGCCGTCTCCTGGGGTGTGTGGGAAATACCTTGACCAGATAACGGGTGTAGCTAGTTGGATCATATTACTGGGATCCTGAATTCGCGTTTCACTGATGCAAAAGATATCAGTCACCAGTGAGTACATCGTGAGCGTCGAACGTGTCTGCTGACCTCACTGAATGAGGGTACGCACGTTAGAAAAGCCGAGACTTAGAACCTGACGAGGCCTGAAAAAGTGCGAACCACCAGACTAGAGATCGTTTACTGGACCGTTGGACAATGAACGGTTCCAAACATCGGGCACATTATCACCGGAAACATTGTAGGCAGACAGGGAGAAAACAGAGACGGCCAAGGACAGAGGATAGATTGAATGAACGAGCAAACTCTCAGCAGTGGCATATTTATCAGCAGCCACCCTGTTCGAAGCGATGCGCAGTGCGGTTCTGATTATTCTGAGCGACAACTGACGCAATATGGACTTTTCTTATTTCTTATTTCTTAATTCACTAAAGCAGCGGACAAGCGCTGACAGAAAGTCCAGCCGATAGGAAATAAAATGATTGAGGTTTTTAACCAAGGCTCTTGGTTTTAACAAGAATCTGTCGGCAAATCAGCAACGAGTGGTTCAGTGCAAGTACATCTGGCTGAATCAACTTATTCTTCCATTCATTTCTCCCGACTGAGTTGCCAGCTTAAATTAATCCCATTCTGGAGGACCAGGAGGCTACCTCGCAAGGCCCCGATTCACTAATCTTCCAGGGACGAGGGGCTGTTCAGACTAGGATAAAAAAGCCTGCACACCTGGCTGGGTCATGGAGTCACGTAATTTGTCACACTAAGTCAAGAACGAAAACAGCGTCGTATGGTTACGTAAGGTGATCATTGGCTGGAGGATTTTTACTCTCCGATGTTTGCATAGTATAATGCAACTGGATGGAATGACCGTGTGAGCAATGCTAGGGTTAGAACTGCAGTATGGGATGCTGATTCAAAGAAAATCCTATCGGTGCGTATCGAGCCTAGTAGGCTTCCATGGCTGCGTATGGCCGAGTGATAACATGGCCTAAACATCTGTCACCAAAAAGGTCACAGGTGTTAACCAAATATGATAATGGAGTAAACTGCACTAGTGGCAGATATCATAACAAAGTCGAATAGCAAAGACCACAACTGTGACGGTTAACTGACCCCGTATCCTGAAACATTGTACTAACCATCGTTCGATGCGACTGAAATTCGCTAAACACCGTCACAGTATCATGAGAAGTCATACGACAAGGGATAACTATCTGCGAATTATAGTAACAAACAGATTAATGACGCCAGCTGCCGAGCGGAAGTGGCAATAAAAGCTAGAAAATCGAAGCAGAACTGAATTTTGCCCAAGCCACAGAAGGCGGTGTAAAAAACGACTATGAACACCCAACACACTTCATCACTACTCACCGAATGTTCCTACCAGAGTCAACCAATGCTTCGGCGACATCACTGATTGGAGACAAACAACCGTCGAGCTTCTTCAACGTGGAGAAGCCAGGTCTCGCAGCCGTAAAGAACATTGGAAATCGCCAAACTATGTATCGCCTGTTTAAGAGGAAACTAAATGTCACAGAGACGCCACAATTGCCAAAAGTTTGCGGACGATTTCCTAGCTTTCGCAATTCGTGATGGGATCTCCCCAACACCACCCCAGCAACCATCGGCAGTCCGAGATACTTAAACCTATCGATTGGTTTTAACTGATCACCATAAATTGCAGGTGCGGGTACAAATTACACCAATCACTAAGCGAAGTAAAGCTCTTTGAGTTGTCTTTGAATTATGATGTAGCAGGTCAGTTCCATCAGCAAACCATATCCTGACTAGCTGGCCTCTCCAAACGTATCCTCGATCGAGCTGATGACCATGCTCATACCATTGACTTTATTCTGACTTATGCATCTTGTATAATCTCAGACATCTTCACTCTCGCTTCAGTGAACCATTGTATGGTATGTGTATCATCGATTTTACTTGCACCGATCGACCACTCACGCTGAGATATACGGTTTTCTTGACGTCTTAGTTTCCTAGCTTCGGAACGTACTTGTTCCTAACTTTGCAGGCATTGCCTTTCAATGTATGAACACTCATGTCACACTCCGCCTATTCGGGCAAACTGGAATTCCCCGAGTGGTCCAACGATGCACGCGATCGTGCTGTACGCTTAATGTACTCAGCATTTGCCCGTTAGCGCTGCTTGCTTGCTCTCGACTCCAATCACGGCTTGTGCTAGTTAATGCCAGGTGGTCGTCACTGATATGAGGCAAAAATGTCTCTTTCGAGTGCTTAATTTTGTTCGCCAGCGATAGCTGCAAGCTATTTTTATATCCACAATTTCTACCCTTTCAATTTCCCCCTACTTGTAATTCCTCTGAACTACAGAAAACTGATTTTTTTTACTTCTCCGTTCGTCTCTGACTCTAGTTTGACCAATGCTGCCATATGTCCGATTTCTTCCTTTTCCATTCTCCTCCATTTCCTATATCATACTAAATTTGCGTTATCTAAACGCTTACAGAACACCCGGTGTGGTCGGCATGCCACCCATCATCCTAAAAACATCCTATCAGTGCTTCACTCTTCCGAATCCCAATGAGCACGGTGTAATTTCTCCTATTCCTAAACGTAGTGATTATTCTGCTTCAAACGGCTATTGTCCAATTTCCACACACGCATTTCGATATTCATAAACATTCATCTCCGACTAACCGCGGACGTTTTTTCAAATACGAACGATTACTGAAAGATCATCAGTAGGGATTTTAACCTGCTTGTAGCATCGGAGATCGGACTTCCACCGCATGCTACCGGCTGGCCGTACTTGAACACCATCAGGTCTTATTAAACATTTTTAATGCATTCGACCGAATTTAGCATGAGATTCCCTGTGACTCCTGTATCAGGGGTTCTCTGGTTTCATCAGTACATGAGCTACGTCCGTCCTATTTGATGGGATTTTTCTTCAGTCATTTCATGCAAATGCCGGTGTTCTTAAATGTTCAGTACATGCGGCCACCCTTACTGTATTTACTGATGATCTTCTGTCTGTTATATACAACCCAGTCCATCCTCTTACCGATGATGCCAGCCTCTATTGTTCCACTTCTTACCTCATTTCTCGCCATCCAAACACCAACACTGGTCCTTGCCGCTGTGTCGTCAATGTATCCTTTGACCCCGACTTGTGTTTGCGCTCGAACAATCATATCGAACGTAGTTTTTCCAACCCTTCTCTTTTAATCCCTTTGAAATGCTATTTGTTCGTAAACTGAATTGTGTTTCATCGACCACATTTCTCTTGATTTATATATTAGTTTCCCATTATACAGTTCTTTCTTCAGACAGCTTACTTCTCGCTCTGCGCGCAAAATTGGCTTCTACATGCCACCAAAAGGTTCTATAGTCCAACAGCCCGACCGTAAAAGGTGCAAATGCGCCTACTTTAATACTGCAGTTACGTGCATTTTGGAACTTCACTCTTTCTCCCCTTGGCCAAGTTCGGCAAAATGACACCCAGCTAATCAACAAACCTCCCTTAGCGTCTAATGTGCAGTCATTGGGTTATCGGTTGCTTCGCTGTCTCTTGTCCACCGGTTTTTTTGGAGTTTGCCTTGCCAGTAACTTTTCCATTCATTTCGCACACGGGCAGTTGGTCATCGTTATCAAGTTCATGTAAGCAAGCATCGCACTTCTAACTTTTCTCCGGAATGTAAAACTGCAAAGTACTCCTACTTTCTGCCATCCCGTCCACATGCAGTCACTTTTCATATATGGTCAACAAGATAAGTCTATAATGAAAATTTCTACGCAGTCCTCTTTCAGTGTCTTTTGGCCAAGTGGTTTGGCTCTCATATAGTATCCAACTTTAAGTGTACTGTAAAAGGCCGTGAACCACGTTCCATGGGAGAAGTTCAACCCCATCATGCGTTAGACCGCCCAATACGTTCTGTAGGGCATCCTCTAATTCAAAGTTGAAAAGAAACAGGGGAATAACATAGCTTTGCCGTGCTCCAATTGAAAAAACAAAGATGACAAAGTCTGGCCATAAGCTCTAACCCGACCTGAGGTACAACGGTAAAACTGTTGGAGAGACGATATACACACCTCGGATACATTTTTCGATGAATAGTGCCACAATGCAGACCTGTCGATGGAATCGAAAATTGCGCGAATATCGAAGAACAGTAATCACTAATCTTTGAAAAGCAAAACGCACCCTTACTATGTGTCGGAGGATAAAAATTTGGTAGACGCATCCACAAATGGCGCGAAACTCAGGTTGCTCCTCATGCATGTCGGGCAACGCCTACAGAATGACAGACAGATAGTAACAGCTTCAATGATATTGGGATAAGGTTAATACTTCCTTCCTTAATGCAGTCGCTATGGGAGCTTGCTTATAGCAAGGTGGGGGCAACAAGCGACTTCTCTCACAAGGATGGTACCTTCTTGGGGTATCATTTCTTGGAGAACAGCATATGCAATCGTGTAGCAAAGTTAGTTCCACTACATTTAAACAGAGCTGGAAAAGTGCCATCAGAGCCCGTGCATTGTCAAGCCCTATGCATGGATCTCCGTTTCAGAATGTAACTAACCTACCGAAACAGACTATGGGAAGTGTGCTGTTATAGTCGTGGAAATGGTTGACGCTGGAGGCCAGCTAAGCGGCTTTAGTGTTTCCTTCAGCGCCATTGTTGACTGCAAATAAGCGGACCGTCAATTTCGCAGAATGTTTCACTCACACCTAATATTCACTTATTAGTGACTTGGATAACATGTACAACCTACCGGCAATGCATACCATCTCTAATACTCGTTCAGACCACCGAGTTTCGCGATTGCTACTAAGGCTTGCACTGAATTAACGTTTTGTCAAGAGCGGACTCAGTTACGCTCGCCACTGGCCGCGACGGGAGTAACCTATGGCACCATGAAAGAACAGGTTGGATCACAAGATGCGAAGCATTCCTAATGAGTAGCCAATACCGGTTGATGTCGTCAGATACCATTAGCTTTAGATCAGACATCCTACCGTACACTAATCGCTGCGGCATCGCTCATTAAGAAAGCACATCGAATCATAGGATCAGTTTAGTTCATTTGGTTTATTTTTTACCACCAATAACCTTTCAGCGAAGTGCTCCGGCTTTGCTTATTATCCGAACGAACCATATACTTGAAAGGAAAATAAAGAGAAAGAATAAAAGACACCGCTGAGGAACTGTTTAGAAGAGTATAGATATCGAATGGAACAACACTGACTGCGGCATCGAGCTAATATCACATTTTAGGAAATATTATGGCCGTATTGAGTAAAGCTTTTCCAATTACATTTAATTAGTTCGCATCGATATATTAAATCTTTAAAGCACCTATTCCTGGGATCAGATTAATTCAGTGTCCCAATAGCGAATTAGACTAGCAGTATAGGAATGCGGATCGATTATACATTAAAATACACAAGTAAAAGCGAACGAGTATACAACTGGAAATATTAAAACGCGGCGAAAACCTGCAAGCAACAGTCAAGTAAAAACAGCTGCACCGAATGTCAAACAGTGGACACCGAGACAAACAGGTAGGGGAATTAGTCTGTACATGTTCCAATGGACATGACCATGGGCACCTCAATACCAATATCGACCAGCATTAAAAAACAAGGCAAGCCTTACTACCTAATACCTTTTCCCCAGCGGTAAAAGTTTCTATAAAAAGAGTGAATATCCAAGGGGAACCGGGAGT
>LUCM01002035.1:11560-24726 GCA_008360955.1 Fasciolopsis buskii | reverse complement strand
ATTTGATTGTAAAACTTGCCTTGAGAAAGACTACCCACGGTAGTCGAAACGTTGGCGCATTACATCTACCAACAACGCTGTGTTATTAATATTATATCATTCACAATAAAAACCAATACATGGCGCATCGATTTTTCGATACACTCCTTACGTCGTTTGGTCCGGATATGAATTTTGAATTATTACCAATAGGCACGGAGCTAGCGGGGGCGTTAAATATATCTTCCACATCAAAAATATGAAACAAAAGTTTAAATTGGTTTTTAAACATCAGGACTGAATGGACGTAAAGAGTGCATCGAAAAACCGATGCGCCCTTTATTGGTTTTTATTGTGAATGATATAATGTTAATAACAGCGTTGTTAGTAGATGTATTGCACCGACGTTTCGACTACCGTGGGTAGTCTTTCTCAAGGCAAGTTTTACAATCAAATGACTGAGGGAACGTCCACAAGCCATTGAATATTTAGTTGTCTGTCACCTGACCCACAGTTCAAATTACACACATTCACAAATACACACAAACAACTAAACATCCGTTGGCATGTGGACGTTCCCTCAGTCGTTTGATTGTAAAACTTGCCCTGAGAAAGACTATCCACGGTAGCCGAAAAGTTGGCGCAATACATCTACCAACAACGCTGTGTTATTACCATTATATCATACACAATAAGCTAGTTTATTTCAACAAAATTAGAACAAAAATACTTACTCGGTAGTCATTTAGTGCGGATCGGATCAACAGTAGTTCGGATTTATCTGCTCCCAGATTAACTCCAATGCCTTGCGCAAGGACACATTCGAGATTTTCTTTCTCCTCGTCCAACTCGCGCAACGGATCCGAGGCAGCAGGTGCAACAGTAGGCAAGTCTATTGGGTCAGGAAGCCAAATAGGCCCAAGAACAAGTGGCTTCAAGCGTTGCATGCCACGACGATGCGCTGCCTCGTATTCGACGACAGACAGGCGTTGCCGCAACATTTTCATCTCTGAATCCTTCATAGCGCCAGCCACAGTTGCGTCGTCGTCGTCCTCAGCAGCTACTCCTTCGTCATCAGACAAGTAACCGTGTGGAACAAAGAAGTTGTCATCTTCGTCTTCTTCGTCATCCTCCTTGTCGTCCTCCTCCTCTTCGTTCTGTTTATTGACAGTAAACGACACAGTGGCGCGTGTCAATTAAAAAGATTCTTACTAAACCTTACAGAGACGAACTTGTTCCACTGAACTGAACAGTAACCAGTACTGAAAAGGCCACACCAATTCTCTGAGAGCCAGTTGATTGTTAATGCTACAAATCGAATACCCCTTCGCTGGATGTGTCAAACAGTAAATCGACGTTTTGAATAATACAGTGGGTAGTAATGTGGACGAGAGCAGATCAAGTTGAGAGAATGAACCGACAGAAACTCGGTTATGCTTCGGCTAAACTTAGTTGCCTTGGTTAAAAAAAATAAACTGATACTTCCTTACTAAATGTCTCCTTTTCATATTTCGTTATTCGGGAAACAAAATGGTGAATTGATATGATCAGAGTATACATACATATTGAGACAACCGTCTCGAAACAGTTTTGAATCCAAACAGTTTAAGGCGAGTTGGAAATGTACTCAGTGTGCTCACGTACAGGCTCAGTCAGTGTACCCCCTTCTCCCGGGGGAAGTAGTTGTAAGACTGGTGAAGATGGGCAGTCTATGGCATTGGTGAATGACGTGGAAAGTTAAACAGTGAATTTGATTAAGCCAATGAGATCAATAATTTGGAAAAATCCTTGAACATAAAATCTTATCAGTAAAGCGGACTATACCTATTCCGTTTTATTCGCTGGATCAACCGATTTTCGTCTTGTTCTCGAACAGTAGTAAGATAGGAGAGCGCAGCACCACAATGTAATACGACTCGGTCTATAAAATGAACTGCAAGAACACACTTATTAACTCCAAATAACATCCGATAAACCTTGTGATTCGTCCTGGGACGTAACCTCGCGGATGTGACTTCGAAAACCCTTAAAGTGTTCATAGACAGCATGGAAGTGTGAGGTTACTACTGTCGAAAAATATATCATAATTGAATTATTTTATAACAATAAACATTGGTTGAATTATCACAAAAAAACAATACTCTGGCAACAAACCATAACAAGTGACAACGACAGACCATGACAAATCTTCACATTATTCGCGAGAACTGGCAAACAGAGAATATTTCACCTGAAAAATACCTCTCCTTATTGTGAAGAACTAAAAATATGGTAGTCAGAAGGTTCTGGGTAACTCCTTAAGATGAGAAACGCTCACAGAAGACTAATTTCTAACTTACATCCGATTGTGTGATACTCTCTCCGGGTTCTTCTTCTTCCCATTCGTCGTCTGAATCGACTGCATAGTCTAATTCCAGTTCATCACGGGCAAACGGTCGTCGACCGGTGACAATATGACTGGTTCGTCGCCAAGTGCCATAGTAAGCCGGCCGATAGTTCTCCACAAACTGAAACAGTTTGGCTCGAAGCCAAACTGAACCTCCAGAACCACGAAATCCGTGACATCTCAACATTGGGGAGTTAATGGTGGTACAGAAACCCTCGAACTGGGTGTCTGGAGGTTCGCTGTACAAAGTCGAGATATATATCAGCAAACGAATTCAAACAGGCTTCTGAAACAACTTTCACATGAGCCAAAGGTAAGTAATAAATCAATAAATATGTTCATCACTGAGTGTTCATACCTAACTGTTCATTGTAAACCACAAAGAAACTTCACAATCGTTCCATTTTTGTCGATAGCATCAGCAACATATATTAATCAAGTCCGAGATGGGGCGCGTACCGGAACGAATAAAAGACTATCATAGCTACCAGCCGATCCGAGCTAGCACACTAAAGTCTGCTGAACTTGAACACTACATGACTTGACATCTAAGTCAGCCAATGGTTTTCGTGGACCACAGGCTACTGCTCACAGCAATCGACACTGGAATGTTTCGGCCTTATGTTGGTTGGTGCTTGGTGACATTTTTAGTCTTGTTAGCACTGATCACGGTGCCGTTACGTTTTACTGCAATGCCTAGTATTGGAAGAAATATACATATACGTATACATATACAGCAACCGCCGTTTGTGAATAACTCAAAAATTTCCTTTGCTGATGTAGTGAAAGTTCTAGTGCTTACGCACTACGGAGAAGCATCGGCAACCACCACGGATTTATTTATGGGTTCTTTCCATTACAATATTACCAGTTAAACACCAGTAACCTTCATTGCCAAAGTAAACTCTTGATAACATAAAAAAACTACATCTTGGCGGACTACGATTTCAGGATTTGTCCTAATCTAAACTCATAAATGCTGACTTGTTTGCTTGCTCCATAGAAGCACTTACTTTACCGAACATGCTACAAAAAATTGCGCACGTGTTCACAGGCTGAACGTAATTATTTAGTGATTGGGACGTTTTATGTTGAACGGGGTTTATTAACGACCACTGAACTGGAACAAGAAAATCTTCATGTAGGAGATCTTTATGAACATGAAAGTTAGCCTTGCGTCAAGAGCATTCAGGCACAGTTCGTTAATCGTCTATGGTGTTAACATGAGAGTGAAGCAATAAGCTACAAACAAATAAATGTTATGATGCCAGGATGTGAGGAATAAAGAACTGACTTAAAAGTCCCGACCGATTTATTATTTTGTGTTCAATTGTGTACAGCGTTTAAAACCAAACAAGGACATAATTCACATATCACCAAACGAATAAATTATGTCAAGAGTACGTCTTCGTGCAGAAAACCAATCAAACCCAAGTATGAACACAGATATTTATATTCGCGCAGAAAATCTTTTCTCTAATCCCGACGCGGTTTACCACCGACATTTCAAGAAACTTGTCCAGATAAGCAGGAAGAATGCTTAGATGCCTCGCGTGCCAGCGGATATGGAGTACGGATTGACCGTATAATGAAACAAATATAATTATACTGCGTAAAGGTGGAAAACCCTAAGTGGCGATCTTGCTGATAGGTGCATGACAAGCAGAGACTTGTAAAACACTTGCAAAAGGGACATTCCCGTCGGAAAGTGCCTCGAAAAAGTTGTCCCAATTTCTTATGTCCATCAAAAGTATTTATTCTGGTACGAACAAATTGGGAAAATCTTTTTCAACCGATCGAAATAGAACGCACTATTGATAAGGGAAAATTTATCTTGCAACAAAATAAACGATATAAAACAACAATGGTTTTACCGAAAGCTTCATGTTGTACTCCACCATCATTATGTGAACATGCGACCTTAAGTAGAATGATTTTCTTCTAAGCTGACGTAAGCCCGCAAGCTCAAGTGCTTCATATAAAAATATACTACAACCCAAGTCTTGACGTTATCCAAAATATCGTCCATGCCCTGGCGCGATAAATCAATGAGCTGCCTAAGAAATGAATATTAAAGCTGAACTTCTACAACTTTTTTGCTCATGAGGCAAGAATATTTTTTATTGGATTTTCCGGACGCCATATCGAAATGACCAAAATTTTTAAAGAATAGTAACAGACCCACCGATTACCAGTGTTTATTGATGCTGCATTTCTAGAAGTACACACGTCAAATGATCCTGAGTAAATCTCACCTTAGTCGACCTGGCGGACTCGGGATGTATCAAATGAGATTTGCAAATGATGGCTAGAATAGGATGCCTATGAAGTTTCTAGTATATCGGTTCGCTGAGTAACCAAATTTCTGCTAAATAAGGGGAATACAAACTGAAAACAACGAGAAAGAAAAATAATCGAAAAAAAACGGTCTACCGCACATGATAGCTCTTCTAGTCTCCAGCTCAACGTCATTAATTCATCAGGAGTTATAATTCCTTTGTAGCCTTGATACTTCCCGACTGCCTAAATAGAAGTAGAGGGTTGACTTAAGGGACCCCACTCCGAGCCTCTTACCAAATGATTTAAAATACAAGGCAGCAGTACAATTGGAGGGGCACGTAACCCATTGGAAGCCGGTGACTGATTACTCAATTCAGACGCCCTTCGAATAGGACTAAACATCCTGGGTGCCAAGTACACTCCGCCACAAGTACCGGTGACCATGGAGTCATAGGCTTCGTGCTCCGCCGTTGGTTGATTTGGAATCAGAGTTTAGTCACCTCCTTTAGAGTGATTATCGAAGATCAGTAAAGCCGGTGGAGAGCTCCGAATTACCAACTTCGCCGCTGCACCTTCGTTAAGGCGGCTTCATCACGAATAGCCAACGAGTAAGATTACTTCAGCAGGAGTCCCAAGAGGTTAAAATGTCAAAACTAAACAGTATTTTGACGTAGTGAGACAGATTACGTGCTTCTGCGATCCAAAGAGCTCTGCAGGATGGTTTCCTAAATCGAAGATCCATTATCCATGAGAGTTTAATTACTTCAATCTGCACGATAACCATTCTTGTGCGAGAGCGCTAGGCATTTGAATGCGCCCTCGCGGATCAATGAAAAAAGGCAAAAAATGCAGGCTCAGGCAGCCGGCTTTCTTACAAACTTTAGATTCTGTGTGATCAAACAATTAGCCAACCCAGCGAGCAAAACGTTTATCTGGTCGTAAGGATGGTGCACCTGAATTTCTCGATGGTAAAAAGACTCACTGCGGTCCACTGGGCGGTCGTCGTCACCCTGTCACGGAAGACAGCAACCTAAAGCGTTGAGCAGTGCGCTTTTTAAAGCTGTTTCGTTGGCCCACTGTTACAGCGGACCTTGTGCGTGAGAGTGAAATAACGCAATTACATCCCAATCATCCTTCAGAAACGGTTGTTCAGGGATATAGGTATCCCTAAAAGACAGTGTTCATGAAGGCTATACGTATGAGAACCCAGCGGGTTTCCAGTTCGGCCGGGGTTACGTCGTTCACATATCTAAATGAAAGATGTTAGAAAATAGGTGCACCTTTTCTTATGCTCACGATCCCTGTCTCTCTAAAGGTAAGAGCAGCAGTGGATGAGGTCGACCCGAAGACTTCATTTGCGTTTTCCGATCGCTGCATAGAAAATCGTGCATCTGGTTTCACTGTTAACGGCGACCACTATCACAACGTGCCTGAAGTTGCAGATCTAACTTTTGATGCTATTTTTCCGTCAAGAAATATACTTGTCGAGCTACTTAATATTTCACCGTATTGAACTGCTGCGCTATTGAAAGTCCTCACAAAATCTAGCTTTCTGATCGGTTGCTTCAACTATCGCACAAAACTATAAGCAATATAGCTCACCTGACTGGTAACCTGTGATCTTCGGAAACCAGTAAAGGCGCAACTGTTATGAAATGCCGTCTTTTTTCTCGACTCCGATTAGACTAGCTTTTCGAATTTCACATTAAGTTCCGTCCAACTTCCCAATCAAAAGAGCTTTCAGCCCGTTCCATAGTGTCGAGCTACCACAGGTCATGAAAGCTCACTCTGTACCGTTGTCTCCAACGTCGCATCGTCATCGTGCATCTAGGGGCTACGCAATCCCTTGTATCCTGTGAGGAGTACACACGCCTGGTCCTATTTGTTTCTGTGCAAAAGCGTCTGCACCTTTCCGTTACTGTGTTGATATCTTAGGCTTGTGTTTGTGTAGTTTACTTCATTCGAAAACAAAACATTTATTCGATTTCACAAAAACGAGGAATGATGTTCCTCTGAGTTGCTTTATTTACCTCCACTCATCAACTCTAATAGCAAAACCAGGGGATGAACAGTTAAACAATCATAAAGAAAAACAGATTTTGTGCTAACTTTGTGCACTCATCATCATCACTATTCATCATTGTTCAGCGACAAACAGCAAGGCAAGCCTCACTGACCGCTGCCTTTCCCCAGAGTTACACGTTTATATAAAAAGAGTGAATATCCAAGGGGAACAGGGAGTGGACCTACACAGGCGGCAAAAGATAAGATGCTGCTGCAGCCAACACACGAAACACAGTCTAACTGTACAAACGCACGTGTTTTCAATCATTCTGATTCGATAGAAAATGACAGCCCGATCGCCACTGTTCACGGTTCACTGCCATATCCTTAAGTGTCTCCAGCCAGCAAGTCGACAAGTCTTTCGGACCCCAACCACGAAGGCGTGAAGCACCTACTTTACCTAACTTCGCTGTACATTTTCTCATCCCACGTTGCCACGTCATCTGTTGGCCTCCACATGGCTTCTTCCATTCCTTAGGAGGAACACAAAATAAGGCACGGTATGGTAGACAAGTGTTCGTCACACGCAACACGTGGCCCAAGCAGCGTAGTCTACTAAGTTTCATACGCTGAAACAAGCTATTCTCAGAAGTGGCACCCAATACCAGATTCCTAACCTCAATATTACTCACCCGGTCACTCCATCCAATCCTAGCCATACTACGTAAACATCCGTGGTCCAAAACCTCCAACCAACGAACATCGCCCACACGCATACTCCACGTCTCGCAATCGTACAACAGAACTGAACGCACTACAGCACAGTACACACGACTTTTCAACTTCAGTGAAATATCAGGCCGACACCACAAGTGCTTCAATTTAGCGTAAGCTGCACGAGCCTTGGATATACGCTTACTTACCTCCAATCCCGAGCTACCATCGTTAGACACGCAGCTACCAAGGTAGGTGAAACGGTCCACAATCGTCAGCTCCTCTCCATCCAGTATCAAGTTCGGCGCTGCTGTCGTCCAGTCCTGGAACAGCACTTTGCACTTTGAAGGTGCAAAGCACATGCCAAACCGACCAACCGATCTCGACAGTCTATCTAGTGCCCGTTGTGCATGGTCCGCAGACTCGAACAGGCACATGACGTCGTCTGCGTAATCTAGGTCGCACAGCTTTCCTCCATTTCTCAGTTCGACTCCTACGTCCCGGAGACCTCCTAAAGCATCTTCCATCACCTCGTCCATGACGAAGTTGAACAAGAATGGAAAGATGGGACACCCTTGTCGAACGCCACTAGTTGTTTCGAATGGACGTGACAGTTCACCGCATACCCTAACGCAACCATAGGTATGCGAGTACAATGCTCGCAACAGGTTCACAAACTTAGTGGCGCGTTTCGAGTATCTGTCGAAGAGTGAATATTTGGTCGATGCATCCTCGACCTGGTCGAAATCCGGCCTGTTGTTCGCGGATATTACTCTCGTGAAACGGTGTCAAACGGGGAAGCATTATCGAAGCTAACACCTTAGTAACTATCGGAATTAAACTAATCCCACGATGATTGCTGTAGTCACTCCGTGTACTCTTCTTGAAGACGGGTATAATCCGTGACTCACCCCACGATAGCGGGATACGCTCCTCGTTCCAAATATCACGAAGCAAGTAGGTAAGTGATTCCATCTGCTCTCCTGCACCCAATTTGAAAAGAACTGGGATAAGGTCGTCGGGACCGGCAGCTTTTCCCCTGTTCAGAAGCCGAATATTCGACTCCACTTCCACTTCCGTTGGAGGATCAAGTGACACCTCCCAAGGATTCACAGCTCCAGGCGTCGGACTAGATACGATAGCGTATGGCCAGTTAAACTGATCCTTGAAATGTTCTGCCCAACGGTCCAGTCTTTCCTGCCTACCATGGATGAGCTCTCCAGTCCTATCGCACACGACTTCACTAACCGAAGTTCGCCGCCCACCGCTGTCGCGTATAAGCTTAAACGGTCTTTGACTGTTTCCTGAAGCGGACGCCACTTCCATCTCTTCGGCTACCTTAACCCACCAGCTTTCGCGGTCATTCCTAAGGCTTATGGTCAACTGACGCTGTCAAGTAAGCTCTATTGTTTATATAGTTTTGTTGGGTGGCCTTGATCGATGTGTGGACTAGCCAATCACAGAACGGGCTTTTATGAATCTTTTCGCGGACATATAAAAATATTTAACCGCGCAATATTTAAAATAACGTCAATTTCGAAATATTGAGAAAAGGATAGATTCTTTTGGAAAATTGGTAGCAGAAATGAAATCTATGGCTCCAAAAACCTTGGAATGGTCATCGACCATAACACACTGCAACTGTGAACGCATCTTATTTTCTTGCAGTTAGGCAGCTCGCGTTTTTGCTCCATTAGAATTAGCAACGCTTGAGAGATCCAGTGTTTTTGATGAACACTAGATCTGGGACCGCAGGCGAAATTCGCTGCCAAATGCGTCGCCTGCTTAATTTGATCTCACTGATCGTCTACATTGCTACTGGTCGCAGTTCTTAGTTCCTCGGACAGTTTCTGTTCGTAGCTGTTGCGAACAGCCGAATCAGACAAACGTTCGACAGCCAATCGCATTTGTAGCCTGCGTCGATGGCCATTCAGCTGCAGCAAAAATCGCATTAAAACTAACGCATGGTCCGATTCGACGTACGTGGTCCAGTATGATCTACAGTTCTGAACAGAACCGCGCCAACGGTAGCTAACTGCTATTTGGTCAATCTGACTCAGTGTACCTGTCGAGTTAGAACGCCACGTCGCTGTGCGACGCGAACTGTGTCGGAAATTCTTACTAGATAGGAATAAATGATTATCTGCACAGAATTGGAGAAGTTTTTCTCCGTTGTCTGTTCGCTGTGCAGGCAAGGCGCATCGCCCACCTAAACAGGACTCCGATGCACTCAGTTTTCCAACTTGTGCATTAAAGTCACCTGCTACCGCTACAATGTCAGAGCTCTTGCTCTTCCGAACAAGAGTGACGAAGTTATCGTAAAATTCGTCTTTCTCCATAACAGTGCTGCAGTCTGTGGGAGCGTATGCTGAGATAACAAATAAACTACGCTTAACACTACTATCCTTTCGGACGCTAACTGATCCCTGCAGTCTCATGGCACACAAGCGACTGTTGACTGGGATCCAATTTAAAAGGGCTGCTTCAGCCTTCTCACTCAAGACTATTCCTACACCACGTTGACCCACAGCTTGAGCTGCTTCGTCTCCTGAAGTGCGAAGAAAATATCTTGACGAGACGTTTGGCGCAGTTAGCTGAATTACCTTACTCGAATCCTTGTGCACTTCCTTCAGTTGCTTGCTTTTTGACTATGGGGAAAGCGAAGTCAACGCAGATATCATCTAGTATTCATCCCCACCGAATTCCATATTCAGAAACGTTCCATAGCGTTTCAAACCAACGACAATGGTTACCACTTGGGGCCAAATCAGAAAGCTGAGGAGCATAACCGAAGACAACTAACTAACTAACTACTTCATATCTCTACATCAATTCAGTCCAGCTGAGTTTGTACAACCAACAACCTTGAATTTTAGTGATCTGGTTTTGATTGTTACTTCAAAACACCGGATAATAGTGAGAAAGAACTAAAATATCATACGACAGAAACGAAGTACTTAGAATGGGAAGATGACACTGACTCAGTTGATGAGCCACATCGTCCAACGTCTCGGTGTTGGGGGCTCTCGAGAACCCCAACTCGCAATTTAACTCGACTTACTGAGAACAGTTTACTGGTTGGCTTTTTTGTACTTTTAGCTGCATCATGAGCTAGCAACGTTGAACCTTCTTCCACCCACTGAATGCATCGGAGAACAGCGCAAATCGAGTTAGCCGGCCTGGACCCATGTGCAACACATGACAAATGAGCCTCCGATGTTCCTTTGTTCAGTCTAAACAGCAGATTCACCATCATCACCATCATAACCGTAAACCGTTAAACAGCAGGGTGTCTTTCACTGATAGCTGTTTTTTCCTTCATGCTACACTTTTCCAACAGAATGAATACACAAGATGAACAAGTGGATCAATAGCGGTAGAAAAAGAAAAGCACCCCATAGCAGCCTATACATGGAATATACGCTAAAAGTACGAGATTAGAGCCAAGTTCCATTTTTAAATCACTAGCAACGACCATAATGGCCACTGAAGGCACACTTCGAAAGTAGATGTGACAAGTCCTAGCAGGACTCAACTTTAGCTTCAGGTGAGTTGTAGTCCATGGGAATACATACAGACACGACTTTTGTTTGCACCTACAGAACCGTCAAACTAAACTACACACCAACGACTGTTGACTCGGATCCGCTTTCGTCCTTGAGGCCAAAATGAACGTCAGAAACCGAAGCTGCATTACCGAGCGCGCGAACAATTAAATGAGATCAAGATAGCTGCCTGGCTTAAAAAGAGTGATCACATAAGTAGCATGAATTTTTTGGAGACATTTCTCCATGAAAAAGTTGAGAAGCCTCTATTCGGTATATATACACCGACTTGGAAGCATGGTGCCAACGTAATGACATAAGTAATAAACAGTAACAAACCAATTGGTTTCTTGTGGTTTCATCGTAATTTTGGCTGGTTTTGGTGTTAAGAAAGGTGAGTTACACAGACAGACCATACAGTACTCGCCCCAATGACTTCGGTTCTGAGCTATACTCTCAGTGTCCCCAACCAACATCTTTTGGTCTCCAGCCAAGAAGGCGGGAAGCAACGATCGAGGACAAAACCCAAACTAACTTCCCCATACATTCACGCCAAGCTGTAACCTGAGCACCGCATCGCTTATTCCAGCCTTGCTCAGCAAGTGCAAAAAGAGCACGAAAAGGTATGTAGGCAGTCTTGCGCAGTACGTGTTCAAGCCATCCAACGCGATGCAGAGTGATTAACTCAGCGGGAGAACGACTGTCCGCAATCAACGCACGATTGTATCACGATGAAATACGGATTGGATGAGAGATTCGAAAAACAATGTGGCCATGTGACTGTTGACCAGAAAGAAAACTCGACCTCAGACAATAAATTCATGCATCAAGAACGCTGATATGAAGCAGAACATACACGGGCCAAGTGCTCGGAGATGAGAGAGGAATGTGCTGCTTGGTTTTCAGCTCGTACAAATAATCAGTGCGGCCGAATTTCCGCAAGCCTAATACGAATGCTGAATCGAGATTCTCTCCGGATCGCCACTGTTCTAGTAGTGCAGTGAGACTAGCACGTTTCATTTCCAATTGCTCGCGAGATACTCGATGAATTGGAGCCATTCGCATGTCTTTTCGCAATTCGAACTGCATAAACGGACCGCAAGATGTACCGTTAGATAAAAGGGAATCCTAAATAAGGTGACATGTTTCAATCAGTATGTGCGAAATTGAGGCAAACCTTCTTGATTTCACTTTTGACCAGGAAACCCAACAGCACCGCTCGCTGTTTTTCCTCGCGCTTGGTTTTGAATTCTTCTTCCTTCTTTTTCTCTTGTTCTTTATGAATCCGCTCTTCTTCTTTCTTGCGTTTTTCTTCTCTATAATAGATAATGAAACCTTGTAACTTCATCGCAATTTGTTACTCTTTCCGCTTTCGTTCAGCCTCTTTCTCCTCATCCCGCTTCTTTTGTTCTTCTAAGCGCTTTAGGCGTTTTTCCTCTTTAATTCGTTCTTCTTCCTCTTTTTTCAACTGCTTTTCACGGAGTTTGGCTTCCTATCATGTCAAAAACAACAGCACGAAATTCCACTCACTTTTTCTTCCAGTCTCCTTTTTCTATCTTGTTCTTGTTCATACTCTTTTTGAATTCGCAACCGTTCGCGCTCAGCTTTTCTGTGGGTGCTTTGGCATTCCATTAACAATTTCTTCGAGGAGCTTGACCGCTAAAACGTGAAGGGAATCATGGGATCACAGGATAATCAAAAGGTCGGTAAACAACGTTAACCTTACTTCTGGCGAATGGTGCATCAACAATTTTAGTATATTTTCTGTTCATAGGACGGTGGGTGACCATTACATGGTTTTTGGTGCCGCCGGATTTATGTCTGTTGTTTTTTTAAAGAAACTTGCCCTTTTCGCAGTATTTAAAAAACTACATATTTTTAATATTCCGCGGTTGAACATTTTTATGTTCAGGAAAAGATTCATAAAAGCCCGTTCTGTTGTTGGCTAGTCCACACATCGATTAAGGCCACCCAACAAAACTATATAAACGATAGAGCTCACTTGAATTCTGACTGGTGTTGGTGGGTCACCAATAAACGCGCGGCAGTACTCTGTGTTCGTCTTCCCTCTTCCGCTAGCGGGCTGGGTTAGCTGTTCGTATTTCGCGCCGCTTATTGTTCCGTGTGGCTGCTCATTCAAGGGAGCAGCAGATCTGTCCCATTCGTTGTGCGACTACGGGCCTCGAGTCTTGAGCCCGAACTTTTTGTGTCTCCAACCTCTGTGTGTGTGTTCGTGTCCTACTAGACTACAGGCTGTG
>LUCM01002035.1:0-10831 GCA_008360955.1 Fasciolopsis buskii | reverse complement strand
GGGAGCCATAGATTTCATTTCTGCTACCAAATTTTCCAAAAGAATCTAATCCTTCTCAATTATTTTGAAATCGACGTTATTCTTAAATATTGGCGCGGTTTGAAATATTTTTATGTCCGCGAAAAGATCATGAAAGCCCGTTCTGGTGATTTGGCTAGTCCACACATCGATCAAGGCGCCCACCCAACAAAACTTAGATAATAACGATAGAGCCTCACTTGAATTCTGGACTGGTGTTGGTGGGTTCACCAATAAACGCGCGGCAGTACTCTGTGTTCGTCTTCCCTCGAGTCCCTTGAGCCCGAACTTTTGTGTCCCCCAACCCTCTGTGTGTGTGTGTCGTGTCCTAGCTAGAGCTACAGGCGGTGTGCTCCTGTGATATCGTGCGCTGCGCATACTGTGTTGTCTTGTGCTCACGGTGTGGCATAGACCCACGACGACGGACGACGCGTAACGCGCGAGACCCCCACCTATTTCCTCTGGGTGTGAAAAGACCGATTCTTGGTTGAACCTTTTGCAAACCACTGAAAGCACAAGACGACAAGTACATAGCAAGCGGCCCGATAATCACGGAGTACACAGGCTTGAGTCTAGTAGACACGGAACACACACACAGAGTTGGGAGAAATCAACAAAAAGTAAAGTTTCGGGCTCAAACGACTCGAGGCCGTAGCTCGCACTAAAGGAATGGGACAGATTTTCAAAACCTTGGAATGGTCATGGACCATTACATTGGTCCATCTCGTTTGATGCATTTCAACTAACTTAGTTCCTGTGGTTTTGTTGAATCCGAACCGTTCATTGAATTTGGTTAGCACAAATCACGATATGACATCAATTTACATATTGACAGCATGGCTTTCCAGTCACTCCACTGAATCAACTCAGAGATTGTAATCAATGAGATAACGTTGTCTCAATCTGGTATTTCCATCTGTACTCACCTGGATTGGATCCATGCTTGTGTGTTTATTGGCGATTGTTTAACGGTCCATCTTCGATGGGCCATCGATAACCGTTCAGACGGCTCTGTCAGGCTCAGGCTCAATATCGATCCTACTCTCATCCCCTTACAACAAGAACGTGTCCGCAGGGCAGTAGCTGAGTGGTAGCCTATTTACCTAAATCAATTATTCTTCCACTATTTTTTCCAATTGAGTTGCCAGCTTAAACCTGGTGCATGGAAAGAGCACTTCGTCAGGCCTTTGATCATTAATCTACCAGGTATGTTTGGATCTTCAGCTTGGGAAAATTGGTCGTGTATAGCTCGTTAGGTGATAGAAGCACGCAATCTGGCAATCGATTAAAGGTCAATGTTTCCATGAGGGATTAAGATCGTCCACACTATGTGGATCAGGAATGTGGCCGTCAAGAACAGATGTGCGAAGACTTTCGGTGTTTTAATACCCTTGTCTTGATACTACTGGTAGAATAGTCAGAAGTTAGGCGTGATGTATTGGACCCTAGAGTTCAATCATCAGAAGAGGGACTGAACCTGAATATATTAAGATGGTTTGGGTATGTTTTGCGCATGCTTACAGAAAGCCTGTCTCGATGTGTGCTGTTCTTCGAGACAGGTAGCGATTGAATGGTGGATTGAGATAGCCTGACGATGACATTGAAGAAAGATGTGAAAACCCTGGCCTGCGTATCAGCCCGTTTAAGCCCAGTTAGAAAATCTGATTGAGGTCCACAAGATCTTCCCAAGCAACGGTTGGATATGGTGGGTTGGTCAGTGCTGCAGTCAGTGACGTTCTTGCATTCGGAATCTTTCCTTATCTATTTATTTATTCAACTTACCATTTTGTAGTCGATCTTTTACTATTTGTTGTTCCTTTTTCTTTTTCGAGAAGATAGTGTTGTGAGATAGTAACCACAACCAGATCATGCTGGTCCAAGGCCCTCTAACCAAAAGCACAGGTAAATTGAAATCGACTACTCGAGGATTAGAAAAGTAGTGATCACACGTTTCCAGATCAGTTTGAGTGGTCGTGCTGCAGTGGATTAGACATTTCACTCCTAAAACGGTCAGGGGTTCAAATTCCAGATCCACCGGTCACTTTAGTGGTAGACGGTAATTCACTGTCCTTCGGCTCGTTACCGCACTCGACCTACTGAAACCTAACGTGATTTTATGCCACTTCGAGATTCAGAGTCAAGGCTCTCAGTTCTATTCTCTTCGGGTGCAGTGGAATCTAGAGCCTATGGGCATGTTCCTTTCAATACACGCTCGCGGTCTATGCTGTAAGAAAAGCAGCCAAACTGTGTTTGAATAATGATTCGGTCAGTGTAAAAGTGGCATCGTTCTGGTAAAAGTGACGACCATCCTAAAATTTTCAATGCCGTACATTTAATTTTTGATACTACTTTCTACGAGGTCCCATGCTTTCAAGATCATTGGAGATTGACGGTATTTTAAATATCACGCGATAGAGAATTTTCAAAGCGCCACAAAACAGTATGAAATACAGTTGTTTATCACTCAAGGCCATAACACAAGATCATATAAACAGTAGAGCACATTTGATTTGTGGCTCTAAATGGTGGAGAACCAACAAAAACGCAACTGTTCTGCGTTGGGGCGTGCTAACTGTTCGAACTCCACGTTCTACTTCGTACAACGGCCCAACTAACAAGTCTCCCAATCTGTTCCACAGAGTTGAGATTACAGGTCTTAAAAGCTCAGGTTCGTAACAGTGTTTCCAACGTCGGTGTGCATCACTGTGCACCTAAAGGCCACGCAACCCTTCGTGTTGTGTGAGGTGCACCAGTACCTGGCACAATTTCTGTTCCTGCGCTGCAGTGCCCAATGGTATGTGTTATGTGATCTTCTTTGACGTCTGGTGTTGACGTCTAGTGCTTTATTGTTGTTGTGCAGATTAACACGACAGGAAAACCACAAATCTGGCAACGGAGTTTATCCAATCCAACAAAATAGGCCATTGATGCGGACATGATGTTTTACACTCCACTCAAGCTGATTGTCATGTTGCCGAGTTTGGTTGGTCTATGTACACGCTGAAGCACAAGACACAAGTGACTCGCCAGCGCACGATATCACAGGAGCACACAGCCTGTAAAGTCTAGTAGGACACGAAACACACACAAGAGGTTGGAGACACAAAAAGTGCGGGCTCAAGGGACTCCGAGGCCCTAGTCTCGACACAAACGAATGGGACAGATCTGCTGCTCCCCTTGAATGAAAGCAGCCACACGGAACAATTAAGCGGCGCGAATAACGAACAGCTTAACCCAGCCCGCTAGCGGAAGAGGGGAAGACGAACACACGAGTACTGCCGCGCGTTTATTGGTGACCCACCAACACAAGTCAGAATTCAAGTGAGCCCTATCGTTTATATAGTTTTGTTGGGTGGCCTTGATCTATGTGTGGACTAGCCAATCACAGAACGGGCTTTTATGAATCATTTCGCTGACATATAAAAATATTCATCCGCGCAATATATAAAATAAAATCAATTTCGAAATATTGAGAAAAGGATAGATTCTTTTGGAAAATTGGTAGCAGAAATGAAATCTGCTTGGATTGGTCATCGACCATAACACCTCTCCCTTTTGTTTAAAAAAAGGTTACTGATACGCAGCGTCTTTTGGACTTACCTGGAATTGCCTCGTTTGACTCTGTGGACGATCGGAACATCCCCGGCGGAGCAGATGTGTACCTCTTGCGCTGGTTTACGCTGACAGTTTCATCAATTAGAGCGTGTCTAAAAGTATTTCCAGAGGGACTTTCGTACCTGTGTTCACCTGGGAGTCCGCGCAGCGTTTTCTTGCTTGGTTTCTGTATCTGATCCAAGTTCCGGCCGCAACAGCGACCTCATACAACCGGAATCCTTTTTTGCATTGAATGACTACCTCCGTCCAGCATGGATGACCGGGTCTGTAATCTCGGACGTATACCAATGAAACTTCGGCCAGGCCTAATTTAGGCACGCTGGGATAACTTGGTGAACTCGACAACAAGGCATTATGAATGGTTATCAACTTTCGGCCCATTAAAACGTATGCTGGAGAGGCTCCTCCTGGTGTGTTTGGGTTTGCAGTTTTGCGGTAAACCAATAGAACTTATTGTAAGGCCTCTTCCGTTGCCTCCTCTCCTCGTGATTTGAGTAATGCTCGCTTGAAAGTGTCGATAAATCTCTCCGCCTGACCGTTCGACTGCGGATGGTAAGGAGGTGCGAGTGTGTGTGCTGTACATGGTTTTACCGGCAGAAGTCGCGGAACAGCGCGGAGGTTAACCGAGATCCATTGTCCGACAAGACTTGATCGGGCAACCCGTATTGAGAAAATAGGCGTCGTAAAGCGGTGGTGATGCCGGAAGATGTGGCAGGGTTTGTTGGAATCACTTCTGGCCACTTTGAGAGAGCATCGACAAGCATCAAGCAATGGATGCACTTTTTAGGTCCGGCATAATCGACGTGTAGCCTGGACCACGGCTGGTTGGGGATCAGCCATGGCACATTCATCTGCTTTGGTGGCATTTTGGCCGCTTCCTGGCACTTTGAGCAATTGCGCACCGTGCCCATGATGTCGTCGTCCATTCCCGGCCAGCAGGCGTAGCTGCGGGCAATAGTGTTCATCCTGTTTACACCCGGATGACCTGCGTGAAACTGCCGCAGGAGTCTCGGTCGCGGTGTCCTAGGCACGACTATCCGATGAGACGCCATTAAGCAACCTTGGACGACAGAGAGTGATTCGCGTCTTCGGTAGGGATGCAATAATTCATCACTTAGTTGATCATGAGGCCAGAAGGTTTGAACGAATTTTATTGCCTGCCGTAGAATGGGGTCATGAGACGTATCCCGACGGACCTCAGCTGTCGTGACACTTGATGTCGCGCGAATGGCTTCCAAAAATTCATCGGTGATGGCCTGCTCCGCGGAAACAGCAGCTATGACGGTGTCCTCATTCTCCGAGGGGTGACTGTTAATGAGGCGAGAAAGTCCATCCACTTGGCCGAAATGTGTGATTTTGCAGAATTTAATGTCAAAATTGTATCCCAGGAGAATGGTTGCCCACCTCTGTAGGCGACTGGCGGCAAATGTCGGGATGCCTTTCTTTAAACCGAAAATCAACAGGATCGGCTTGTGGTCGGTCATTAGAGTGAAGTGTCGGCCGTGAAGGAACTTGCGAAACGTTTTTACTGCGAACACGAGCGCAATCGCTTCCTTCTCGATTTGACCGCACTTTCTTTCTGCGGAATTTAATGTTCGGGAAGCATGCGCCACAGCCTTCTGAACTCTATTGGGAAACGTATGGGAGATGACCGCTCCAATTTCATAGTTTGATGCGTCAGCAGCCACAATTCTCGGCAGGCTGGGATTGTAGTGGGTCAAAAGCACATCCGATGTCAACATCGTTTTCAGTTCGTCGAATGCCGATTGGCATTGCTGTGACCAGCACCAGGCCTGTCCTTTTTGTAGCAGCCTGTTGAGCGGACTACTTACTCGATGGTGGTCAGGGAGAAAGGCAATGTGATAGCTAAGTAAACCAAGAAAGGCCCGGAGAGACGATGTCCTTTGGGGCAGGCATTTGCTGAATCGCCTTGAAATTTTCCGGGTCAGGGTGACGGCCATCCGCGTGGAAGGTGAACCCCAGGTACTGGATTCTGTTCATAAAAATTGGAACTTACCTTTTCGCAGGCATAGACCATAATCGTTTATGCACTGAAGAACTGTTTTTAGGCGATCGTATAAGTTATCTGCGGAGTTTCCTGTAACTATGATGTCGTCCAGATATGCTGACACTCCGGGCAGGCCCGACAACATAGTGTCCATCACGTTGAAGGATAGCCGGGGCCGTTTTTACGCCGAATAGTAGCCGGGTGTGTTGGTACAGGCCACGATGTGTATTAATTGTCAGCAAGTTTGCCATTCAGGGGCCACTGCTATCTGAAAATAAGCTTCGGCGAGATCCAGCTTTGCAAAACAAGTGCCGCCGTTGAGATTTGTGAAAATTTCTTGCGGGATCGGTAGCGGATAGCAATCGTCGTCTAATGCGGCGTTCGGTCCCGTGGAAAAGTCGGCACACAGGCGTATTCTGCCGTTAGCTTTCCTCACGACAACAATGGGAGTCGCTCATTCGGAAAATTTTACGGGGACCAAGATCCCCAAGGACTCCAGACGCTTTAGCTCCTGGTCCAACAGGGGTAGAGCTGCATATTGGACTGAGCGTTTGGGACGGAAGACAGGCTGACTGCCTTTTTCAGTTGCAGAGTCTCCTGGAACTTGGTGGAGCGACCAATGCTTTCCTCAAAAACTGAAGAAAACAGTTTTACCAGTGTGTCGGTCAACTGTTGTGACTTCTGAACGCGGTTGCAGAAGGTATCTATCGGCAAGTTGCTGAGGCCTGATTCTTCCAGCCGGTCAGTGCCAAGCAGGTTGATGTCAGATTTTGCCACATAGCGCAGCGTCGACATCAAATTGTCGTTGCATTTAATTATGATAATGATAATGGGTATATTTCTCGAAGTTCGAGAGTCATGCGCAAGGCAAGATCAAATTTACACACAGATGGCGCATTGGAAATCGTAAGACAAAATTTAGTCGTGAAGATGCAGTTTCTGCATTCTCATGAACGTAACCTGCAATAAGATGGGCTAATCACGAGTTTTGGGCTTCGAATCAAAGCTAGATAATCCATTGCTGAAACTTTCTGGGGATGACTATGAATCGCGCACTGCGAGTCAGTCCATGTTTAAACGCATCAAAAGTGCGCATCGCCGGCACATAATTTGGCTGGGAAGAAATGGTGGGTGTTGTCGAGTGGCCGGATTCATCAAAAATCAGGAGGGTAATATGGTAGAGATGATGATCAATATGGATGTAGTAGCAGGATGGAGAAGAATCGAACTGACACTGGATATCATATGAGGTGGATGGGGAATGGCAATCAACAACATTCAGTAGTCAAAATAATGCTTAAAATGAAGCAGCAGAAAACCTTCAAGGTTGCATCAAGCAATTTACGGAACAAAAATTTATGAAAAATTGTGGACAGAGAAACAATGGAACTTGCAAAAATAGTCACTGGACTTATATGGCTGGGAGCGGATTTTTATGTGTGGCGGGAAGTTAATGGGTACGTGTAAGATTTACAACCAATCCTTAAATGCACTTGCCATGAATGACCTGTGTTGACCTTGATTAACATTGGAGATTATGGTGTTCTGTGGCGGTACGGGTATGGAGGTTGGGGAGTTGCGTGGCATTTCACTAGTGATAGTAACTGTTTGGACAGTCATGATGGTCCATCTGAGATGAAGCAGCCGGGGCGGTCATTAGCGTGGCTTGGTTTGTCTTAGGGTCGCGCGGCCAAGTGCTGAATAGCAGGATAGCAGCTTTCTAACGGGGATAGACAACCAGCGCAAAGGATAGAGCGGAACTTTTGGCGAGAGTTTGCGTTGCATCTCTGGTCATTGGCGAGCCTGGAGAAAAGCCGGAGAGAGAGGGGCAGTCTGGAATTTGTTCCAGCCGGTGTTAAGGTGAATAAACAAAAATAGAAACAGTGATAACAGTCAGTTTCTTGCGAAGATTACAGGGACCAGACAACTGTCATGAAACACGCAGGGGGTAGTTTCCGTTGACGGGACGTGTGCGACAAACATTTGCTGCTTTAACCTTATACAGCATATGGCTCAGTCGGTGCTGTGCTTTATGGTGCTTATTTGAAACGCCTTTCTATTCATCTTCCGACATTTTCGCAGATGCAGATTGCAGTGGTCTTATAGGACGGCCAGTGCAATGGTTAGGGAATAATGTCACGTTTTTCTGTTTGTGGAACTCTTCTGGATTAAGGGCCCGGTGTACATGCTACGGGGAGTCAATTATAACTGATCATGTGATCTTTCGCCGAAGTTTACTAATTCCAGTTGCCAGGAAAGGACATAACGGAATGGCTCGTAAGCTAGAGCTATCCCGCTAAGTCCAAAGCACCGCCATAGGCAGTTTTAGCCGTGATTGAAGTGTGTTAGATAGGCGGCTTACCAATGTCAGGCCAAGTTGATTTGGTTATGACTGATATGTCTGACGCATTTGGAGTCGGACTGGATGGTTGCTTATGTTGATTGTCACAAACCGTCTGCGGTCGGCGGCGTTTAATCGACAGGCGGCCACAAGGCCGAATGAATGAACGCTCGCCCGGTCGTTAGCTGACTTTGGCTTGCCTGGGCTGAAACGAGCTGGTCGTGAAAATCTATTGGTGTGGCAGAAACCTTCCTTGTGTCCCAAATGATGACATTGTTTACACTGGTGGGTGTGAAACGACAGAATTTGTGAAAGTGCCAGGCTCCACAGTACCTGCAAGGCGAGGGGGGCTTGACGGGTTCGAACTGTTGACGTGTGTGACTTCCGATCTGGCGTGGGCGGATTTCCAGCCTTAACAGGGTTCACATTGTTGTACGACCTTTCATGTGGTTCAGTCATGGCCGCGTCATGTTTCAGATTAGATAAATGTTCACACTCGTCTATGAGTTGTTCCAAAGTTGTGTCTGGTTGCTGTTCGATTTTGGCTGAAAGACGGGTGCGCAATTCTGAATGGTTCGGGGACTGGAGCCCACAAATGAAAATCAGACACCGGAATCGGTCTTCTGCCAATGCACCCAATTTGAATCTGCCACACTCGCGGTTAACAATTCCTCCGTATGTTACCAGGTCGTCCACGTATCGTTTGGCGAGTTTCAGACATTGATATCGTGTGTTGAACAGGGAAGATGGCTCACCGGAAATTTCCTTTAGACTCTGAACAATCTGGTCAAATGTGCGGCTTTATGGTTCATCCGGCAAGATGAAGTTAATGTACCGCGTGTGTTCTACAGGATCCAGTTTTCGCAGGAATAATCGTGCGTTGGTTTTGTCGCCTTTTCCCGCTGGGTCGATAGTGAACACGTCCTCGTAGCGTTTGAACCAGGATTCAAACGTAACGCCGCACTGTGGATCATGTAGGAAATCGGCCACTGAGCGAAGCAGGGAATCTGATGAAATTTCAGGGCTGGCGGTTGTTGTGGTCATACTCCCAATCCATTGAGTTGAAGCCTCCATTAGTTTGGGCTGGGTCTGGAACATTTTTTTATGTCCGCAGCCATGGTGGTTATCGGCTGTTTGCGCAAAGTTCGGAATACCCCGTCGCCAGATTTGTTATACTGCCAAGTTTGATTGGTCTATGCGCAAACTGAATGCACAAGAAACAAGTAATCGCAGCGCACGATATCGCAGCAGCGAGCACACAGCCTGTGGTCTAGTAAAACATGAACACACACAGAGGTTAGAGACACAAAATGTTCGAGATCAAGACTCAGAACCCGTAGTCGCACAACTAATGGGACATATCTGCTGCTCCCTTGAATGGGCAGCCACACGGAATCATAGGCGGCGCGAAATACGAACAGCAAGCCCAGCCCGCTAGCGGGAGAGAAGACGAACACAGAGTACTGCCGCGCGTTTATTGGTGACCCACCAACACAAGTCAGAATTCAAGTGAGCCCTATCGTTTATATAGTTTTGTTGGGTGGCCTTGATCGATGTGTGGACTAGCCAATCACAGAACGGGCTTTTATGAATCATTTCGCTGACATATAAAAATATTCAACCGCGCAATATATAAAATAAAATTAATTTCGAAATATTGAGAAAAGGATAGATTCTTTTGGAAAATTGGTAGCAGAAATGAAATCTGCGGCTCCAAAAACCTTGGAATGTTCGTCGACCATAACAGAATTTTCCAATAGGCATCACCGTGGGTATCAGCGAATGTCAGAGCAAAGCAGACAACGTATGCGGTTTTCTTTGTTGCTCAGTGGTATTGTTCATACAGACTTAATAAGGAGGAAACTTTGGCAGCTTTCAGAATGGTTTAGAACCAAGTGCCGTTTACTATCAATGTACGGATAAGTGTACGACCCGACTGCTGCGCTTACGCAAATAAAAGTCTTGGCTTGGAGGGTTTTCCATAGTAAATTGAGTCGGTACCAGAACGGTATATCAACTGCGATCAGGTGAATCGCTCTGCTGAAATACCCAAAAGAGCGGAGCATTGGAAATTAAGCATCTTCTAAGGTACGGCCTTTGAAAACACGTGCATCGTTTATCATCACAGCATGGCGATTGAAGAAGATATTATTGACTCATGGTGACGATGTTGGAGTGGCCACTTTATAATCATGGTAGGAAAAAAGCAGCTTTGAAATATGATGGAACGACGATCCGATCAAAACCTAGTCAAAACCAGAATTTAGGAGTTCCGAATCAGCTAACGATGTTCGGATCAAGTTGCTATTTCTCGGAATACTAAACCTCATCTGGCAAACATGGGCCACCCAGACAATCCCGCCAGCAACTGCACACAAGAAAGGCTTCTTAAAGATTGAATCAACCGGGGTCTTGTACCTTTTTCCTAAATGTTTGCAATTTTTTTCAGAGAATGTCGACTGCGAGGACGTGTGTGAAGCAAACAGGTTAACCTCTGCAAAAAGAAAAAAAAAAAGTTAGTTGCATACCGGAGACAATCGTGGCCGGAAACAGCCTAAAGACGGAATGCTACAACTATTCTATTTTAACGTACATTTCAGACACCGAAGGCACCGATAAACAAAGCGCCAGCCACAGGGATCTGAACTTCAAAGGTGCCTGTTTCCGAGAGCATTGTGACCTTCCGTAATTCAGTTGATGTCATCTACTGAACAAGTCCATGTTAACTTGTATTGACTTTCTGGATTCTATATTCCTTCGACAAGCGACTAACAGTCATGTTATCACCTCCAGATAGTTCGTTGACTTCATTCCAGTGATGTGGCATGGCTCTGATAAGCGATGTTGAT
>LUCM01002034.1:50953-93613 GCA_008360955.1 Fasciolopsis buskii | reverse complement strand
GAGAGCACTGAGTAGTGCTGGTCGATCCACGGAGTCGAAAGCACCTTTCAAGTCGAGGAATACTACGATCGTGGGGCGCCGGTGCGTGTGGCGCGTCTCGAGTATCTGTCGAAGAGTGAATATCTGGTCGATGCAACCTCGACCTGAACGAAATCCGGCCTGTTGTTCGCGGATATTACTCTCCCGAATCAGTGTCAAACGGCGTAGCATTATCGAAGCTAACACCTTGGTAACTATCGGAATTAAACTAATCCCACGATGATTGCTGCAGTCACTCCGTGTACCCTTCTTGAAGATGGGTATAATCAGTGTCTCACCCCACGATAGCGGGATACGCTCCTCGTTCCAAATATCACGAAGCAAGGAGATAAGTGATTTCATCAGCACTTCTCTACCCAATTTGAAAAGAATTGGGGGAAGGTCGTCGGGACCCGCAGCGTTTCCCCTCTTCAGAAGCCGAATATTCGACTCCACTTCCACTTCCGTTGGGGGATCAAGTGACACCTCCCAAGGATTCACAGCTCCAAACGTCGGACTAGATACGATAGCGTATGGCCAGTTAAACTGATCCTTGAAATGTTCTGCCCAACGGTCCAGCCTTTCCTGTCTACCATGGATGAGCTCTCCATTCTTATCGCACACGACTTCACTAACCGAAGTTCGCCGCCCACCGCTGTCGCGTATAAGCTTAAACAGTCTTTGACTGTTACCTGAAGCGTCCGCTACTTACATCTCTTCGGCTACCTTAACCCACCAGCTTTCGCGGTCATTCCTAAGGCTTATGGTCAACTGACGCTGACACTACCGACGCATCTTATTCAATTCCTTGCAGTTAGGCAGCTCGCGTTTTTGCTCCATTAGAATTAGCGACGCTTGAGAGATCCAGTGTTTTTGATGAACACTAGATCCGGGACCGCAGGCGAAATTCGCTGCCAAATGCATCGCCTGCTTAATTTGATCCCACTGATCGTCTACATTGCTGCTCGTCGAAGTTCTTAGTCCCTCGGACAGTTTCTTTTCGTAGCTGTTGCGAACAGCCGAATCAGACAAACGTTCGACAGCCAATCGAATTTGTGGCCTGCGTCGATGGCTATTCAGCTGCAGCAAAAATCGCATTAAAACTAACGCATGACCCGATACAATGTACGTGGTCCAGTACAATCTACAATTTCGGACAGAACCGAACCAACGGTAGCTTACTGCAATGTGGTCGATGTGACTCGGACCACGTGTCGAGATAGAATGCCGTGTCGCTGTGCGACGCGAACTGTGTCGGAAATTTGTACTAGATAGGAATAAATTAATGTCTGCACAGAATTAGAGAAGTCTTTCCCCGTCGTCTGTTCGCTATGCATGCAAGGCGCATTGCCCACCTAAACAGGACTCCGATGCACTCAGTTCTCCAACTTGTGCATTAAAGTCACCTCCCATCACTACAATGTCAGAGCGTTTGCTCTTCCGAACAACAGTGACGAGGTCATCGTAAAATTCGTCTTTCTCCATGTCAGTGCTGCAGTCTGTTGGAGCGTATGCCGAGATAACAAAATAAACGACGCTTAACACTACTATCCTTTCGGACATCCACTGATCCCTGCAGTCTCATGGCACACAAGCGACTGTTGACTGGGATCTAGTCTAGAAGGGCTGCTTCAGCTATCTCACTCAAGACTATTCCTACACCACGTTGACCCACAGCTTGAGCTGCTTCGTCTCCTGAAGTGCGAAGAAAATATCTTGACGAGACGTTTGGCGCAGTCAGTTGAATTACTCCACTCGAATCCTGAATTCGTGTTTCACTCACACAGCAGACATCAATCGAAAGTGAGTCCAGTTACAGAGCTAAACACGACTGTTGGCCAGCCTGCATTAAAGTGCGCACATTGAAGGAACCCAGATGCAGACGCTGACGAGGCTTGAGAAAATGTGAGCTATCAGACTGAAAACCACCTACTACACTACTTGACAATAAACCGTTGCGAGTATCGGGCGTGTTATCAATGGAGATAATACTATGGGTAGGCAGAAGGGGCAAACAGATTGGGTTCGAGACAGAAGAGACAGGTTGAATAAAGGAGAGGGAACTCTGAGCAATACCATACTTAACACTGCCCACCCCACCAGCGCTCGATGCAATGGGCAGCGCGGTCCTGATTATCCTGCGCGACGACTGATGCAGCATGGAATTATTTGTAGGCGTGTAACTCATGGGGAATAATGGACGGGTACTGCTAGTGAGTCCAGCCGCTAAGCAGAAAAACAATTTGGGTTCTCAACCAAAACCTATCGTTCCCACAAGAATCTGACCGCAAAACAGCGGGGTACAGCTGAGTGGAAGCCCATCTACTTGGATCAATTAGTCTTCCACTCGTTTTTACGACTAAGCTGCTAACTCAGATCAACCCCCAACTTGGAGGACCAGGAGACTACTTCGTCAGGCCTCTACCCATTGACCTTCCAGGCATGATTGGATCTTCGGCTTGAGATAAGCCATCCTGCATAGCTCGTTGGATCATGGAGGCACGCACCTGTCAATGTGTAGTCTCGTTGTGACAGGGCACATATCAATGCCAATATTCACATCTGAAGATACGGCCACCTCTGCAGCCATCTCAATTATAAGGTTGAAACGGAAAGGCGAAAAAGGGACAGTCCGGACGAACACTATTTTTCGTGGTGAATTTCGCGAACTGGGTTCCGGCTGCTAGCACAGAGATTAGACGAGTGAAATGGTTTTTTTCTGGCACAATCTTCAATGATCAATCTCGAGAGGCATCGTCGCAGAATCGCCTAGTCCATTGAGTCGGAAGCTGCTTTCACATCAAGGAACACAGAATTCTCGGGCATACGGAACACTTCTATGTTCTAAGATCTGGGAGTAAGACCGGCTTGGTTCCCGTGTATTAGATTTTGGTAGGTTCTAGATCATCCGCGGAGAATAATTCCGGCGGGCAGTTTGGATTCAGTGCTTGCTAAATCAATTTTCTGTGGTCTTTACGTGAGGATCTATCACACACACACACACACCCCTTTGTAAATCGCCAGGATCACGGACTTATATCAGTCCATAGGAATCTCTTCTCGTGTCCAAATTGATTCCAGTATTTTTGTAAACTCCGATGTCAACTTCGTCACCATCGTTGAGTGGGGATGGCAACAGCCAATCTGGTCCAGTTGCCTCATATATTTCTTTGGTCACCACCATTTAGCATGTAAGGTTGGTAGCAACATTCATTGGTTCACTTGCAGGCGTACATGAGAGGTTCAGTGTGGCTGTGGGCCAACTAAACTGTTTCCTAAAGCGTTCTGCCCAACGGTGCAGCCGACACTTGAAAGTGAATCAGCACGTCGTCGTATTGCTTAATCACTTCACTTAGACTCGTGTTTTCGTCGACTAGTATTCCAAGTATGTTGGTAAAGGTTGGGACTATTTCTGATGACTGCAAACTTTTTCACTTCCCAACGCTTTCTCATTTACTACTGCTTCGTTTCGTTTCTCAGACTTTCGGTCAGCTGATCCTTCTGGTATCTATGTGCCTCATTGTACGTCGCATCCCGCGAACGCGTCTGCAAGCATCTAACAGTGCAACCAATCGTTTCTGAGGTTTACTTAGGATGGGTGAATCCAGAGGTTCTTCGATCTGCTGCCAGTGTTCTCCCGGGTCTCAGATGTTTTTCCGAGACCGCCACCGCATTGATAGTTCCGAGTGTCTGGAATCAACTGCGCTGGACAATTAGCTTGTGTTTGTGTGGCCATGAATCAGGCGCAAACAAAAGCAATCTTGGAGAAGTGAATGGCCCGAGTCCACAGGTGTGGCCCCGAATGACCAGCAATCCCCGATTGATCCACGCCACCGGTAGCAATGTGATCGAACTGACTGCAACGCGAACGTGAGCGACAATCGGGTCGCCTGGGTGACTACAGCATCTCTACTACTATCTGCATCCCTCGTGAACGTCTCGTTTTTTCAATGTCTGATCAGATCTCACGCAATCAAACTCCCCGAGTGCAAACCCCATCCCTACAGGCCGAATAGTAACACGAGGACGGATAGCTAACCAAGCACGTAAACGCACAACAACCTCGAAGGCAGTTCAGAATGCAAAGAACTGGTCAGGTCAGTTTGGTTCACAGGACCTGCGGCTTGAGCCAAAATCGATAGTCTAGTTTCTTGCATGGATTAGCTTCAGTATTTCACTGTGTCTCAGCTGCAAAGTTTCTATCTCTGGTCTGTACATCGTCTTCGGAGATCGCATCAGAATCACTTCAGGAATAGGAGAGTCAACGCTGAACGGTTGAAGGCGAAAACGTTGCGGACACCAACAGGAATAGGCAACAACTATCTTTTCATTTGAATTTAATATCGAGTGAAAGGGAAAAGAAAGTTCTAACGCTGTAGGGATTGCAGAGCAGCGCGTCGTGTTCTTGGGAGTGAGAGGAGCATTCTTGGTGAGGTTGGGAACAACGGAGATGACGGTGTTCAAACAGGCCAACAACTGCGCAACAGCGACGGAAGGCACCGCTTCGTCCGGCCGTTTCTTCAAGAGGCTAACGATTACGTTTAGAAGGAATTGTGACCTGATGTCTTCCGGGGCTCTGGGGTTTTCAACTTCATGTTAGGCCTCCGTAGAAACAGGTAATCATCGGAGGCCAACGGTGAAACAGTTGTCCGTGTCAGACGTCTCAGAAGCTTGAAGTTAACGATGGGTTCGCCTTTGAGTCTTTTGAAACATAATAAATCCTAATTTAAGGGCCGCAGCCTCTCCTGATAGGCCATCCCTCTTGGTTCTGAGGTTATTTTTGTGATGCCCCGTAGGATGCCGTCTAAGGTCACTGCATCCCTAGCCAAAATGGATTTCCAGACCTCCAATTCGTGTTCTGATTTAGAGTTTGCTATCGAGTTGTAAAACGTTGTGACTACCCTAGCGTCGGATTTGGTGCATCGCCCGGGTTGCCATACCAGCCGCTGCTCTACTTTGGGTTGGCGGCCTGAATGAGTCGTGGTTGAGCAGGCCTAGATCTTTCGCTCCTCTTGTCCTGAGAGGCTGTCGGGTTAAAGCGTCTTGAATGGTCAGATGCTTTCATTTTTACCCTCACCTAGATCATCAGGCGCACAGAGTGTTGGGGCCCATCACTTTACTGGGGTTACCTACCATGTCCGCATAGTCAGAGAATGAAAAACAGGAGATTTGATTTCCTCTGCTTGACCGTTGATCAAAATTACGGAAAAAGCCAAAAACTGGGGTGTCGCTTTGTAATCATTTGTCAGAAGGGGCTGCGCAAAATCTATCCCGCATAGAACCTTCAATCACAAACATAGTCGGCAATCCGCCCAGTAGCCTGGGCGCTATATTTAGAGATACCATTTGGGGCAACAAAACCCTGTGGTTATCCTAGTCGAAAAACATCTGGAAATCCGTCAGCACATTTCCGCGGGATCTGATTCCATGCCGGTGGTTCCATTGTCCAGGGTTTTAAGATAGGAATTGCCGCTGACAAAACCTTGTCAGTTCCGACTTCATTAATCGTTTTGATTAGATGCCCACTGGGTGCATCCCGGATATATTGTTCCATTGCCTTTATAATATTAGAAGTGTGTATGCTGCTTCTGTCATTCCTACTCCCGCTTGGAGAATGACACCAGTTCCGCCGTTCTCCAGTCGTAAGAGCGTTCCCCGCAGTTACAGGCAGATTGAACGATTATGTTAGATGGGGAGCGACTACGTCTGCCTGCAGTCAGAGTTTGGCCGGGTATACGGTTTTCCGGCCTGCAGCCTTGTGAATCCTTAAGCACTGAGATATTAAGGCGACTTTTGTTGTAACTATGAGATCTCCCATCTGGATTGCGGGGCTCAGTGTGCCACCTGGGATGCCATGTACGTAACCCGACTAGAAGTAGTAAAGAAGGGCGATTGCTTTTATTCTGTTTCCGCGGCTAGGTCGCCTGTCTCCTTAATTAAACCACCCACCGCACACCTCATTTTTGCTTCAGCTTGGGATCCTTTTTGCATTCTGTGTTAAGCGTAACTTCACAGACCGCAAGTGTCTCTGGTGCACCTGGCACTTCTGCTGTCTTCATTTTCGACGCACCGCGAACCATTCCTCTGGTACTACCGGGATGCAAGAATCCAAGTTGTTGCATGCCGCTCCCTATGTAATGAATGGCAGAAGGGGCACCCTCTCGTATTAAGGATTGGGCTTGATGTTTGGCCTGTCGAATTACCCACTGTGGTCGAGTAATCTGCCTCTTTACCCTAACGAGACCCTGGCTGAACTCCGTACTGAGGTCCGAAACAAATCCTTTGGTCAACGACAGGAATAATTGTCTTGATAGCATTCAAGGAAACGTCCAGTTATTTCGGCTTCCCAAGTCCAACCACAGCTTACCCGGTGAAACCTTGAGTTCGCTTCACTATACTTTCCAGCCAGAACGGTGTCTTTTTTAGGGCATGAAGTCTTGGAGTAATGTTCGCGATCGAAGCTTGTAGCCCCGATGGCTTCCTCATGTTTTCTGTCTTCTGAGCAGGTCAAATTAGTTTCCGGGAACTTGTGACTTTGCCAAATGCTCATTCTGCTTTTTCGCACTTATAGCTCCTCAGAATCGGGCTTGCGTCCACAAGGAGAAGGAAACATTAGGCGTTCAAGTGGTCGCTGCCGGTTGGGCGGTTTACACTAGACAACCGGTCATCCAGCCGGCCGATAAACACCAGTCTATGAGCCTTTATGGTTTGATTCATTTTCTACGGGACCGTACTGTTCGGATGACCAAATGAGCGTCAAACACACTTCCAGGGGCATGCACGGAAGCCAGCATCCACCAGTGTATTTGACTCACTTCCTCCTTGGCATGAATGTATGGCCCGAAGTCCGAGTGTTCCCGAAGGGTAAGGCGGGTAGGTTTCTCCCTCTCCGGCATAGTACATGCCCGATAAGCGCATACGCACAGGACTAGCATCAAGCTTGTAACTGCACGGCTGCATGCTTTGTTTTAAGTTGTGCTTTTTGCATCCTCTCAGTTATAACAGGCTGGGGACCTTCGACTTCGCTGAGAAAGACCACGAAACCTATCCGTCCTTAATTTCAAGGCCAATTTAAATTCTGCTTCCTTATCTTTCTGATGACTTACTGTTCGAAAGAAAGATAAAGAAATGCTTGCTGTACTTTCATGCATTCCCCCTAGGGCGGTGCATGAAAAGCCACTTTGGAGTGCCCTCTAAAGATATTCAGACTGCAACGCGGGAAAGAAGTGTGCCAAGCCCAAAGAAAAGATCAAGCAGTAAGTGAATCAACTCTTGTTCCGCGAAGTCCAAATGGGTCAGACGTCTCCAATGCTGAATTTCGAAGAGGTCTCTACATAGCTTCGTGGCCTTCCTCCGCACAAGCTCAAGTTTATGGTGACTCATGGCCAGCTCCAAATGGATGGAAAGTTGTATCCTATCGTATTGCAAACACGAAAAGCCAATTTTTCAAATAGCTATTCGCGTCTGCAAAAGGGTGGCACTTTATCAACCTAGAAGCATAAGATCCGAAGCTACTCAATGCTCAGAATCTCGATGTTTCCATTTTCCAAAACCACCAAGAACTGCCACTTGCACCCTTGTCGTTGGTATCTAGTAGGTGGGCCAGCACCTCGCGCGGTCTAATTCCGACTGCATGATGCTGTTTCCATGTGACAGATGAGGATGTCGCTGACGTAGGCAAAAATGTTTTTGGATGCTACTCGGAAGGTGGTTTATTTAAGTAAGGAAGAAAGGGGAGCAAATGACTGATCTTTAGGGTAGCCCTTTCAAGATTGGGGAGGCCGTGTGGAGCGAGGGGCCCAAGTTGGCAGTAAAGGACTACCCTTTGGAAAACTAAGAAGTGGGAACTAACAGCGAACGTGAAATGCGACAAGACCTTGAATTATGCCGCGGCGGAATATGTATGATTTGGTCGGCGGCATTTGAGGAGTCGGAACGGAAGACGTATGAGTCCGTCCTGTCACGAAATGTTTGAGCCAGGCTGCCTATAACACACTGCATGTTTATGACACACGAATTGCCTTGTAGGTGGGAAAAAGACTGCAGCAGCGCGGACTTACCAGGATGAGACGCGTCAGTATGCCCCAAGATTTTATTGAAGATGCCAATCAGACAAAGTAGTCCTTACTCCTCTGGTTAGCATTTAACTCTTTGAAAAAATTGGGCTTGTGATACCCTTCCTCCATGATATCTGAAGAAAGCCCGGGTCAAAACGGCTGTGGAATAGAATGTTGTAAGTTCCTGCCAACAGGGCGTGTATTTCAAGAATGCCAGAGTGGACCTAGTCCAGGCCACGGAATTGAATAATGTGATCTCCAGAAGCTGGCTTCCCACCTCTCCTTCAGAAATAGTCACAATATTCGTTCTGCTGAACATAACCAGTGTAGCAGTCGAGGGTATAAAGAAACTTTTGGGCGAATGAATACTTACTTGAAGTGGGACTTAGAAGCATTCACCACCTTAGAATGAGTGGGTGGTGTACCTTTCAAGATACAACAAAAAGGGGGCTTGCATTCCTGTCATACAATTAGAATTGTAACGGGACTAAAAGTGTAATTGCACTCGGGGCAAATCGATCGTTGTTGAAGTTAAAAGTAATCACTTATCCCTTATTCAAGGAAATCGCTAACGTTTGAACTTGCATTCGTCTGAACCAAGTTGGGTGGAGTGGGACGGATCAAACCATTTGGAGCTTTCATCTAGGGGGCGCTTTATGGAGTCAAAGGCCGTGGCTTGTTCCTCTCTTAGACTGACTTCCTCGGAAGAAATCGGCGGTCATCCCGCCTGATGCAGTACTGCACGCCGTAGCTGACAACATCCCTATTTACTATCGATTTGCGGTCCCCACTTGTGAGCTAGAAAATCATTCACTTCCCGAAATTCAATCCTTCGGGGGCAACGGATGCTGCGTTCAACTACACTCCTGGGCTAGTGAAAGACGCAGTGGAAATCCCGGACGGCAGGTCAATTCTGTCCAAGTGGTTCAACGTCTTGACCGTGTCTGTGTGATGATCTTAGTTTGAAGGCACCAGATCAAGGAGAGCGGGTTGTCTACTTGATTTGTTAACTTGCTACGACCAGGAAATACCTGAGACCATACGAACAAGGACCCGACCTAATGGGCAAGGAAAGGTAACGTTTATGCATTGGAGGGTTAAAGTCCCCAGGCCGAGGGGCGGGTGTAATAACAAATGCAGTTCCAAATTTTCCAAGTAACCCTAAATGTTGACCTTTAGTAGCCGCTAGATAAGGCCCACGGGAAGAATCACTAAAAGAAAGAAGCCAGTCCTAGCTCATATTGAGTCAACCGGGGAATTTTCCATGGAACAGTGGTCAGATAGGACAGAGCGGTGTCACTGAGATCTAGCAACACTCCACCTGCTCCCTCCTTGTTGACAGCCACCTCTGAGGGTGCGCCACCTTTCAGCGGCAGCCATCAGCTGGGGTTTTTTATCCTACAGAATAAATAAAGACAACTGAACTTCCGATTCCTATGACACTTAATCCTACTTCCTATCCTGTAACATCCTAAAGGATTCAGTGTTGTTTGAACCCACCTGTCCACCCGCTGAGTCATTCTAAGGGCCCAGTATTTTATCACTGGAGTTCATTTTTACGCTCAACTTTAATCGTAGCATCCAAAATTTAACAACATTTTCCGTTGTTTCTTGATCGGTGATCTGCTCAAAGAAGTCTTTTACCCTATACATTCTTCAGCTGTATCAACAATTTTCCTTCCCAAATCGGACCAGCTGGAAGCTGCGTCTTATCACTGAGGAAAGAATAAATGTATATAACTGTCTCCAATAAGTTTACTTTGCTGATCCACCACCAATTAGGTGGCTAGTGGACATGATCCCTCCGGACGGACGGCCTTGTTCCTGGGGACTTTCGTCGAAGCATAGTCTAGGGTTAAACGATGTTGCATGCGACGGAAAGAACAAGTCCGCTTTCTCAAGGTGTTTTCGACTTAAGTCTAAATTTTTTCTAGCATCGTGGGCCGCTACCCTACACTGCTCGGCCTATTTGGAGTGTTTAATTACTAATGAATTATTAATTAATTCTGCATCTGTGCCCTTGATTGAGACTGCAATCCAAAGAAAGCACACCTGATCTTATGCGGCACCAAACGGCTTGCAATCCTGCTTACGCACTACACACGCCGCGGACTTAACGACAGTCGGAATTATCCGACCTGGCTTCATTGTATTGGTTGCATTTCATCTCCCCGTTATGCCTAGAGTATCTTCCTCGAAAAGTAGAAGTCTATTCACCAGTGTTTCTCCCGACACAGCAAATGTCTGCAAGTAGAGTCCCGAATCATTCCAATGCACCTTTTTGATTTATAAGCTAAGGAAATTTGGTTAAATCTGCTCGTCCTCACGGACACCACAGCCTTCAAATTTCAGGGCTCCTAGGTTTTGAATGAACTGTTTTATTGGGCTTGCCGGCAGTACCCCTTTTGGTTCTGTTTGTCTCATTGCCATCAGTAGACGAAAGCTTCCTTAGCTCCCCCAAGAAAGCTCATGGCTGACGTTAGATGCTTTCTGTAATGTTATTAAACCTGCTCAGCTCCACCTAATTCTCATTCCTTCGAGCTCTGTCTCTCTTCTTCATTACCGTTTGTACAGCCGCCGCCCGTTAATGCAGTTTGCTTCAGTTTTTGCTCTTCTGAAATGGGGCAAACCTGCCCTAAATTCGAAAGAGTTTGGATTTTACTTTTTTCCACATCTTTGATGAGACTTTTCCCCCTCCATTTCCCATTTGAGTTCGTCAGTCGACCAAGGGAGTCCAGTCATTACCATTTTGTCGTAGGTTCCTCAACAGCCCTACACGCTTGGTCAAAATGCTTATGAGAGCAGCACGTGGTCGCTTCTACCCAGATGACTTTGAGAAACTCAAATCATGGACGTCATTTTTCTGCCCAGTATTCGTCATATCCAAAAGCCCTCGGTTCCCGGCAAGTTGAAGTGGCCGATTTTCAGCAATGAGTGGACGCTTTTTATCTGTTTTTCCGACGCGTTGCGCAGCCGTTTATCTTACTCTCGTTCAGTCTCCATGCTACCGCATGATATGGCCATTTTCTTGGTGCTGCTCTCAACGTCATTGCAAATGGCTGCACATTCAGCTAAAATGGACTGATCTTAGACCCTAGGTGCACCAGGCTCTATTTGTTGAATAACTCCACTAGGCCCCTTGGTGCAAAACCGCTGGTATCCCATCGATAATGTGGATATTGCTGCTGTGTGACCGGCGTAATATGGTCGTTCACAGATAGCCATGTTTCCAAGGATGCCGTATCATCTGCATAAAAATCATCACCACAAGAAATCACTTCCTCCCAACTATTTCTAACACAGCACACACTAGTGTGTGCACCAATTATTTCTTGGGAAGAGATTCTAAAACCGTTTTATTCCGGCGTCCGCTGCATTGAGGACCCTCAATGTCGTGCAGGTCTCACCACTTTCTGTCGGATTTGTTGGTTTCACTGAATTAGTTTCATTCCGCATTGAACACTTTCCTCCATACTTTCCTCCTCTTCTAGAATATCCTTTTGTATCAACGTTGAGTGCTTCTTACAAATCATTGGCCGATTCAGACACGACATCAACGGGGGCTGTACGAACCCCAGCTCGTAAGCGCGTGGGCTCAGTTATCTTCTCAGGATTCCCAATCACGAAAAGCCCCAAGTCTGCCTAAGAAACACCGGGGACTATTCGATAACTTTCACTTCTGATATTGAATGCCGCACCAGTTATGCTTTAATGTGATTCCACGGAGAAACACTGAGAAATTCCACCACATTGGGCCCGGCTGGATCTTGTGAACAATCCGGCCTCTGTTATTTCCAGGGTTCTTCTTAGTGTACTGGCTTAACAATGTTGGTTAGTTCTTGAGTACGTCGGTCAGTTTTCGATCACATGCTCACAAATCATCAGCATAGGAAGTCGAAAGATGCACACAAAGGGTTGTGGCTCTAGTCTCAAGCTCTTCCCAATCCTGTTCTGGTGGTTTGTTTGTTTATATCCCAGACACAAACCTCAGTATACCATGATCCGAGGAGTGCAAAAGCAGACAGGCAAAATCTCGTCTGATGGATTCATCATTACTGCGTCCCGAAAATAAAAGTCAATGCCCAGTTCTACGGCTAGCGGCTGGTGGGCCTGCTTTAGTAGAGACTTTTTTGAACAATGTCCACTATGATCCTTCCAAAGAGGGACTTCTATTCCACTCGGATTCCTGGTTCTGCTCTGATGAAAGTATTGCACCTACTAACAAAAAATGGACGCTCCATCCGATGACCAGCCCAGTATAGTTGGAAAGCTGGTCATTTTTTTGTTTTGATGTAGGAAATTGGTTAGCACACGTGGTAATTTTTCACGTCCGGGAGTACAGGTTATAGACATCGACTGTATCCCTGATCGAGCAAAAAGAGTTTTGAAGATGGTGCTGGTGCGGGGCGGTCAATTGAAGTATCTTCCCATTTGTTTTATCACCTGTTCTATCCCGGCCGTAGGTGGTCAACGCCAAATTGTCTGTTCATCCAGCTCCATGTAAAAGCTACATGTTCTGAGTTAGCGAGTTCCTTTTGAAGTTGCTAAAACTCATTTCCCTATCTGCTTCAGCCCCTTTCCACTTAATGCAAGTGATTTTATCATCCACCGCACTCAGACATTGTGTCGGAATGTTGCCATAAATTTTTGGTGCCACTTCTGGGATTAATGGCTGTTTCATCTTTCCGTTTGGACGTGCCCCTTGTACTCTCCCAGCTGCAGACTTGTTCAGTAGGATAAATTTTCCCTCACAGATGCTATGGTTAAACGGAGGCGGATTTGTGAGCCTGCTTATTTTCGGAAATGGGCTCCGCGCGACTCTTGTTTAAGCTCCATAGACAAGGACTATGCGAACTTGCATCTTCTGATGTGCTGGCCTTTTTCTACACCGTTTGGTCTAGCCCCGATATTTGTTTGCTGCCATGCGACCATTTGTGGCCCTGCCAAACAAAGAACTCCGTTTCAATTTTTACCAAGTTCCACTAGCCCTGGTCTAAAAAGAGCCTTCTTGGATATTTCAGTTCTACTCTTGCAGTATTGGTGCTTGCTTTATGAACAATTTGGTTATTATTTCCAATGACATCAAAAGCTGTCTTCTGTTCGACATTTTTTTGGTCCTTCAGTGTCATGTACGGAGCGGTCTGTCCGTCCCATTTGTTATTTTGTCTGTTTGTCTACCAAGGGTTATTTCTGTGATACGTTATAAAAGAGCCATTGCGTTATCAAGATGTCGCAGTGTCCGGCAATGTCTGATGTCCAGACTCATAGTGCAAGATGTTATTAAAAACGTCCGCATGGCTGATGCCAGGCGGGCTGCATTTGGGACCGTGACCAGCCGTGGTTTTGTTTGTCCGCTCTGGCGAAAGTGACAAACTTAGGGTCGCTTACCTTATAGTTCGTGAGGGACATTGGCAAAATTATGTGCCAGTCAGTTTTCAGATTGTTTATCAGCATCAAGCATGCAGAAAAAATTCTACCGTAAATCACCGCAGCGGTTTTAGGCTGGAGGCTGTGTCTAAACCCAGTAGATGGTTCGCCAGGACACGGGCTCGGTTGGAGTTTGATTTAATCTTGCTACTTCCTTAGGCTTCCTATAAGGCGCGTTTTCTAGTTAACCGTTGATAATTATGTATACTTCTAAATTTCCGAGAGGAATGCGCAAGGCAAGATAAAATTTGTGCAGGGATGATGTTGGGGGAACGAGGAAACAAAAAGCAGATGGAATAAAAGAATCTGTGCAAACTCGGATAACTCGGAAAGCAGTCTAAAACATAGGAACAGTCTCTGCAAAGGAGCACGCAATACACAAATACGGCAGTCAAAAAATCATAGCTGAACAAACCGTCTTACAGGATTATGAAGGGCATTCTGGGAGAGTTAGTGAGCGGCAGACTCCGAATCACTTCTTGTTTGAGTGCAGCAAATACAATAATTGCAATAATAGGTATATTTCTCGACATTCGAGATGCATGCGCGAGGCAAGATCAAATTCGCACAAATATGGCACAGAGAAAATCGTAAAGCAAAAATTTAGTCGTGAAGATGCAGTATCTGTCCTCTCATGAACATGACCTGCAATAAGACAGGCTAAACACAAGTTTTCGGGCCTTAAATCGGAGCCAGGTAATCCATCGCCGAAACTTTTCGGGGTTGACTGTGAGTCGCGCACTGCGAGTCAATCCATGTTTATGCGCATCAAAGGTGCGCATCGCGGGCACAAAATTTGGCTGGGAAGAAATGGTAGGTGTTGCCAAGTGGCCAGGTTCATCAAAAATCAGGAGGGCAATATGATAAAGATGAACGTCAATATGGATGTAACAACGGGATGCAGAAGAGTCGAAATCACAGTGGATATCATATGAGGTGGATGGGGAATGGCAATTAACAACATTCAAGAGTCAAAATAATGTTGAGGATGAAACGGCTACCATGGATTTGTGGATTGAAACGCAAGTTAACGGAAGAAGACTGGGAGTCAATGAGTGGGTTTTCAAAGGATGCCGTTATGGAGGATGTGGTATCACTGGGGTGGGAGAGTGATAAGCGGTCGACTGTTGACCTTGCCAAGGCGGAACTGGCAATTTAGCTGAATAGTATGAAGAGGGATTTGTTCCTATCAAATTCATCTACGTCTTCATCCTCCACCACGAACATGCATTTATGTATCTCGCTGTTATTTTTAAATTCCGTGACATTCTCCCACGTTTTGGTCTCTTATCCCGGATATGTCAACAGAATTACGAGTCAAGCGTCCAGAAACCGGAAGCCACTTTCTGGGGTCCTGCAGCGTTGGTGCCGACGCCGATGTTTCGGACGAAGAATGCAGTTCGCCGGAGTTTGTTCTGTTGCGATCTATCGCAATGTGCATTAATAAAACTTGCTTTTAAACGAACCGAGTAACCTCCAGTAGAATTACACACTAACTAATTTCAAGCTGGACTAGGTAAATACAGTGATTCAGCCTTGCTCTTTTTGGTATTTTTCTGGTTGGTGTGGTCCGTGAGGTATGCCCAGTGTTCACTTACATAACCACAGTGCACTTCCAAGTTATTGGGACCAGGCTGTACCAGAAATTCTAAATAACTCCAGTAAAAAACGTGAGTTTAAAAAAATATTTACACATCTCACCTTGTATAACGGGTGAAAAAACCTGTCCAGAAATACTCAGAGCACGTTATGAGGGATTGCTCAGGAAGTCGACTCGAATGCAGTTAGGTTCCAACAAAATGCGACCAAAATATGAAAAAAGTGGGGTCTCTGTGGATATTGGTTATAGTGGGTATGGAACGAAAGGCAAATCGCGCTTAAATATGAAAGCCGCACTTTGAAAGATGGTTGTGCAGAGAATGCGTAGGATCAGAAAGAATTTTGTGAGCAAATTTCTCACATGCTGATAAGTGTTGATCACATAGATCAAGTGACAATTCAGTTAGCGGTACGAAGGACACACGGTTAATAATTGATAGTCTTTTCCAAGTAAACCTGGATGTATGACTGGAAACCAGTAAGGGGAGATTGGAAAAACTCGTTGGTATACAAATCGGGAGATGGAGCATTGTTTCACCTTGTAGTGCCGAAGCTTCCTTATTTGAAATGACGACCGTCGGCGATTCTTTACACGGGTGGAAATTCGAGTAGTCCACTTCACATTCTCATCAATAGCAACTCCTAGATATTTCACAAATTCAACCCTGGTAAAAGCTTTGAGTTGATGAAAGACGTCCCGGATGGGTAGAAAGAGAAAACAGATATTCGAAACATTTCGATGTGTTGAGATTTAAACCAACTTGTGCTAAGAAGTCGTAGATAGAAAATAGGATTTGAAAAAAACTTTGAAAATCATCGTTGGTCGAAACAGCTTGAGAGAGAGCAACATTATCAGTATACTTGAACAGATGACGGGGTGAGTTAGCTGATAAGTCGTTGTTGTAAGCAGAGAAGAGAGACGGTGAAAGAATAGCACACGGTATCACTCCTGAGTTGGTAATCAACGGCTTTGAAGTTTTACCTTCCATTCGTGTGCATTGGATTTGGTTGGTAAAGTTATCAGACAGCTATGTTTATAGAGGCGTGGGGCAGCCAAATGTTTCTAGTTTGTGAAGTAGAAGAGATAGTGGGACTGAATCAAATGCCGACGAATAGTCTCGAAAGACTCAACGGACAGATTTCATCGATGTGTTTAAGGACTTACAAATGTGGTGAATGAGGGAGGTGACAGCGTCCAAATTGATCCTGTTAGATTTAAAAAAAGACTGAAATGGGTCTTGAGGACGATATGTAGAAGAACACAGGCGCTTAAGTATAACACGCTCCGTCAGTTTATGATCAGAAGACGTTAAGGTGATGAAGCGAGAGCGTTTTGCGAAAGCAATGGAACTGCCATATTTTGAGATGGGAGTAATAATGACGGGTCTCCAACAGTCAGGGTGGAAGACGAGATTAATGAGGAGTTAATCAGAAATAAATGCATCCGTGCCACAGCACCAAGCCTTAAAAGAGCTGGAGATAGACTGTCAGTACAAACTCATGTGATAATTTTAGCGGTGCGCAGAATGTCTAGCACCTCTTCCCTAGAAAAACGTGTAACTGCCAAATCATCACGCTGTCTAAATATGACTGGGGTATAAGTGTAAGGATGGATGAAAGCATGATTGATGCTGTTGGCATCCGCAGAACATTTCACATTTTTCTTTTTCTTCCCACACAACGGCAGAATGCCTTGCCATTGTAATCGGTTGTTGTTACCACTCAAGAGTTGGCTGGCGAAAGTCATGTCGATGCAGTGGATTTCCGCTTTTATTAGGTTGAAATAAACCGCACGCTTGAGTCCCTACGGGATTCATGGAAGTGCTCCATGTGTTCTCTTAGAGTGTTCAGTTTCTGGGTGGAGAAAAGGCTATTTGGGACGAATAGTATTTCTGAAGGGCAGCAAATATCAACCATTGCGTTGGCTGTCTTTGTGAGTAGTTTGACATTATCATTGAGCAGAAGTTCAAAAAAGAAACAGGTAGATGCGAGTGAAAGTGATTTCTGCAGAAGACTAAGGTTGTTGTGTGAAAAGTTACGAAAGCGAACTTGGATTGGATTCGTTCAACTGAAGGATTGGAAAGCTTACCTGGAGTACATCTTGGGCCTTAACAGAAGCAGACAATGATCACTACTTGAAATTAGAGCACGCAGTTTCCGGAAATAAATCACGGTTGTTGGTAATAACTCCATCTAAAATTTAATCGTCTCTGGTGGGAGGAACGAAGAGGTCAATCAAATGAAACACAGTCAGTGTTAGGGTAGTTGCATGATTAAAATCACCTTCAATAATATGCAAATTATTCTCAATAAATTCTAGAAAAGAGTCGAAAAAAGATATGATATTGTGCTACAAGGTGAAAGCGGTAGTATATAGGTTCGTTATAATTGCACCAGTATGAAGAGAAAGCCTAGGATGACACTGTGTTACGAGACAGTCAATTCCGTTTAGCGAGTACGTATAAACAACTTCAGACATGCCAGACGAGAGGGAGTTTATGTATGTTGCCACACCGCCTCCAGTTTTCTTGTTCGAAGCTCTGTCTTGCCGATGGAGCGTGAAACTGTCTATCGACACGAGTGAATCAGCAATATCCGGATTCACTGAAGTTTCTTGTATGCAGATGACACAAGTGTGAACATGGATAGATGATTGAAATGCGAGGGACAGATCCGAGATTTTCTTGAACAGAGCGAATGTTGGTGCTCAACGATGTCGGAATGGACATCTTGGATGGAAGACGGCATTTAAAAGCTGCCTGCCAACCAGCACTCGCGCCTCTTTTAGATCGATTACAAGATGTTTGACGTGCAGCAATGCGTGGTCACAGTCCATGTTGGGGAATGATGCGATTTTGAACGACAGTAATTCCGATGGGTATAATTTTTCCATATGAAACCACAAAACGTGAGGGTTATTCAGCCTTACTATAAGAGTGCTGGTGGAATAACGTTTCTTGTAGCTCAAAACAAGCCGAAGTAAAATTGACCCACATTGAATCAACTTTCAGTTCGTTTGTAAATGCTGGGTGAGTTGTCTTGAGTGCATTGGTTAACTTTTTGGATTTGCCAAAATTGCTTTTACATTTTGACAACAGTGACACCTGGCATTTTATACTCGAACTCCCAAATCCAATGCTCCATACATGTCTGGTCTCTGAACAAGGTAGAATAGAAGCTGCCTGACCCCGAAAGTGAGTCGTACATTGAAGTGGATGGCCGTTATACTATTGCGGGGAAATAAATATAATTTTGTTCTGCCCCAATATTGAGAGTGGTGAGTATGGAACACAGAGTGGAATGTTTCTACCATTTCTCTCGACAAACCTCGCAAAAGGAACACTGCATGCCGATGTTGTTTCTTTCACGGCGCAACAGTATTCAAATCCAACCTACCTATCTATTTTTTCCAACTTACTGCCGCTGCTGCTTTGTTGCTTTTCCTTCTTTTACTCACTTGTTCCACTACTAGACACTAAAAATTCACTATGTACCCTGCTGTCCTGCTTGCGCACTTCCTTTGATCGCATCCCGACAAAAACCGGGAATCAATGTCAGCGGCTTCTACCAGACAAACACCTGCTTGTGTCATGGCCGATGTTTTGTGCTCAAATATTGCTAACAAAGAGGCACAGTATTTAATAGAACAATGAAAACCCTGGAAGCAGTTGACCTACACTAATATTGTAACTTGTTTAATCCTCATATAACGGACCTAGAAGCATTGCTCCAGTGGTGCAGAATGACAATCCAGAGCTTTTTCCTTCTAGCTTTTTGCGCCAAAGGAGCCTCCTGAAGTTTCGTACCTCCTCTTTCATTTTCCTTTATGCATTCCGATTGGCTCCATTGGTTTCCTCCCATCTTAGTTTCTGGGCTTGCTATGCTGATTTTCTGTGATCCTTGAACAATCGGCACTTGACAGTTCTAGGTCATTCAGCAATCTTCCATGTCCTCTGCAGAATAGCTCTTCATGCCACCGTAACATCCATTACCAATTATTTACTTATCTATTCTACACCCACGGTTAGTATTTGCGTGCCGCCTTATAGGTTGAGCTTCTCCATGGCGCTCTTACAATAAAGTCTACAGGACTGGAAGTCTCTCCACTCCAGAAGTAATGTGAACTCCGCCCTCCAAAAACCTATCATCCTCTCCAAGAGTAACAAACTATAATAGTAGCCAAAGCACCTTAGAACATGGACACCAGTTTAATAGACTAGATGCCCGTTGGATCGTATAGCAAAATCGGTGACCTGGACATGCTTACAGACGCATTCAAATTCAGCTGTTTTCCTCGTTGCTTTGTTTAGCATTTGGAAGGTCTTTTACTTTCACATATTATTTCTTCAAAGTATTTTGGCTCAGACTGAAAATCTCATTTAAGCCGGCAAGTCTATATTATTCATGCTGGAAGACTTTACTTGGCGGGGAAAAATTTTGCGCACGGCGAGTGAATTTACATCTAACCTAAGGATAGTACGTTTAAATATTGTGCGCATCTTTTAAGGGTCCACCGATCGACTACCCGAGTTTGATCGTGCCTCGCATGTCGTAACCAACTTCGCTGAGACACTGTGGGATGCGCATGCTAACTTGCATTGTTACCGATATGTTGGAATGCAGGATACATGTGAAAAGCTCTGGTGCACCGACTGAGCATATCTTTGTTTATCATCAGCACTGCCGGATGAAATGGGCTTGGAGATATCCTTACAATATTGCAGTAGTCAGCCATATAAAAATCCAGTTATTGGTGGCCAGCAGCAAGAAGCCACTAAGGTTTCAAACAAGACAAAGGTGATGTGCGCCGCCGCAGAAGTGGCTAACAGTCAATTACAGGCAATGAGATTTCACTAAAATAGGACCTAAGCAGAAAATGGAAAGTGTGTTTGGCACCGTAAGTTAACTAAACAAAAAACTAGAGCAACTTAAGGTCACTAATGATTTGAAAGTGGGGACCTGGATTAAAATTAAGGACGAAGACATAAAATCTTAAAATAACAGGGATTAAAGCTCATGCACTGCAGGGCCGTCTGCGTGCAATGATGTAAGCACATTCTGCGAGAATCCGGACACAGAAACGTGCTGGTCCGAAATATAACAGAGTCTTTTACTGAGGAACCGACAGCCAGAAGAGAATTGGACATCCAGTGAGTAAGGAGCATCTTGGACAGCATCTACGAAAGTGTTGTCGCAATAACGAAAAAGAGTCATTTTTAGAGGCAGACTAACAGAGGATCGTAAAGTTGTGACAAGAAAGTAGGCCAAAAGGCATGCAGCAGTACAAAGAACGAGCGTGGGTGGCAAGATTCGACCGTCCTTTTAGATAATTTATGGCCTGAAGTGTTGACCTCTGGTTGGTCTACATATCTGGGAGTAAATGGTGTTGGTTTAAAACTGCTGCAACAGATGCTTCCGAAACATTATCGCTCAGAGTTACCTTTCGTCAGCCGCGACGCCAACGTTCTTCAGATCAGAACGAAAGCACAAAAAAGTTCATTCATGGACGGGCTTCAGGTTGTCTGGCACTGCACATTTGTTCCAACATTGATCGTGACCCAATTTATTGGAATAGCGGGATCAACAAAGAATAGGTTTTAACTCTGAGGTTTAAAAACCGTGAAATAACGTAAATTACTTAAGCCTAAGCCCTCCAGATTGATTGGATCAATTCGAACCGCAGCTTGTGCTTGTGCAGACACTACGCACTTAGAAGCCTTAGGAATGTGGCCTACGATCTCTGTCAACCAGAGCCATTTTGTTAGCCTTTGAGGATGCAAATATGAAAGACCGATTCACACTTGGTGTTGGTTGTGTGCCTCAAGAATGGCAACGAGTGCCACGTTTTCCTGGGTGATTAGCTGCAGCTTAGTGAAATTGAGGTAGTCAATGCAGGGCAGTAATTGGTCTGAGAACTGTCAGATTCTCTGGCTCGACAGATGTTCCCCTACGAGGGGTCAAACAAGAACTGACAAAGATTTTGGGTATGGCGAAGGTAGTTATTCAGGGTGTTTTCCAATACCAACCAGGAAAACTGCTCTCAAGTGAACCTAGTTGTTATTGCGCACCGTTGCGAAAGATCACCCAAGGTAGCGGCGGAAGAGGGTGGTGGAAGATGGCTGTAGTTAAAAAAACGCCAGCAGCAGCATGAAAGCACGGTGCTATGCGAACATAGCAGCGCCTCGGTGGACGGAATTTCACTTCAAACAGCAGGAAACAGAGCAGAAACCCCGAAGTCCTTCACTGAATGATGATGCGGAGGATGCGGGATGACGTTTTGAGCATTTCACCAAACCTTCAGGGCAGAATCGTGCGCGGAGTAAATCGAAACAAGGATGAAAATGGGGCAATTCTTTTCACCAATGTATGTGTTGCGATGTTGACAGCAAACTGCTGTGGATGAGGCCATCCTACAAATAAAGGGAATCTTGGTTTTCAAAAAGTTACGGGAAATTATAGACGCTACAATTATTTAGACGCGTGGAGTGTGCATCGTAGAAGAAATAAGAGGAATGCCCTTAAAGTTGGACATGATTAATCAGCTTATGGCAAGAACGCAGAAACGACCGGTCGCAGCAGCGTCGATTTCGCTAACAGTTGATGATTTGTACCATCCGCTGTTTGGGTGGTATTAGAGCACAGTGTAGCAAAGAACGTTTCATGAGATGGCTGGCCGATGCGTCCCGGACACACCACCTGAATGAACAGTGAGATTTGAGTCATCAATCATCACGCTGATATGGCTATAAAAAAGGTACAAATTCTACGTTCAGGATCTACGGTTCCAATTAATGGTATATTAATGTAGCATTTTGACTGTTACGTTCACATTTCGGGTACAGGAAGCAAAGATCCCTGAGAAAACTGATTGTAAGCAAAAGTCTATACAATACAATACAATAAAATGCAATACAATGAAATACAATATAAAATGTCCAGGGGTTTCAGAGGAATGCACAGAATGGCCGAAAATCAAGGCAGCTCTTATGGACTTGTTTATGGCAACAAAACTGCGGACACAAAAAAATATAAGACAGAAGATCGAAAGGGCATCGAAAAGCCTTATAATTCATCCTTATTATGAGTAAGGAGTGAGAAGGCCAGCTTAGCTTGTGGGCCGTGTTAGTGTGAAGATCGCTAGGGTGCAGGAACAGGGGCTGGAATCCATGTTTTATGCTAGGAAATCGGACAGCGAACGCAGGAAGAAACCAAAGATGAAATTTCAGTTTGTCTTTGTGAAAGGTGTGGGGAACAATGAATAAATATGCCGCCAGTGCACATTATCAGAGAGGTCAGAATATCAATGAAACGCTCGTGTCAAGAAACAGTAGCACTGTAGAAGTGTAGACGCCAGCAGTTAATTTCTTGGTCTTATGCCTTGGTCGGATTAATGCTTTGAGTGTTGACTGGACACGAAATTATTTCAACCGCCGCTAGTTAATTTCAAAGGACAGTTCAGGGAAATCTGTGAGCGCTGAGGGACCAAACCAAAACTAGTGGGCCGTTCTGGATAGCATCCAACCAATGGTCGTTTGGCTTGGTGCACCCATATAGCTAATTCAAGGCCCCAATGAGCCAAAACAAGCTATCATTGGAACATGAGCTTTCCGTTGAGTTATCGCTCTCCCAGAAAGAACCGGGCAAACCGGTAAAACCTACCTTTCTGCGAGCCTCACATTATCTTTAGCAATCTTATTTAAGGATAAAAGAAGGAACAAATTAGTGAATAACATACGAAGCATTCGCTGTCCTGTAAATAACAGTAACGGTTTGCAAAATTCAGTTCCGTCCATCTCAAATCCTTTTGGATTCTTGTATAATTCTGTGGTCAGACATGATGCTGATTAGACAATAAGACTATGTTAATTAGATGTGCGAGAAAAATGTAATTGGGTGAATCACTGACTGTGACTGCATAAACTTCAGTCATTTGTGGTCAAGGGCTCCACGTTAAATTTCGTACTGGAGCATACAATTTGTTACGGTAAGGAATTAAAGGTTCGGGGCTATTTAAATTTGCATATGCGCCACCTCATTGGAAATTCCCTGGACCAATACTATTTTGGCCCTACGCAGCTATCTGGCGGCAGTGTATGACTTAGCGTGCTTTGTCCTTGGGGATCACGCAGTGTTTGTGAGCAGTTACGTTCGAAAATGTTTCAGTAAAACTTGAGAGAACGATTCCCTTAGCTAGTAAACGAGTGTAAACGTCAACTGTTGCCAGCACAATTTCTACTGGTCCTGCTGAAGGAAACTGGGTAATTTACAAGTTGATCGATGCATCGCACCGAAGACCTAGGAATAATTATTTCTCCGCATCATCCGTTACAGGGCAAAATGGGAAATTCTGCTAGGTGTTCGACCGAACCGATTAGTAAATCCACATTTCGCGCTCCACGGAATTAATCGACGTCCAAGAATTCCGACAATAGAGCCAGAAGGATGAACAATCAGAAAGGGATGAGTTTGCTGCGGTATCTAAGCTAGTACGGTAATACGTGAATTATGGGCACAAGCGCCCGTTCTCCTTCGTAAGCTGATGGTATCAAACAGCATACAGCGGCAGTAGCAACAATCGAAACCGTTGATCGTTATACAATTTTTTATGGCTTTGCCGTCTCATAGTGCGAAAGTATGGAGAATATAATCTAACAAATCAGGGCACCTCAAATCTTCCAGTGAAGTATTATCTGCACGGGTTACATTTTGTTCTGTTGTATAAAAATCCTTGAGCTTCACGTTTTCCGGCAGCCTTCGATTGCATTCAACGGCTGAGTCAACGTGCGCGGTTCACTGCGTGGACATGTCTGTTTCATTCTTGGCACGTTTGTCAAATAACAGATTTAAAGTTTCAAAAATGGTCTTCATTTTTTTTCAAAAGCGCACGCTTTTATCACTCTATTGTTTGCCATTGGAAGTGCGGTATATAAGCTGTGCACATATCCAGATGGCTTTGTAAGACTTACCCGTGGTATAGAGTTAAATTTTCCAGCGTTCGCAATTGGTGCGACGTAAAACTCCATATCCAGTAAGTTTTGTGACTTATTAAAAAAAAAGTCCCTAAGATCGGATTTGTCTGATTGTTACTTAATTCAAAAAAGCCGATGAGTTATAGGGTTATTACCGTTGATAAACCACGGAGGGACTAATACTACTACTACTACTACCACTATTACTGCTACTACTACTATTACCACTACTACTACTACTACTGCTACTACTACTACTACTAGTACTACTATTACTACTACTACTAATAATAATAGTAACAATAATAATAATGCTATTACTAGTACTAGTAACATACTAATACTAATAACAATACCAATATTATTACTACAGCTGATATTACTAATGAAACTACTACAAATATTGCTACCAATACTGCCACCGCTACTACTAATAATAAAAATAAAAATAAAACCACCAATACTACCGCTATGATTGCGACTAATACGAATACGACTAAAACAAATAATAACACCGAAAATAATACTACTACTAGTACTACTAATGCTACTATTAATACAGCCATTAGTAATGCTATTACTACTACTATCACCACTGCCACTATTACTAACACTACTAGTACTACTTCTAATACGATTACGAGTACCACGACTGCGCTATAGCACCATAACTACTCTTATTACTACTACTACTAATATTACTGCTATTACTAATAATACAGCTGCAACTGCGACTACGAATACGACTACGACTACGACTACGACGAGGACGACTACGACTGGGACTACGATTACAGCTACTACTAGCACTACTGCTACTACTTCTACTGTTATGACTAATACTACTGCTTCTACGACTATGAATGCTAATAGTACTAATGTTACTAATACTACAAATGCTACTACTACTACCAGTGATAATAATAATAATACTACGACTACGACTGCGAATACTACTGCTAAAACTGCTGCCACCACTACCATTACTACTAATGCTCCTACTATTACCATTACTACTACTGCTACTGCTACTACTATCACTAATACGTCTACGACTACGACTAAGAAAATGCCAACGACTACGAATGCGATACGACTACGACTACGAATGCTACTGCGACTGCGACTACCACTACGGCTACTACTCCTGCTAACGCCACTGGAACTGCTGCTAATATTACTAACACTACTTTTAATATTAGGACTACTACTAATAATATTACCAATTCTACGACGATGACTACGACTTCGACTCCGACAACGATTACTGCTACGGCTGCGAATACGACTACGTCAACGAATACGAATACCACTACAAGAAGTATTACTACTACTACTAATAAGAACAATAATACTATAAATTCTGCTACTGGAAATACGAATACCACTGCTACTTCTAGAACTACAACTGCTTCAACTAACACTAATACTTATTTTTGTTTCTACTAGTTACAATATTACTACTTCTACGACGGCAAAGACAACGACAACGACTACGCCTATGACTACTACTACGACTACGTATACTAATACCACTGCGACTACTGCTAAAGTTACTAATACAACTACTAATAGTAATCCTACTGATATCACTATCACTTTAACTGCTTCAATATACTGCTGAAAATAATATTATTACTTTTACAACTGCTACTAATAGTATTACTAATCTTACTACAATTAACACTACTGCAACTACTAATATTACTTCTGGTACTACTACTATTACTGCCACTACTGGCACTACGACTACGAATACTAATACGATTACGATTGCGACTACGACTGTGAAAACGACAACCACTACGAATACGACTTGGACTACGACTACCACTACGACTAAGACTACGACCCCCGCTACGACTACGCTTACGAATATGACTACGACTACGACTACGACTACGAATACGAATACGAATACGAATACGAATACGACTGCGACTATGACTACGATTAGGACTACGTCTAATTTTACTATTGCTGCTTCTGCTACTACTGCTGCGACTAAGAATAATACTGCTACTACCACAATCAACGCTACTTATATCAATATTACTAGTGCTACCATTATTAATACTGCAAATAATACAACTAACAGTAATACTAAGTCTGCGACTACGACTGCGACTAAGATAGCGACTACGACTGCGACTACGACTACGAATACGCCTACGTCTACGAAAATTACTAATACTACGACTACGAGTACCACTACCACTACGAATACCACTGCAATGCGACTACGACTAAGGCCACGACTACCGCTACAATACGACTGAGTCTTAGACTACGACTACGAATAGGACTGCCATTAAAATACGACTACTACAACGACTGCGTCTAGGAATACGGCTACGACTACATACAACACAACGACTGCGACTACGACTACGACAACGACTAAGGCTACGACTACATCTACGTTTGCGATTAAATCTGGATGTAAGGCTGCGACTACGACTACCATTTCGATAACGACCACGCATGCGACTAGGACTACGACGTCGACTTAATTTACGACTCCGACTGCCACTACGAGTTCGACTACCACTACCACCACGACTACGACTATGACTACGAATACGAATACGAATACGAATACGATTACCACCACTGCTACTACTAATGTGACCACTACTACCACTTCCATTACTGCTACCACTAGTACTACTAATACCACTAGTACTGCTACTACTAATAATAATACTGCCACCCCTACTAATAATACTACTATGAATACGATTACGAAAAAGACTAGGACTACACGTGCGACTACGACTACGACTGCGACGGCGAATACCACTACGACTGCGAGTACGACGACGTCTACCCCTACGAAAACGTATAAGACTACGACAACGACTACGTGTACGAGGATGACGACGAATGCGTCACGACTACGTCTACTATTACTACTATCACACTTGCTGCTGCCACCAGTACTACTACTAATACTGAATTTGGTACTATTAATACTACTGATACTACTACTACGTTTACTGCTGCCACTCATACTATTAATATTATTCTTCTACTTCTAATACTATTACGACTACGAATGCGACTGCTTCTACTGCTACTCCTACGACTACGAATACGACTACTTTCACGATTGCACTACGACCATGACTACGAATACTTTACGACTACGAGTACGACTAGGTCTAATACTACAGAGAAGACTACGATTTAAACTACCAATACTATTACGACTACGACTACGACAACGAATTCGACTACCATAACGACTTCGACTACGACTGATTTTACTTATGTTGCAACTCTCACTTTCACTATTAATTCTGCTACCAGTGCTATAATTGCTGAAGCTACTAATACTACCACGACGACTACTTCTACAACTACTGCTACTAAAACTGCCACTATTACCAATGATACTAATGCGACTACCACTACGACTACGACTACGACTACGTCTACGTCCTCGACTGCGGCAGCTAATACTACCACCACTACTACTAAAAATAATACTAGTACTACTAATACCACTACTAATATTATTACTACTACTGCTACCACTAATACTAATCCTACTACGACTACGACTGCGAACATGACTGCGTCTAAGACGACGACTGCGAGTGCGACTACGAATACGTTTACTACTACTCCAGCTGCTAGTACCACTGTTGCGTTTCGTACTACATCGGCTACTACTACGCTGCTAATATTACTACTACGATTATTACTACAACTGCTGATATTACTAATACTACTACTGCTTCTAATACCACTACGACCACGGCTACGACTACGTTTACGACTACGAAAGGAATATGATTACGATTACTACTAATACAACTGCTGCTGCCACTAATATTACTAATACAAATACTACTACTCTGAATACTACCACTAATTCTACTATTGCTATGACTACGTATAGGACTACGACTATTACTACGACTACCATTAAGACAATCAGTACTACTACGAATACGACTATGGCTGCGAATACGACGATGATTACCACTACGCTTACGACTGCTAGTACTACTACTACTTCTACTACTACTGATAATACTACCACTATTACTACTACTATTACCACTATCAATAATATTTTTACTGCTACCACTAATACTAATGCCTCTACTAAGACTGGGACTACTACGTAAGCGATTACGACTACGACAAACACTTCGAATGCGGCTACGACTACGTCTACGAAGACGACGACGACTACGAATATGACTACGATTACGACGACGCCGACTATGACTACTTTTACTATTAGTATTACTACAACTGCTACTGCCTCTGATACTACTAATACCACTGCTACCACTACTGCCACTACTAATACTGCTACTGCGTTTATTAATGCTACTAATACTGCTAATATAAATACTGCTACGACTGCGACTACGACAACGACTACTACTACAACTACCACTTCGACTGCAAATACGAATACGAATACGACTACGACTACGGCTCTGATTACGATTACCACTGCGGATACGAATAGAACTACGACTACGAATACGAATACGACTACGACTACGGCTCTGATTACGATTACCACTGCGGATACGAATAGAACTACGACTACGAATACGAATACGACTACGACTACGGCTCTGATTACGATTACCACTGCGGATACGAATAGAACTACGACTACGAATACGAATACGACTACGATTACCGCTACTACTATTACTACTAATGCGACCGCCACTACTACTTCTGCTGCTACTATTACTGCTATTAACACCACTACTACTGCTACTACTAATACATATACCACTATTAATATTAGTACTACGACTACGACGACGAATACCACTACGACTGCGAGTACGACGACGTCTACCCCTACGAAAACGTATAAGACTTAGTCTACGACTACGTTTACTATTGCTACTCTTACAATTGCTACTACCACTACTACTGCTACTGCATCTGGTACTACTAACATTGCTGCTGCTACTACCACTACTACTACTACTACTACTACTACTACTACTACTACTACTACTACTACTACTACTACTACTACTACTACTACTACTACTACTACTACTAATACTAATACTAATACTAATACTAATACTACGTTTAGTACTACTACTAATACTGCTAATATTATTCCTCTACTTCTATTACTACTACGACCACGAATAAGACTACTCCTACGACTACGACTGCGAATACCACTTCCACTGCTAATACTACTTCGACTACGACTACGAATGCAATTTCGACCACGATTACGAATGCGACTACGACTACGACTACGACTTCGACTACGATTACGAATACCACTACGTCCGCGACTACGTCTGCGACTACTACTACGACTGCGAATACCTCTTTGGTTACGAATACGAATACGAATACGATTATTACTACTACTACTACTGCTACTATCACTGCTGCTGCCATTAATACTATTACTAATATTACTATTACTATTACTATTACGGTTACGACTTCGACCACGACTAAGACTACCTCTTCGTCTGCGAATATGAATACGACTACGATTACGACTGTGTCTACGAATACGACTGCGACTACGACTGCTACTAGGACTAATAGTATTACACCTGCTACTGCCACTAATGGTACTACTACTATTAATGCCGCTATTACTACCAATACTAATACTCCTATTACGATTGATACTACCACTAATGCTGCCACCACTATTATTGTTACTTCTAATACTTCTACGACTAAGAATACGGCTACGCCTACGAATACGACTACGAACACGAATATTTCTAGGACTACGACTATGACTGCTATTATGACTACGACTACGAATACCGCTACGAATACAACTACGACTGCGAATGCGATTGCGAATATTACGACCAGGACTGCAAATACGACTAAGGTTACGTCGACGACGAATGCGACTGCGACCACAGTTACGATTACTATGACTACAACTGCTATTACCACTAATAATTCTAACACTGCCGCTTTCACTAATAGCACTACTAATACTACCACTACGACTGTTGCTACTACTACTGCTACTACTACTACTACTACTACCACTACTACTACTACTACTACCAATAATAATACTACACCTTCGAATACGAATACCACTACAACTACGAATACGACTACGACTACGAATGCGAATTTGACTTAGACTAACACTACCACTATCATTGATAATACTATTACTGCAATGGCTACTACGACTATCACTACTAATAATATTACTTATAATACTACTAATACTGCTACTAATAATAATACTACTACGACTAGGACCACGAATATGACTACGACTAGGACTGCGATTGCGACTGCGTCTACGGCTAGGGCTGTTACTACTGTTACTACTACTGCTACTGATGATATTACTGCTACTACTACTACTGCTACTACTACTAATACTATTACACTACTACTACTACTACTGCTACTACTACTAGTACTACGACTAACATTACTACTATTCCTGCTGCCATTATTACCAGCGCTATTACGATTGCGGCTACCACTACCACTGCGAACACGACGACCACTAGCACTACGAATACGGATAAGACTCAAACTAGCACTACGGTGACGACTGCGTCTAAGACCAAGATTACGACTGCTAAACCTGCTACTACCACTAATCATACTACTACTGCTTCTGCTACTGCTACTGCTACTATTAATACTACTAAAACGACTAATACTGATACTACTGCTACTTCTACTACTACTTCTAATACTAAAAATATTACGACGACGACGACTGCGAGTACGACAACGACTGCGACTTCGAATACGACCAGGACTGCTACTACGAAAACGGCCACGACTACGACGACTACGACTAAGAACACGACTGCAATTACAACTGCGTCTACCACTACGAATACGCCTTCGACTACGACTACCACTACGCCTACGAATACGACTACCATTACCACTACGTCTACGTCTACAAATACGACTACGGCTATGACTATGACAACGAATACGACGACGACAACGAATACGACTACGATTACATCCATGATTACGGCTACGTCTACGACCACCATTTCTAATACGACTACGACTACGACTATCACTAGGACTACTTTTACGACTAGTACTACGATAACGACTACAGATGCGACTACGACTACCACCATGATTCCGACTGCCACTGCGAATATGACTACGAATCCGACTACGATTGCATCTACGTCTACGACTGCGACTAGGAATACCACTACGAAAACCCCCTACGACTACGACGACGACTACGCCTACGACTGTCTGCGGCTACGAATATGAATACGACTACGAAAACGACTAGGACTAATAATATGAGTACGACCAATACTACGAATACGACTACAACTAAGACAATGAACAGGAATGCCAATAGGTATACGAATACGAATGCGACTACGACAACTACTTTGACTACGACTTAGACTACGACTAAGACTACCACTGCAACTAAAACTTCGACTACGATTGCTACTGCAACCAGGACTGCGCCTACGAATATTACTGCGAATAAGACTAAGACAACCATTGCTACTGCGAATATGACTACCACTACGACTACGGATACGGAAGCGTCTACGACTTCGACTACGACTGCGACTACGACAACGACTACGACTGCGTCTACGTCCCGAATATGCCAAAAATGACTGCGTCTACGCCTGCGAGAGCGAATATGTAAACGACTAGGACTATGAGCACGACGATGAGTACGACTACGACTACGCTTACAACTACGACAACGCCTACGACTACGACTACGACTACGACTACCATTACGATTTAGACTGAGCCAACCATTAAGACTGCTAATTAGACTACGTCTACGACTACGACTACGACCACCACTACGACTACGAATACATTTGCGTCTAAGACTACAAATATGACTACGACTACGACCACGACTATGACGACGACGACTACGACTGCGAATGCCAATACGAATACTGCTACGACTACGCTTATGACTGCGACTACGACTATGAATTCGACTATGTCTAACATTACGACTGCGTCTACAACTAGCAATACGAATACTACTACTACTACTGCTGCTACTGGTACTACTACTACTACCACTACCACTATGAACTCGACTAACTATACGACTACGGCCACGACAACGACTATGACTACGACTACGACTACGACTAGGTCCACCACTGATACCACTACTACTACTACTACTACTACTACTACTACTACTACTACTACTACTACTACTAATGCTGCTACTATTACTACTGCTGCTACTGGTATGACTAAAACTAACACTAACGAAACCAATACGACTTGGTCTACGACTACGACTACATATACGACTACGAATATTTATTGGAATACTTCCACCATAACGAATATGAATACGAATACGTCTGCCACTACTAGGACGACTAGGACTCCGAATGCGACTACGATTACGACAACGACAACGACTACGGCTACGTCTACGAATACGAATACGGCTACCACTACGAATTCTTATAGGAAAGCGTTTACCACAGTGAATATGACTACGAATACGACTACCGCTACCACTAATTCTACGATAAGAAAGATTACGACTACGACTGCAAAGGCCACAACGAATATGAATACGAATACGTATACCAATATGTCAACTAATACGACCTCGAATACGAACATGACTGCGACTGCGACTGCCACTACATCTGCGACCACGACTGCGACGAAGAGGGCGGCAATTCCTACGACGTCAACTGCGACTGCGACTGCGACTACGAATAGGACTCCGAAAACCACTACGACTACCACTACGACTTCGAATACGTCTACCACTACCACTACGTCTACGACTAAGTCTAAGATTACGAACACCTATACGACTACGACTACGAATACGAATACTTCTACGCCTACGACTAAAAATACTTTTTGGAAAACTTCTACCACAACGAATACGACTACGAAGACGAATACGTCTAAGACTACGACTGCGACTACGACCACGACTGAAACTATGACTACGAATACGACAAGACTACGAGTACTACTACGACTACGAATATGAATTTCACTGCGACTGCGACTACCATTACAACTACGACTACGACTACGACGACGGCGACAATTTCTGCGACTACGACTATGACTACGACTACAAATACGACAAGGACTAATAATACGACTAGGACCAATGATACGAATACGACTACGAATACGACTATTTCTACCACTAATTCTAGGACGACGTAAACGACTACGACTACGACTACCACTACGACTACCACTACGACTACCACTACGACTACCACTACCACTACTGATGTGAATACGACCACACCTGCTATTACTGCTACTACTACGACTAGGTGCACGTCTTCATCTAATACTGCGGCTATGACTAGGACCTAGACTACCACTACTACTACCACTACCACTACGAAAACGAATACGAATATAACTACGACTGTGACTACCACTACGCCTGCGTCTACGAATATGACTGCGTCTACTTCTACGACCACGGCAACGACTACGAATATGACTATCACTACGACTACCACTACGACTACAACTACGACCACATCTACTATTACTAATGCTACTACGACTAGGTGTACTTTTTCGTCTACTACTACAACTACGACTAGGACTTGGAATACGACTACGTCTGCGTCTACGACTACGACTACTTTTACGACTACGCCTACGATTCTTACTATGGCTACGGCTACCACTACCACTGCGACTACGAATACTAATAAAACTACGAGTACTACTACGACTATGACTACGTATGCGAATACCTTTACGACTTCGACCAAGATTACGACCACGACTGCGTCTGACACTACGACCACGAATGCGACTCCCACTACCATTAAGATTACGACTCCGACTAAGTCAACAAACTCGACTACTTCTACAGCTACGATTACGACTATCACCACGAGTACGATTACGACTACGAATACGAATACGACCACCTCTATGACTACGACTAGGCGTCCGATTAACACAACTGCTACTATTACTGCTACTACCACCGATAATACTATTAATACTACTACCTCTATTTTAATACTATAACTACTACTACTACTACTACTACTACTACTACTACTACTACTACTACTGTCACTACGACTACATTTAATACTGTTTCTACTGTTACTACCACTCCCACTCCTACTTCTACGACTACGACTGCGACTACGACTAGGACTACGATTACTACTGATAGTACCACTGCTGCTACTGCTACTGGTACTTCTAATACTACGACAACAACAACTACTACTATTATTATGACTACGACTACCGCTAGGAATGCGACTACGACCTACCCTATATTTAAGACTACGAGTACGACTACGACTACAAATACGAATACGATTACGCTTACGACTGCGAATACAACTACGACTAAGACGACGACAATGACTGCGAATACGAATGCTACTACGACTACAACTATGACTTCGACTAAGACTACGACCACGACTACGTATACGATAATGATTACGAATACGACTTCGACAGCGACTTCGATTTCGTCTACGTAGACGTATCTGACTACGACTACCACTGCGCCTACGACTAATGCTGCTGCTACTACAACTAATAAAATTGCCACCACTACTACTACTACTGCTACTACTAATACTACCAATATTACTGCCTTGACCACTAATGCGTTTGTGAAGACGACTACGACTAGGAATTCGACTAGGTCTACGACTACGAATACGACTTCGACTGCGACTCTGACTACGATTACGATTACGTCTACGACTAGGATTGCCACTACGAACACTAATAAAACTAAGACTACGACTAAGATTACGATTACGACTACCACTACGACTTCGTCTACCACTAGGTCTACCACTACGAATGCGGCTACAAATACGAATACCACCAAGAATACGAATACGAATAATTCTGCGACTAAAAATACGAATGCGACTACCACAACGATTACAACTACCACTACGATTACGACTATCAAGACGAATACGCCTACGACTACCACGACCATTACGACTACCACTACCAATACGATTTCGAATATGACTGCCACTACTTCTAAGAATACGACCACGACTAAGACTACGACTATGTCTGAGACTGACACTACCCCTGCGAGTACGACCACGACTACCAGTACTGCTACTACTATTACTACTACCACTACGGCTACTACTACTACTACTACTACTCTTCCTATGACTACGACTACGACTACATCTATGACTATGACTAGTTCTACCAATGCGACTGCGAATAAGACCACGACTGTCACTACGAATAATACAACGAATATGAATACGACTGCGACCACCCCTGCGAATATGAGTACGACTAGGACTACGACTACGACTACGTCTAGGACCACCACCACGAAAACCACTACAACTACGACCACGCTGACGATTACGTATACACTGCGTCTACGACTACGATTACGAATACGAATAAGAGTTTGAATACGAACAGGACTGCGACTACCACTACGAATGTGACTGCGTCTACTGCTATGACTACGACTACGTCTCCGAATACTTCTACGACTACCGCTACGAATACGATAACAACTAGGCCTACTTCTACGAATACGACCACCACTGCGTCTGCATCTACCACTCCTATTGTTTCTGCTACGATTACTACCACTAAGGCTGTCTTTGAATACGCCTACGTATATGAATATTTCTGCAGTTACTACTAATTATAATACTGCTACCGTTAGTGCTACTACTGATGCTACTACTACGACTACCACTATGACTACGTCTACGACTAAGACTACGACTACGACTACGACCACGACTACGAGTACGAATACAAAGACGACTACGTATACGACTACGATTACGACAACCACTACGACTACGACTTCGCCTAGGATTACGACTACGACTAGGATTACCAGCAGCACTACTACTGCGACTACGAATACGACTGCGAATAGGTCTACGACGACGACTGCGTTTCTCTGTATGAATAGGACTAAAACTGCGACCACCAATACGAATACGAATATGACCTACACCACGACTACGACTACGACTGCGGCTAAGACTCTGGCGACGAATACGACTAAGACTGCGACTAAGACTACGACTACCACCGGGTCTACGACTACGAATACCACTGCCTCTATGACTAAGTCTACGCCTCCGTCTATGATTACGACAACGAATATTTCCACGTCTAACTCCACGACTACGACTACGATTACGACTAAGGCAACGACTACGACTACCACTACGACTAACACTACGACTAACACTACGACTACAACTGCGACTACGAATACCATTACGACTACCAATACTGCTTTTATTTCCGATACTACTACTACCAATGATAATAATAACATTATTACTACTACTACCACTGCTTATATGACTACGAATATCACTGCGGCCACGACTAAAACTACGACTACGAATAAGACTACTTCGGCGACTTCAACTGCGACTGCTACTACTACCCATACTACTACCTCTACCAATGATAATACTACTGCCACCACTACTACTACTACTACTATTGATAATACTACAACTACTATTAATACTATTACTGCTACGACTGAGACTCCGAATACGACTACGGCTGCGACTACGTCTACGAATACGACTACCACTAGGACTGGGAGTACGACTACGACTAAGACTGCCACTACGACTACGACTACGGCTATGTCTACTACAACTAATACTACTGCGGCCACTAATTAGACTGGTTCTACTACTACAATTCCAACTACTAATAATAACTGGACTGCGTCTAGTACAACGGATACGACTGGGTCCACGACTACGTCTACAAATACTAATAATATTACCGCTACTACTACTACCACTACTACTGATATTACTACTAATACCACCACCACTACTACTACTACTACTACTACTACTATTACTACTACGAATACGACTACAACTGCGAATAAGAATATGACTACGTCTACGACTAACACTAAGACTACGACTACGACTGCGACAACGACCACCACTGCCACTACGACTACCTTTGCGACTAACACTACGAATACACCTACGGCTACGACTACGACTATGACTACCACTACGACTACGACAACGACTATGAATACGACTACGAATACGACTAGGACTACCATTACGTCTAGGAATACGGCTGCCACTACGACTGCGACTACTGCAACTAATACTATTACGACTGCTACTGACAATACTGCCACCACCAATAATTCTACTAATGCCACTACTACTATAATTACCTCTACGTCTAAGAATACGACTACGTCTGCGAATACCACTAGGAATACTACTCTGACTACCACTACGAACACGTCCCCGGCCAGGATCTCTACTTCTAACACTACTACGGCTACTACTAATACTTGCACTGCTAATAATAGTATTACTACTACTATCTCGACTACTTTCACTACGTCTACTATCACGTCTACCACTACGACTACGACTAAGACTACGACTAATACTGCCACTAATACCATTACCACTACTGATACTGTAACTATGACCAATAGTACTACTGCTACTAGTACTACTGCTACTACTAATACTTTTCTTCCTAGCTTGGAATCATCGCAGGAACTTAAAACGAAATAAAAATTAAAATTGGGCGCAAAAATAGTAATGTACTGTGTTGTATTGCATTATCGCGTGCGCACTATAAATAATGTCGCATTTCAGTCACAAAATGTGAAGGTAAAAAGCAAATAAGGGAAAAAACTTAAATAAATAAAATAAAAATCTACACATCGCCCGAAATCCGGTCAACAGCAGCCAAAATTATGTGCTAAATATGGGACAGTGGAGTTTCTATAGATATTGGTTATAGTGGGTATGGAACGAAAGGCAAATCGCGCTTAAATATGAAAGCCGCACTTTGAAAGATGGTTGTGCAGAGAATGCGTAGGATCAGAAAGAATTTTGTGAGCAAATTTCTCACATGCTGATAAGTGTTGATCACATAGATCAAGTGACAATTCAGTTAGCGGTACGAAGGACACACGGTTAATAATTGATAGTCTTTTCCAAGTAAACCTGGATGTATGACTGGAAACCAGTAAGGGGAGATTGGAAAAACTCGTTGGTATACAAATCGGGAGATGGAGCATTGTTTCACCTTGTAGTGCCGAAGCTTCCTTATTTGAAATGACGACCGTCGGCGATTCTTTACACGGGTGGAAATTCGAGTAGTCCACTTCACATTCTCATCAATAGCAACTCCTAGATATTTCACAAATTCAACCCTGGTAAAAGCTTTGAGTTGATGAAAGACGTCCCGGATGGGTAGAAAGAGAAAACAGATATTCGAAACATTTCGATGTGTTGAGATTTAAACCAACTTGTGCTAAGAAGTCGTAGATAGAAAATAGGATTTGAAAAAAACTTTGAAAATCATCGTTGGTCGAAACAGCTTGAGAGAGAGCAACATTATCAGTATACTTGAACAGATGACGGGGTGAGTTAGCTGATAAGTCGTTGTTGTAAGCAGAGAAGAGAGACGGTGAAAGAATAGCACACGGTATCACTCCTGAGTTGGTAATCAACGGCTTTGAAGTTTTACCTTCCATTCGTGTGCATTGGATTTGGTTGGTAAAGTTATCAGACAGCTATGTTTATAGAGGCGTGGGGCAGCCAAATGTTTCTAGTTTGTGAAGTAGAAGAGATAGTGGGACTGAATCAAATGCCGACGAATAGTCTCGAAAGACTCAACGGACAGATTTCATCGATGTGTTTAAGGACTTACAAATGTGGTGAATGAGGGAGGTGACAGCGTCCAAATTGATCCTGTTAGATTTAAAAGAAGACTGAAATGGGTCTTGAGGACGATATGTAGAAGAACACAGGCGCTTAAGTATAACACGCTCCGTCAGTTTATGATCAGAAGACGTTAAGGTGATGAAGCGAGAGCGTTTTGCGAAAGCAATGGAACTGCCATATTTTGAGATGGGAGTAATAATGACGGGTCTCCAACAGTCAGGGTGGAAGACGAGATTAATGAGGAGTTAATCAGAAATAAATGCATCCGTGCCACAGCACCAAGCCTTAAAAGAGCTGGAGATAGACTGTCAGTACAAACTCATGNAGACTCAACGGACAGATTTCATCGATGTGTTTAAGGACTTACAAATGTGGTGAATGAGGGAGGTGACAGCGTCCAAATTGATCCTGTTAGATTTAAAAGAAGACTGAAATGGGTCTTGAGGACGATATGTAGAAGAACACAGGCGCTTAAGTATAACACACTCCGTCAGTTTATGATCAGAAGACGTTAAGGTGATGAAGCGAGAGCGTTTTGCGAAAGCAATGGAACTGCCATATTTTGAGATGGGAGTAATAATGACGGGTCTCCAACAGTCAGGGTGGAAGACGAGATTAATGAGGAGTTAATCAGAAATAAATGCATCCGTGCCACAGCACCAAGCCTTAAAAGAGCTGGAGATAGACTGTCAGTACAAACTCATGTGATAATTTTAGCGGTGCGCAGAATGTCTAGCACCTCTTCCCTAGAAAAACGTGTAACTGCCAAATCATCACGCTGTCTAAATATGACTGGGGTATAAGTGTAAGGATGGATGAAAGCATGATTGATGCTGTTGGCATCCGCAGAACATTTCACATTTTTCTTTTTCTTCCCACACAACGGCAGAATGCCTTGCCATTGTAATCGGTTGTTGTTACCACTCAAGAGTTGGCTGGCGAAAGTCATGTCGATGCAGTGGATTTCCGCTTTTATTAGGTTGAAATAAACCGCACGCTTGAGTCCCTACGGGATTCATGGAAGTGCTCCATGTGTTCTCTTAGAGTGTTCAGTTTCTGGGTGGAGAAAAGGCTATTTGGGACGAATAGTATTTCTGAAGGGCAGCAAATATCAACCATTGCGTTGGCTGTCTTTGTGAGTAGTTTGACATTATCATTGAGCAGAAGTTCAAAAAAGAAACAGGTAGATGCGAGTGAAAGTGATTTCTGCAGAAGACTAAGGTTGTTGTGTGAAAAGTTACGAAAGCGAACTTGGATTGGATTCGTTCAACTGAAGGATTGGAAAGCTTACCTGGAGTACATCTTGGGCCTTAACAGAAGCAGACAATGATCACTACTTGAAATTAGAGCACGCAGTTTCCGGAAATAAATCACGGTTGTTGGTAATAACTCCATCTAAAATTTAATCGTCTCTGGTGGGAGGAACGAAGAGGTCAATCAAATGAAACACAGTCAGTGTTAGGGTAGTTGCATGATTAAAATCACCTTCAATAATATGCAAATTATTCTCAATAAATTCTAGAAAAGAGTCGAAAAAAGATATGATATTGTGCTACAAGGTGAAAGCGGTAGTATATAGGTTCGTTATAATTGCACCAGTATGAAGAGAAAGCCTAGGATGACACTGTGTTACGAGACAGTCAATTCCGTTTAGCGAGTACGTATAAACAACTTCAGACATGCCAGACGAGAGGGAGTTTATGTATGTTGCCACACCGCCTCCAGTTTTCTTGTTCGAAGCTCTGTCTTGCCGATGGAGCGTGAAACTGTCTATCGACACGAGTGAATCAGCAATATCCGGATTCACTGAAGTTTCTTGTATGCAGATGACACAAGTGTGAACATGGATAGATGATTGAAATGCGAGGGACAGATCCGAGATTTTCTTGAACAGAGCGAATGTTGGTGCTCAACGATGTCGGAATGGACATCTTGGATGGAAGACGGCATTTAAAAGCTGCCTGCCAACCAGCACGCGCGCCTCTTTTAGATCGATTACAAGATGTTTGACGTGCAGCAATGCGTGGTCACAGTCCATGTTGGGGAATGATGCGGTTTTGAACAACATTAATTCCGAGCGCTTTTAGTAGCGAACCAAATATCCGACTACAAAGTAACGAAATAAGATGACGCATCCAGTCAGTCAAGAGGCACGAGACACATTTCCCGGCCTTCGAGTGGCATGTGCAACGCAAAATTACATTTGTACAAAGATGGCGCAAATCAGTCGAGAGGAATAAAACCTTGTGTGAATTTGGAATATATTTACTTCTACAGATAACTCGGGCACGATCAGAATCTGCAATGTGTCACGCAAGGCAGGAATCTTCCAGTAGAAATTGTGTAACGATAAAAGGTTGGAATCTTGGTCTGCAGGAAGTCGATCAGCGATTCACGGTGCGACTCGCCAAAAATTAGATTTCCCAAGTTCTGGATAGCACTTTGTAACCTCAAATCAACGGATAACCCAATTTGATACGGAACCCAAGGAAGGACAAGACTGCCTCGCAAACTATGCGGTGCTATTCATGGGTTAGAAATTATGCACACCGCAGCCATACTTTTACAGCGAGCCGCGGCCAATATCCAACCAAAAAGTAGTCAAAAGCAGAACAAAAAGGTGCATAAAATAAACGTTTGATGAAAGAGGATATATAAAATTAGTTCTCTCGTGGTTCAAGTAAATACAAGAGATTCTGCACGCTTGGTCGGGTCCAAAAAAACACTTACTTGAGCGCGGTAGCCAAAAGCAAGGAAAATGGATGGAAAGTCGATAGTCGACTAAAGTCAGCAATAAAACGAAAATGGACTGTAGGAAAACAAACCATTTTGAGTCAAATGGCCCCTGACTGAACCAAATTTTCGTAAGATAATCTCAAATAAATAGCACAGAGAAGAAACAATGAAGGGTAAATACATGGAGCCGAAAATGAACGACCGAAACCACCGATATTACGGACAAGTTGTGTGGATTAATTTGGCTTCGTAAGAGGAAGGAACAGAAGACAGGAAAGGAATCTTCAACCAATTCAGATGTTGCACATTGGGTGCAATCACACGTAAAGAAGCCAACAGATCTTTGATTTGATAAGATCATTCGTTCACACCGGATGGCCTCCAATAGTTGCTGTCGCTGATATTCACACAAAATCGTTCGTTGCAGTTACAGAAACTTGGCTATCCAATGCTGGATATACACTTAGGAAACTCAAGAGGCATTTGTAGTTTACGGGGAGGACAGGAGTGGAATATCCTTGGATAAATATTCTTTCATTTTCGGGGACCAATATACAACAGGGACTGAAGACTAGCTTATGCACCATCGTTGCGCTCGAACCGCCAAAGAAAGGGTCAAATCGGTCTGTGTACTGCTGCAGACGTTCGAGTGGTGAAAAAGGTAGTGAAGTCTTCCAAGTATTTAAAAGCGGAAATGTTGTCTCTGTCGAGGCACAACCCGTAAGAGACACGAGGAGATTGTAAAAATGAAATGAAAATTTTGTGAACCAATATACAAGGAGGAAGACTAAGGAGAGGACCGGATGCAAGTAGTTCTTAATCGATCTGGTGACTGAAAAGCAAGAGTGATAAAGTGCTGTCCCAGCTTCTTCTTAAGCGAGCATCAGTCGCTACGTGAAATTCATATGAAGGGATTGCATCTTTCAGGGACAGCGCCCACAAAATAAGTAGTCTTATGGAAAGCGACACAAGAAATCTCTTCGATGAAGCTTTACAGCTGCCATGTAACACTGCGGAAATCGGAGTGGAAAGCCTATGGGGTGTAGTGAAGAAGCTACTGCGCCTCATTCCAGGCGAGTTTTCACGGTAGAGTGGACAGCGAACCGAGGG